>CM071926.1:33474553-33882327 GCA_016081115.2 Rehmannia glutinosa
AAACATTTAATCAAAGTGTTTGGCTTTCGTGACAAAATTTCAAATTTGTGTTCAAAGTTGCAACCCTTATATTCATACATAAATTACGCAAGTACTAGCCTTTTTTTTTTCGCTAGAACTCCCGAGATATTATTCCACTAGGTGTAAACTTCAGATGTTTTCCAAAGGCTCCTAGGGTGGTTTTCCATACTCATGTTTGAGCCGCCGTTTTACATAAAAGTCAAACATGAGGCTCATGAATGCTCCTAGTTACTAAGCAGCTCAACCAGCGGAGTATAGTCTCGATTGTTCCATTTTTTTCTTTTTTTTATATTTTTTATTTAGCACTCTATAATACTTTTTTCTTTTCGGCGCTTAATATTTTTTTTCCGCAAGGCTAGCAATTTTGCAACACACATAAAGCAAATAGAGTTTTAACTCAATTCACATCAATGTTGAATGACATAAAGTATAAAGGTGGAAAGACCCGACACGCATTTAATGTGAAGTACAACAAATGATAAGACATAAAGGTGAATAGTAGGTCTACAAAGGAAGACTCGACACGCATTTAATGTGAAATACAAAGATGATAAGACATAAAGGTGAATAGCAGTCTACCAAGGAAGGCATTTAATGTGAAAGACAATCTCTCACGCGATCATTAAAGAAGCTTGATTTGAGGTTAAAGAGAGGTAAGTCGAGAATAGGCGGACTGCCAACAAAGAATTTCGTGATGAGAAGACCGCGAAAAACAACTAGGATAGGTAATGAGAAGTGACAACACCGAAACCAACCATAAGATGACACGTGGTAGCCGTGGCTGGAGATAAAAGGCAAAGAAAAGAAGTATAGAAGGAGGTTCACTTTCTTTCTCTAATCTATCTAATAATCTAATATACACATATCCATCCAATATTCTTGTTCGACTTTGGTATCGGAGTGCTAACGCCGGAAAATCCTCCGATCTTGGCTTTGCAGGTGCGACGCGGGAACGGAAGTTGGATCCTTGATAGTCCATTTCATCCAGGACAGATCAGGTTTTATTTTCTATAGGCAAAAAAAAAACAATAATAGCCTCTAAACTTGCCCCGATGTCTCATGTACCCCTCCCGAACTTGTCAATGTAACACTTACCCCTTTAATCAAAATAGAATTTAATGTATAGACAAAATTGCCCTTAATATCAATTGTTTTTAGCATATTTTAATAATTGTACCTCATTTTTTATTTTATTATCTTTATTTTTCAAAAACACAATTAGTAATTTAATTAGTTCAAATATTAAAAATATTATAATAAGAGATGGTATAACAAATATACAAAAATATTGAAGGTAGAAATTATTTGTTTATTTGAGTTTAATGTAAAAATAACTTTCAATTTTTAAACTCTTTCAAATAATATGAATAAATATTTGTGTATACTGAATATACATACATATTCTTTTTAAATTATTGATAATTTATATTTCTGATATAATGGTGTATGTAATTGTTTAGTAAGAAAGAAGAAATAAATCATATTTCCTTTGGTGATATTTAAATTTTTTGAATAATCTTTGCTCAAATAATAATATTTAATGTCTAAATAGTTTAAAGAACTTATTGGGTGTGTTTTTCAATTCGTTTCATTAATAATATCGATTATTCATTAAAAATAATAATTTATTAATGTTATGTTTTGGACGATGAATCATATTGAATAAACATAAATGAAGAAGAATGGAATATATAGGGAGTGATGATTGTTTGACCTTTTGTTCCGCTCATTTTTACTTTTAGAGAGAATAGTGTGAAATAATTATTTTAAAAATGAGAATAGATTTTGAAAGTTTGATTGGATATAAGATGAAAATGTGATGATGATAGCTGATGTGATAGTATTTTTAGTATAATAGTGATTAGATTTGATTGGTGATTTGAAAAAAACAAGAGAGAGTGGATAGTATATTTGTGACATGATTATTTAATAATGATAGTTAATTTGATATTTTTTTGTTTAAATTATAATTGGATGTGATTGATGATTTGAAAAATCGAAAAAGGGAATCTCGTATTTTTGAAAATTTTCACAAGCAATCACATATCCATGTAAAATTTTGTCCAAAAAGTAGAAGGGATGAAAACTCTTTTACAAGCAAGCACTCCCATAACTATTTTTTGTGTATTTATTGTATAACTTTTAGCTTTTTAAAGTTAAATTACTTAATGTACAATTAAAAATTATATTTTGAATTTATTAAGAATGTAAATCAAATAGGCATAAAATATCCAAACTTTACTAAAATTTATGTAGTTTCATTTTTATTAAGGGTAATTTTGTCTATACATTATATTTTAATTTGATTGAAGGGTTAATGTTACATTTGCAAGTTCATGAGGTAAATAAGACATATGGACAAATTATGGGGGTATTATTGTATTTTACCCAATTCCATTCCTTATTAGAGTATTTGACTTATTCTATACTAGTGCCACATACTTCAATAAATTAATATTGTTAAGAAATCTGCAGTTAAAAATATCTTTGGACACAACAAAACTGTTATGACAAATTTGTCATTATGTGGACGTTAGCACTCACAAGTCCAATAGTACTAAATCTTGTGATCCTTAAGATTCCATTTTATGTGTATAAATATGCATTGGTGAATTCAAAAGATGACTTACGGCTTTTCATTGCACAATTAGTCTTACTTTGCTTTATTTATCATTTTGCCTACTTTATATTAATTACAATCTCATATATATAAGTATACGTATTATAACATTAGATATAGAAAGAGAGAATTTACAACACGTTATCAGCACGAGTTATTGCTCAAAAAAAAAGGTTTGTATATTTCAAGTTTGAATTTCGTGTACTAATTTATTTATTTTCTTTATAGAAAAATGGCTTAGGTATCGAAAAGCAAAAATTCCGGATCCTTGATACCATGGTGATAATTATTTATCATAGTGTCCGGATGTTAAATTGCACCTTCAGGGTCAAGATCCGCGAAAACCTTGAAGCCTGTAAAAATCGAAGAGGCTGTTGTAAAATATGAGGCGAACGCAATGATATTTACTCACCATCATCTATGTGATGATTTGAAAAATGAGTATATACAAATTGAAAGGCCTTCTGAGCTATGGAAAAAGCTCAAAGAAAGATTTGATCACACCAGAACAGTGATACTCCCACAAGCACAATATGATTGGCAACATCTAAGGTTGCAGGACTTTAAGTTCGTTGTCGACTATAATTCGGCATTATGTAAAATTGAGTCTCGACTTGCTCTTTGTGGGACAAAGTTGTCTGAATATGATAAGTTGGAGAAAACATTCTCCACTATGCAAAAATTAAATATTGTACTACAACAGCAGTATAGACAACGGCAGTATAGACAACGGCAATTTAAAACTTATTCTGAATTGATCTCGGTTCTTCTCACGGCAGAGAAAACCAATGAATTGCTGTTGAGAAATCACGATTTGCGACCTTCTGGATCTAATGCATTGCCTAAAGCACATGCTAACTCCAGTAGAGGAGGGGGCCGATTTAGAGACCGTGAGTATAAACCCGGGCGTTGTGGCCGTAGGGGTTGTGGCTGTGGTGGTCCACATCAAAATACTCACAGATATGATCGTGGCGGTCGTAATTACTATAATAGAGATAATTATCACTATACCCGCCAAAACGATTATAATGCTAAACAGGGGCATCCAAATCAGTCAAATCGTGATAAGGGAAAAATGCATATGGAAAGAACTGGTGATGATCTGTGTAACAGATGTGGTATGACAGGACATTGGGTCAAAACATGTAGAACTTCCCTGCACCTGGTAAATCTATACCAGGAATCAAAGAAGAATAAAGGCAAAAATGTTCAAACACATGCTACTGAGGCAGTGGAGCCACCTACTATTAATGAGGCCTACACATCTGAAATTATACGCGATCAAAATCCTGTCCACGACTGGAAACCACTTGATATATCTGATTTTCTTGAGGATCATGAGGCACAAGGTGCCGACTGGATAAATTGAAAAATAAACTCAATGTTTGTATGTTATTTTCTCGGATGATATATTCTTGAGACTAAGTTTGTTGTATCGTATTTGTACTTGTTCCGGATGATACATTCCCGGTTTTATGCTTTTAATAAATCTGTTTATGTCTAATATTTTCGATCATGAAATATCAAGTAAATTTCTACCAAAACATTCACAAATTTTACATTCAAATTTTTCACATTAATTTCTCTCTTCCAACGGCTATAATAAACGTCTATAACAGTAATTTTTATCTATAAATATACCAACATTTCATTCAACAAACTCACACATATTCTATCATCTTTCTAAAAACTTCACATTTTTTTTATTCCAAAAATGGTTAACTTAATGTTAGTATTTCTCATTACATTGGTCTTCATATACACTATCCTGCTTTTTGTTGGAGAATATACACCAGAAGAATTTTGGATTTTTATTGATCTTCTTGTCTTAATCCTTCCTCTGTTAGCCGTAACAATTTATCTTAGCATGTTGTAATAATTAGATGATTATGTATGACTATGTTGTCGAATAAAATCCTTTATTTAAATTTTTGTTGTGCATTGATGTTTTTATATAAAGTTTTTAATAATCGCCTTATATTAATTCAATAAAAATTATACAGTACACATGGAAAACAGCGAGATAAGAGACTATTGTCTACTTGATAGTGCAACAACGCACTCAATATTAACAAATAAAGTACATTTCTCAAGTGTGAAATTGTGCAAGGCACAAGTTACAACTATATCTGGTCCCGTTGAAATTATTGATGGCTCCGGGAATGCAATAGTGGTGTTGCCTAATGGCACAATATTGAATATATAGAATGCATTAATATCTAGTAGATCAAAAATAAATCTATTGAGTTTTAAGGATGTGCATGATAATGGCTATCACTTGGAGACACTAAATGAAAATAATAAAGAGTGTCTATGTATCACATCCTATAAAATGGGAAAAAGAAATGCCCATGAGAAATTTGAATCGATATATTTGGGTTATGGCACGATCGCCTATGCCACCATGCAAAGAACAAAATTTACTGGATTGTATTGTATCCAAATTAAAGCTTTTGAATCCTATGCCACCATGCATTGGAAGCTGGTGAATCCTGATATATTTGGGTTATGGCATGATCGCCTAGGACACACAGGAACAACTATGATGCGTAGGATTGTTGAACACACTAATGGACATCCATTGAAAAGCATGAAGATGCTAATGTCCAAAGACTATTTCTGTGAATCGTGTTCACAAGGAAAATTTATTACTAAACCTTCCATGGAAAAGGTTGGTTATGAATCACCATCATTTTTACAACGTATTCATGGTGATATTTGTGGACCAATACATCCTGCAAGTGGACCATTTAGATATTTCACGGTCTTAATAGATGCATCGTGTAGATGGTCAAACGTATGCCTATTATCTACTAGAAATGTGGCATTTGCTAGATTATTAGCACAAATTATTAAACTCCGAGTACATTTCTCTGATTATCCTATCAAGAATATAAGAATGGATAATGCCGGAGAATGTACATCAAAAAGCTTTGATGAATATTGCGCAAAGATCGGGAATTAATATTGAGCACCTAGTAGACATGTTCATACTCAAAATGGATTGGCAGAATCCCCGATTAAACGAGTTCAAATAATTGCTCGTACATTATTAATGAGATCAAAGCTCACCAAAGGCAGCATGGGGTCATGCAAAGATTACATGCGTCGCCAAGACTTATTAGATTACGCCCACCGCTTATCATATGCACTCCCCAATGCAATTAACTCTTGGTTTTGAGCCAAATATTTCACACCTACGCACTTTTGGGTGTCTTTGCCTGTGCACGGATTCCACCACCTCAAAGGACAAAAATGGGTCCACAACGTAGACTTGGTATATACGTTGGATTTGATTCTCCATCAATTGTTTGGTATTTAGAATCGATGATGGGAGATTTATTTACCGCTAGATTTGCGGATTGTCATTTTGATGAGACAACATTTCCATCATTGGAAAAGATAATGATATTTTAAATAAACAAAAACCAGTTGAGAGTATCTCCGGAATGAACATAGCTTATCCCATTTAGATCCACGTCTTACGAATGTGAAAGTGAAGTGAATAGAATCATTCATTTACAAAATATTGCTAATAGACTTCCTGATGCATTTAACGATGCTAGTAAAGTCACGAAGTCTCATATTCCGGCTGCAAATGCTCCAGCCAGGATTATTGTTCCAGATGAAAACAAGAAAATGAATGATGATAACCCACGACAAAAACGTGGTAGACCTATTGGCTCAAAAGATACTGTTCCTCGAAAAAGAAAGGGGAAAATTGATACTAATGAGCATGCTCCAGACGAATCTGTAGAGCCTAATATCTCAGAAAATGTACAAGTCAAAAATTCTAATAGCACTGAGAATCCCATGAGCTATAATAATGAAATATGGGATCGAAATGAAATAATTATTGATGATAATTTTGCATTCTCGGTTGCTCAAGAAATTATAAATGATGATTATGATAATGAACCACGTTCAATAATGGAATGCCTTCAGAGGCCTGATTGGCCTATGTGGGAGGAAGCAATAAAATCTGAGTTAGCTTCCCTAGAAAAACGAAATGTATTTGGATAAATTGCCAGAACTCCAAACAATGTAAAACCCATTGGGTACAAATGGGTATTTGTTCGAAAGAGAAATGAGAAAAATAAAGTCGTGAGATATAAAGCACGACTCGTGGCTCAAGGATTCTCCTAGAGACCTGGGATAGATTATGATGAAAAATATTCACCTGTGATGGATACAATCACATTTCGTTTTCTTATCAGTATGGTTGTCCACGAGAATCTGGACATGCATCTAATGGATGTAGTGACGGCATATCTATATGGTTCATTAGATTCTGATATTTATATGAAAATTCCCAATGGATATAAAATGCCAAAGTCAGACACTCCCTGTGAATTATACTCGATCAAATTGCAAAGATCGTTGTATGGATTGAAGCAATCCGGTCGCATGTGGTATCATAGACTTAATGAATACCTTTCTAAGGAATGTTACAAAAATGATACCATTTGCCCATGTGTTTTTATCAAAAGATCTGATACCGGATTTGCTATCATTGTTGTATATGTCGATGACATAAATTTGATTGGCACCCCTGAAGAATTATCCAATGTTGCTGAATATCTAAAGAAAGAGTTTGAGGTGAAAGACCTTGGAAAAACTAAACTTTGTCTTGGTCTTAAATTAGAGCATAAAGATAACGGGATACTTGTCCATCAATCTGCTTACACTAAACGGATAAATGATTTAATATGGACAAGGCTCATCCCTTGAGTACCCCTATGGTTGTGTGCAGTTTAGATCCTGAAAAAGATCCATTCCGACCAAAAGAGTCCGATGAAGAGATTTTAGGTCCTGAAGTACCTTACCTTAATGCTATTGGAGCGTTAATGTATCTGGCACAATGTACTCGACCCGATATTTCATTTGCAATAAATCTACTTGCACGATACAGTTCTGAGCCAACTCGAAGATAACCGGAATGGTATTAGACACATTTTTCAATATCTCAGTGGCACTACAGATTTGGGGTTATTCTATTCCAAGGAATCCACTAACTCTAGGTTAGTCGGTTATGCTGATGCGGGGTATAAATCTGATCCGCATAAAGCTTGATCACAAACTGGTTATTTATTTTGCTATAATGGTATAGCTATATCATGGCGATCTACCAAACAAACATTAGTTGCTACTTCTTCCAATCACTCTGAAATCATTGCTCTTCATGAAGCTGGCAAAGAGTGTGTTTGGTTAAGATCAGTTATAGCTCATATACGAAATGCTTGTCAGCTGAAACCAGTTACAGACACTCCTACTATTATTTATGAGGATAATGCAGCATGTATAGCACAAGTGAGAGGTGGTTACATAAAAGGTGATTGGACCAAGCATATTTCACCAAAGTTTTTCCACACACATGAACTCCAGAAAAATGGAGAGGTAGGTATTCAGCAGATTCGCTCATGTCACAATCTTGCCGATTTATTTACAAAATCCTTACCAACATTTACATTTGAAAAGTTGGTTTACGGCATCGGAATGAGGAGAGTCCATACGAAGCAAGATTGATGGATCAATTATGCAGCTAATATTCTTCATTTCAGGGGGAGCAAATATATTGTGCGTTGTACTCTTTTTCTCTTATGTTTGGTTTTTATCCCATTGGGTTTTTCCAGCTTAAGGTTTTTAACAAGGCAGCTTATGTACAAAGTCTGGTTTTGAAAATGTACTCTTTTTCCCTTTTGTCCGATTTTTCCCACAGGGTTTTCCGGCTCAAGGTTTTTAACGAGGCATACTCATCCAGCTTACTATAGTGCTACGTCCAAGGGGGAGTGTTATGACAAATTTGTAATTATGTGGACTTTAGCACTCACAAGTCCAATAGTACTAAATCTTGTGACCCTTAAGATTCCATTTTATGTGTAAAAATATGCATTGGTCAAATGAAAAGATGACTTACGGCTTTCATTACACAATTAGTCTTACTTTGCTTTATTTATCATTTTGCCTACTTTATATTAATTACAATCTCATATATATAAGTATATGTATTATAACATTAGATATAGAAAGAGAGATTTTACAACAAAAACAATATTATCGACAAAATATCTATACTTCAAAATATTACTAAAATAAATAAACTTACTTTTTCCACCCAAGCAAATTTTTTCTTCATGCATTCACCCATCATACTATTACATTTTTTTAAATTATTATTTCTTAAAAACAACATCGTAAATGATGCCAATAATTAAGAAAATACCACCTGATATCTGACTAACTGAAACTCAAATAAATAGACAATAAATTATTGTTGGAAATTGGTTTCTATTAAATGGGTTTTGACTCATGTTTGACCAATTATTTAAGTGGGATCATTTATTTTATTCAGAAAATAAATGATGTAATCGTAATCTACACCGCGGGTAGATGAAATTAGCACTTTAAATTTCTCAAAACCAATTTCGGGTGAATGAGAAATTAATGCATAAAGTTAGCCACTTAAATGTCTTTTATATAAGGAATATTAAAGGGTGGGAATATGTAAAACCGTATCTCATATAGGAAACATATTAAATGTTTGACTAGTTTATATAGATTTTCACCACTAATAAGGAGTAATCAAGTGGAGCTCCTTATGGTACACCCTAGTGGACCAAGTCAATTTTGACTAGTTTTTGGCTAGCTCAAATAGCACCGAGGACGGTGCGGAGCATCGCTGTAGCCGGAGCCCGGCCCGCGCACGTCGCACATAGTCGCATTGGGCGCTTTAAAGGCGCACTTTGCACTTCGTGAGGAGCTTTGAGGAGCCTTAAAGTTTTGACAAATCGAACCATGGTTCAGTCCAATGGCTCGGTGACATGGCAGGGCAGCTCAAGTGGCAGTGACTTGGCAAGAGTCGTCCGGATGGCGACACATGGCACGCGGTGGGCGATCGACGCACATGTTCGGCCGACCGACACGACCGCATTCAGTGTGCAAGGGTGTGTAGTAAAGGTTGTGTACCTTCGGAAGAGATGCGATCTGGACCATCAGATTGTACCTGTTGATCAGAAGGCACGATCCAACAGTCCAGATCAATCCGAACCAATGGATGCACCTGTTATGAACAGGCATCTAGAACTCTATATAAACAGACCCCCAGTATCTGTTTTGATCATCAGGAAAATCCGAAATTATCAGTATTCATAGCATTTCAGCATATTGTTTATGTCTGTATTTTTCTGCATAAATCGAATGTTCTGAATACGTTTTTGTTTGTTGTAAGTTCGGCTTTTGCGAGTGCTACTAAGTCAAACTTGAAAGTCGTTGTATCTTAGAGACGATTGCCTAGAACCGTTAGCACTTTGTACAGGGCAATTTCATCTTGTGGATAGAGAATTCAATTCTCGCCTCGACTTATAATATAGTCTCGTTATTCTATCCATTTTTCGAGAAAATCAAACACCTCAGACAACAATTGTCACATTTTCTGGACTGATGCGATCAACATTTTGTTTGTCTTTTTATCGTTATATTTTTTTTCTCGGTCCTATAAATCACCTAATACCTTTGAAATTAGTGTTGGAGCCCAATTGTTCATTTGTACTGCAACTCAACGGCTAGTAACAATGAGTTTAATTTCATTTCCAGCTCAAGCAGCAATTTAATAAACTTTTTTCATTGCTTAATTTATTAGTAGCCTTATCCAAACTTGTATGCATTTCAAATTTCATCTTTTATTTTTAAATTTATTTCTTTCTCAAAAGGTTAGAGCATTCGCAAGAGACACTTTAAATTTAAGGAGCATCTCTTGCAAAATAAAAAACATATTTAAATTTAAAGAGTGATATTTTTTATATATTCCAACATTCTCTTTATAGTTTATATTGGACTCTTTATTTTCTTTTTTTTCAATATTAATTTATTATACATAGGACATTAAAAGTAGTTTATGACAATTTTCAAATTTTTGTGTTGTTTTTGGAATGTGACAATAAAAAAAGATCATTTAAAATGTAAGAAATCTAATACAATTAATCATATCGAGTTGTTTTGGCTCTCCAAATTTGGAGAGTGAAAATTCATTCTCTAAAATTAAAAGTTAAAAATAAAGAGTTTGTTGGAGATGATTTTTCGTTGATGACTCTTCAAAATAAAGAGCATTTCTTAATTATAGAGTCTCTTGGGGATACTCTTAGCAGAGTAATTTGTCGATCACCTAAATTGTGGAGATTTTGTAATTCATCTAGCATTTTGATGATGCTTTTTTGATTAGTCTTTTTTGGAAGTGCGAATTCTCTCTCTAGGAGAGTGTGCCAAGTTCCCGCCTGGGAGTCCCCTGTTTCCTTTTCGTTTTTGCCCTAGTTTCGGACTGTGTTTCTGCTAGGTCTTGAGTGTCCTCCTCCTTGGGCGGCGGTGTTGGGCTTCTTCGGAGGTCTGGTGCTTCTCCCGGGAATCCTCTAGACTTCGTGTTTTCCTGGTTCTGTGGTGTCGTGTGTTTTTCAGTGGTTACTATTCCATTGAGTCTAGGTTTCATTCTCTTCTTTTTATCATTTCCTTTTCTTTTTCTTGTTTTGCAGGTTTCTTTGAGATCGAGGCCTCCTATCCTGGAGTGGGCTTGATTCTGGTTTGAGATTGAATTTGGGTTCGATTCAGCTATGTCTAGTGAGGTTCTGGAAGGTCTGAAGAGGTTCTCCTTATCAGAGGCTGAGACAGGTGGAGTGGAGATTGATGAGGGTGACATTGCTAAAAGTGTTGAAGACAGTAAAAACGCCTCTTTGGGAAGGTTCATGGCAACAAAAAAGCAAATTTTTCTGGATTGAAAAATACTTTGTTGAGCATTTGGGCTATCAAGGCCCCTTTTCAGATCCGGGAGCTGGGTCACAACCTCTTCCAGTTCGTTTTCCATGAGATTGAAGATAAGAATAAAGTATTCAATAGTAGGGTGTGGAGCTTTGACAACCAATACCTTATCTGGAGAGAATGGGTGGAAAATAGGGATGTGAGTGAGATAGACTTTTCGAAGATGGCAATATGGATCCAAATCTGGAATATTCCAAATCATTGGATATCTTAGGAAACGGGTATTAAAGTCGGGGGTTTATTTTCTGAGGTTCAAGATGTCTTTATCCCAGATTCGGGTAGTATTAAAGGAAGGTGTATTAAATTACTTGCATTAATTGATCTTGCTAAACCATTGCTCAGAGGCACCTATATCAGACTTGGAGGTGTGAAGTGGTGGGTTGATTTTAAATATGAAAACCTTATGGGCTTTTGCTTCTATTGTGGAGTTATTGGACATATTGAAAGGGGTTGCAATCAGAGAAATGAAGATTTAAAAAATAATGTTTTGAAAGAGGGTGAATTTGGTGAGTGGTTGAAGGCAGAAGAAAGCTCATTTCTTCACAAGGCAAATAGGGAAGGAGTACAAGAAAAATCTGTGGGAAATTCTGGCCCGGTAAAAATCTGTGAAGATGGGGGTATGAATCAGAGCAAGGGGGATCATACTCAGAGGATTGGGAATAGTATAATGAGTATTGGAAAGGAAGCCTCATCATCTAAGACTTCTGATGAAAACAGGGAGGAGACTCTGAAGGACCAGCTCCAATCGAGTCCTATGGAAACCGAACTTACAGAAATATGGCAGGGTAATGAGATTATTCCAATCCCTGTTGATACTCAGCAGGTCAGACCTCCTCTGACTGAGTTAGACTCTAATATGAATGGGAAGAGTAAGAAGGTTCACGAGGGGATTAGGAAGGTTGGGATACCAAAAGGATCGAGCAGGAAACAGTGTGCTGCCACTAATAGTGGGAAGAAAGGAAAAGAAAATATAGTCATTGGGAGCAAGAGAAATTGGGTCCAAAGTGAAGAATCTAATGAGGTTCCAGGTGCATTATTATCTGATAAGGAAGGAAAAAAAATAAAGCTGGGAGGGGATAAGGGAGATGAGTGTATTATGGTGGGGGTAGCCAGCCTTGAATGTCCCCAACCCCATCAATGAGGGTTACGGTGTGGAATTGTAGAGGTTTAGGAGGGCCCTCTACAGTTTCCCAAACCAAGGAGATTATTAGGCTCCACCATCCTGATTTTTTGTTTATTTGTGAGACTAAAAAAAAGAAAGGTTTTGTCGCTACCGTTTGCAAGAATTTGAATGTTCAAGAAAGATGGATTTGTGTTGATCCGGTTGGGCTCAGTGGGGGTTTGTTGGTGTGTTGGTCCCCTAAAGTGGCTATTAAACAAATCCTTTCATGTTACTTCTGTGTTGAGATTGAATATTGTTTGGAGGGATCTGATGTGGTGGAATGGGCGATTTTCTTTTATGCTAGCACTTGCCCTGATACTAGGAAGAAGCAATGGGATTTTCTGATTAATGCTAAGAATAGGTGGGGGAAGCTTTGGTGGCTAGGGGGTGATTTCAACGATATTCTGAGTAATGCGGAAAAGAGAGGAGGGAGAATTCGAGCTGAATCCAGTTTTAGGGGCTTTAAGAACTTTATTTGTAATATGAGGATGGAGGAAATTCCATTTAGTGGCTATGAATTTACCTGGTCTAATCTCAGAGGGGATGAAGGATTTGTTGAAGAAAGATTGGACCGTATCTTTGGATCTGCTGAGTGGATTTTGGCTCATCCTAGGGCTTTAGTTCATCACATTGTTAGACACTCCTCGGATCATCAGTTATTGGCCTTAAATCTGGAGCCTAACAGTGTAAAAACCAAAAAAAGATTTCTGTTTGACAAGCGGTGGATTGAGATGCATGGCTGTAAAGAAGCGATTACTGAAGCTTGGCAGGAAAGATTTTTTGGTACCCTGATGTTTCAATTGCAATGCAAAATTACAAGCAGTATGCTCAAACTCCTGGCTTGGAATAGAACCAACTCCTCCAATGCAGCTCGGACCATTTCTGATACTACAAAAAAACTGGAGGAGCTGAATTCAGAAGGGGCCAAGAGGAATTGGAAGTTGTGGGAAAGTCTGAAAGGTACTCTCAATAAAGCCTATGTTAATGAAGAAGCCTATTGGAAGCAAACATCTCGCAATAAGTGGCTTAAGGAGGGTGACAAAACACCAAATTCTTTCATGCTTGTACGATCCAAAGGCAAAAGATTAATTGTATTGAGAAGTTTATTAGAGATGATGGAGTGGAAGTTACCTCTAGAGCTGATGTGATTAAGGAAATTGAGAGCTATTATCAGGAGCTTTTCACTTCAGCCCTTCCGAGTACAGTCAATTCATTGCTGAATGGTATCCCAAATTCAATCTCCCTCTCTCAGAATCAATGGCTTACTCGACAGATTGGAGACTTAGAAATCAAAGAAGCCTTGTTTGACCTTCATCCCAATAAGGCCCCCGGGCCGGATGGTATGTCTCCTTGTTTCTTTCATAACTTCTGGGATATTGTTAAGATTGATATTTGCAAAGTTGTTAAAAGTTTTTTCATCTCATCTAAAATGCTCAAGAAGATAAACCACACCCTGGTTTGTCTTATTCCGAAAGTCAAAAATCCCACCCTCATTTCACAGTTCAGGCCTATCAGTTTGTGTAATACGGTCTATAAAATAATCTCCAAAATTCTAGCGAATAGACTTAAAACTTGTCTTCATCTTTGCATTTGTGAGTCTCAAACTGCATTTGTTCCTGGTAGACAAATTCTGGATAATGTTATTATGGCTCATGAGTGTTTCCATCACCTTCATAGTAAGAGAAGTGGGAATAACGGCATGATTGGTATGTGGGAATGAGGTAGGAATGGAATTAGCATTCCTTGTTTCATTCTCATTCACATGCTTGATATGCTTTAGTAATGGGAATACTCATTCCCATGAGAATCCTTATTCCTAAAAGTAAGGGAATGACCATTCTTCCTCTCCCCATGGGTTTAGCTATTCCCAATCATCAAGAATGACTCAAATTTTATTTTTTTTATAAAATTATCTTTCTATAAATGACTAAAAATGTTGGATATAATCTATATTTTCGAAAAGTAGTATTATAAATAAAAAAATATTTATAATTTAAATATAAGTTATATTTAATATTTTAATAAATCATAGTCAATTTCTAACAATATTCTATAATTAAATCAAAATTTTGATATAAAATTCTTTTGTTGATTTTCTATATTTTCTTATAAAAATAGCAATAATTACAAAAATACCCCTGAGGTTTGGGATAATTACATAAAAACCCAGAGATTTTTTGAAATTACAAAAAACCCTTTGAGGTTTGATTCTGTCTTACATTTTCCCCCTTCATAAGCAAAAACAATATCGAAACCCCCCTGATATTTGTAAAATCACTATAGTTACCCCCTTATATTTAATACATAATCAAACCTGATGGGATTTTTTATAATTTTAAAACATTCTGGATTTTTTTGTAAATAGCCCAAATCTAAGGGGTGTTTTTGTAATTATCCCTAAAAAATATTATATATATATATTTATATTATTAAGCATACATTAAAATAATCTTATATCAATTTACGAATAACATATTTAATAAAATTTATTTAAAAAATCTTATTTAAGAGAATTTTATACTTTAAAATTATTTTTCTTAATTACTATAACTAATTTATAATTACCAATCAAGATATTTAAATCAAGTAAAAAATCATCATCCATTCATTTCTCCATTTCTTGTACATACCAATCATAAGAATAGTAATACTGCATCATTCCATTCCTAATGTTATTCCATTCCTAAATTGATTCCATTCCAACCTAATTCCCTTCATTCATACCAATCATGCCGTAAGTACTATATGGCTGTTAAGCTGGATATGGCAAAGGCGTATGATCGTGTGGAATGGTCCTTTTTGTGTGAGGTTTTGTCTAAAATGGGGTTTGAGTTCAAGTTTGTGTCATGGGTCTTGTCTTGTATTAATTCAGCATCCTTTTCTTTTCTTGTTAAAGGGGAAGCATAGGGTTTTGTTGCCCCTTCTAGAGGAATTAGACAAGGAGATCCACTTTCTCCTTATCTATTTCTTATCATTTCAGAAGCACTTTCCAATCTTATATCTCAAGCAAAAGCTGATAATAAACTGATAGGTTTTAAAATTTCAAGAGCAGGTCCTTTTGTTACTCACCTCTTCTTCGCAGATGATGCTTTGATGTTCAATAAAGCAAGTGTGGAGCAGGCATATAATTTCAAGGATGTGCTGAATCAATACTGTGAAGCTTCAGGTCAGAAAGTGAACTTTGACAAGTCCTCTGTTTTTTTCAGTTCCAATACACCTGAATCAGTAAGAAAAGATGTCTGTGAAGCTCTTGGTGGAATCTTGGAACAAAGGAAAATTAAGCATTTGGGTCTCCCCCTTACAATTGGCAGATCAAAAAGGGATATTTTCAGATTTGTGTTGGATGCGACTGAGAAGAGAATATCCAACTGGAAAAATAATTTCTTAAGTTTGGTAGGGAAAGAGGTTCTTGTAAAATCAGTACTTAATTCTTTGCCTAACTATATTATGTCTTGTTATAAACTTCCAGTGGGGATTTGTGAGGACTATTACAAAATTTTGGTGGGGCTCTAAAGAAGGTGGAATGGATAAAATGCATTGGGTTAAGTGGGATAAGATGACCATCCCCAAGGAGGAGGGAGGTGTTGGGTTTCAGGACATTGGGCTGTTTAATGATTCTCTTCTAGCTAAACAGCTTTGGAGAATCCTTACACAACCTAATCTATTAATGAGTAAATTGCTCAAGGCTAGGTATTTGAATAAGGTGGGGATTTTTAATGTTGAGGCCAAAAGCAATGACTCTTTTCTGTGGAAGAGTTTGTTAAAAGCTAAGTATGTGTTAATCATGGGAGTTAGATTCTCCATAGCAGATGGAAAATCCACTAGATTGTGGGAGCATCCATCGTTGTGGGAGTACTTCTCTCCCGTTCCTATTGGCAGCCGTGAGTCTTTGAATCACCTTACTTGGGTCAGTCAACTGTTGATGGAAGGCAAAAGGGAATGGAATAGTGAACTTATCCTTCAGCTCTTTTGCCCCCATGATGCTGAGGCAATCTTGTCCACAAAAATACACAGCCTTGCCTGCAAAGATCGGATGGTGTGGAGTTGCTCCAGCGATGGTAAATTTGCGGTGAAATCTGCATATAAAATGCTCTGTGATAAGAAGGTTCAATTGCTGAAAAAAGATGAAAGCAGTGCGGGGGGAGAGAGTAAAAGACATAAATGGAATTTCTTGTGGGGATTGAAGATTAAGAGTAAGCTGAAACACTTCCTTTGGAAGTGCTTGCATAATTTACTACTTGTTGGAGTTCAACTTTTGAGAAGAGGTATGAAAATTGATGTTATTTGTGATGCTTGTGGGGAATGTCCAGAATCAGTGGATCACATCCTTTTCCATTGCGATCGTGCTAAAAGAATTTGGAAAATTGCTCCAGTTTGCTGGGAGGGGATCTATCACGATAAGATGACATTTGATGAATGGTGGACTCGGTTATGCAGTATGAAGGGAAGGTTTCTTGGGAGTGACAGAATCCAATTATCCACCTATATCCTTTGGTGGCTTTGGAAAACAAGGAATATGTGGAAGTTTCAAAGAAAGTGGTTTTCAGAGTCGGAGGTTATCTCCCTTGCGGGACAAGAGTGGTCCGAATTTGATCATTCAAACTAATCAGCTACTTGGCTGCAGATATTCAGGGGATATGTCCCAGTGAAGTTTGCTCGGTCTCTTGTGGTGGTGTTTTGGATTACCCTGAATTAATGTTTTATGTTGATTTGTTCATTTTGGATCGTTGATGATCTTCTTTGTGTATGTGTTGATATTAGTTCGAGTTTTTATTTTGATTTGTGCCCTCGTTGTTTTAGGGGCCTTTCCCTCATGAGCATAT
Organism: Rehmannia glutinosa; assembly: GCA_016081115.2. Lineage (NCBI taxonomy): Eukaryota > Viridiplantae > Streptophyta > Magnoliopsida > Lamiales > Orobanchaceae > Rehmannia > Rehmannia glutinosa. Next base: position 33,491,985 of record CM071926.1, read on the forward strand.
GCTTTGGAGTGGATTTGGGCTAGTGAGCCCCGCAATTGTAAATGCCGATTTGGTTGAGGTTTCTCAAGTTTAATATAACCTTTCGCTTTTGATAAAAAAAAATCTAGCATTTTGATGGGATCATAAAAATATTCTGCTATAGTTATAGCTCAGTTCAAAACTTAATATGGTAAAACCCTTACAATCACCTTAAAAATAAAATAAAAATAAAATAAAATTTAAGATAGTAAAAATTACTACCCTTAAGATAGTAAAAATCCTTCTTCTCTTCTATCTTTTATAAAAAAAGAAAAACAAAGGAAAAAAAAAAAAGGTCGAAAGCTCTATTTGGATTAAATTTACAACTTTTTTTATATATTATGCATTATTCTTGTTTATCTATAAGAACTCAAAACCAATCAAATGAGTTGCACGAAATTTTTTAGAGATTCTCTCTCAATGCATTCGCCTAAGTTTGTCAATCCAAATTTGCAAAGGCGGAGAATAAATACCAAAAAAAGATATGTTATTTAATTATAATACGACTCTTAAAAAGGCCATTTAACTCATATGATTGCTATGAGCTGCACATAGGTGGCAATCAATGATTACCTTACTTGAGAATAGAGTCATTCATTCGGTTAATTCGGTTAACCATTAACCGAAATATCGAAAACCGAATTAACCGAATTTGCTAAATGTTAAAACCATTAACCGAACCGAAATTATATCTACCGAATTAACCGAATCGAATTATATTTCGGTTAATTTCGGTCAAGTTAATCGAATTAACCGAAATTTCTTTAAAATACAAAAATATATGTTGTATATATAATATATAATATATAATATAAATAAATAAATATAATTCACAGAAATTTCTTTAAAATAAAAATATAATTTTTATACTTAATATATGATATAAATAAATAAATATATATGATATATAAATTTAATTATATATAAAATATATGTTTAATATAATATTTCGGTTAAATCGGTTAATTCGGTTAATTTAATTTTCGAACCGAATTAACCGATAACCAAATTCTTCAAAACCTTTAACCATTCACCGAACCGAAATAATTCGTTTCGACCGAATTAACCGAATTGATTCGTTAACGGTTAACCGAAAAAAAATCGGTTAATTGAACACCCCTACTTGAGAATATTCAGACATGCCAACCTTGAAAACCAGCAAACCATCTTACCAATATAAAGTATTACTCCATTTGACTTTTCATCTTAATTTTCTTTTGCTGTATTAAAAAGGTTCCATTCCAGGCAAGAAAAGAAGAAACCAGCACTCCAAATTCCCTTACCAAACATTCCATCACAGAAAATTTGGCAAGATAAATCTTCTCAAACAAGATCCTGAATGGGATGAGTACAAAAACTATCCTCAAGGTTTAGCCTAATTACAAAAAGAAACCTAATTATCTTTTAAAATACTCCATTGACATTTGTTTTTATTTTACAAATTGCAACCTCAATGCATCAACGGGGTATTTGTTAGGTAGGTATATAAACTTCAATGGGGTATTTGTAATTTTGAAAGATAACCGAATTTTTTTTGTAATTAGGTTAAACCTCGGGGTAGTTTTCGTAATTATCCCTAATAATTAAGAAAATAGCTTTCAAGTTAACCAAATTTCAGTTACTACTCTGCCTAATATCAGAACAATGTGAAAACCAAGGGGCAAGGCAAAATGAACTACTAATCAACACAGTTGATGAAGTACAAAATCCCCCAACACTACTTGGCTTAACCATTAGCAACTAAATATCATTGCAAGGGCTAAATCATCCATCCACTCAATGAGAACAGAAAATCCAAGAACAAAATGAGGAAGTTGAAAACATGATTTCACAAGCAGCATATAGCAAATTAGTCCCACATCAAAAATTTCCTGTCGTCCGCATGAAAATCAACTCTAAAAGAAACTATATACAAAAACTCACTAAGGGAATCCAAGAACGTTTCCAATTTCCCCAATAACACTTGTAAAAAAGAATGATATAAATATGCCGGACATGTAGCATTGTTATAAAAAGCAACACACCGTTGTCATCCATCGTTCAATTGGAAACCCTTCACTGGGAGCCAAAGCTTCAACCTATACAAAAGATTACAAAGACTCCATCCATTTAGCCGAGCCGCTCTCTCTTACGCAATTCCCGGGCAAGAGAAATTTAAATTCGTCAGCGTTCTCCAAAAGATAAGCAGGAAGATGAACGGCTGAGTACGAATGTGGAATAGGTCCCATTTTACCGATGATTTCCTTGAAAGTGTACTCTTCAGGCAACATGTCAAACAAATCAGCACCTTTGCAGATAACTCTTTGGACCCTTTTAGGGTTCAGAAAATGAGAAAACCTCACCCGATCGACATGACTGTAAGCTTTCATCTTGAATATGAATTCGCTGATGTGTCGAAAGCAAAAGCTACAGTGCCACCCTGCATCTGCCAGAATCTCGTCCGACTGCCGATAGTGAGCGTATCTCGTCTTGCCGGCTTCATATACATGAACCGAAGCTCTCCAGCTATTATTGTCCACGAGAAACTCGAAAGAATACAAATAGTTCCTCAAACGAAGATGGAGGATTGAGGTATGCCATCGCACCACCTCAATAGATTAATAGTGTGTCGACTCGGTATCTCATCAACATCGGACATTATTAACAAGTCATCGTCCTGAATACCAGCTTGCTTGAGGAGATAATCCAGAGCGAGTCTCTGATATGCTTCCTCGATAAACGGGTTTTCTCTTTTTCTAAATCGGCCCGGGACTTGTCCGTAGGTCAACCGTGGCTCGAGAAACTTAAATTCATCCCGAACAGTAGAAAAGACAAAAGGCTTTGGCAGACCGGTGAATGTTGAATTCGACTCGAGGATGACAAATTCAGACACGTAAGGGTACAACTCCTTCCATCGTACTTTAAGGATGTCTACCTCGTTGCTGAACAACACGGCGTCAAAAACACGCCTAGGATATTCACGTATTCCCCACCCATGAAGTTTACATAAATTCTCCATGGACACATTCTCGTGATAGTAGTGAGGTATTTCATGGAAAGGTTTAGGTGGAGATTCCCATAAAGGCCGCAAAAAGTATGTGATCTTTTGTCCGTGCACGTATATAAAGAAGAGGCAAGTTGGGACCAACATGAAAAGAAAGAGATAGGCTTTGATATCCAGCCCACGCAGAATACATTTTATTCTTGACATGCTCGAGGTCCGTCCTGAGTCCTGCAGGTTAAGAATACAGCACAAATTACAAACTGAACAAAGCAATAGGTACTTAATTGAATCATAGTGGCAGCTATCCCTAATTCTTAATGCAAAAACATGTATCAAATAATCAATGTGGAGCTTAGAAAAACAAAATATCTAGCTCTTTGAGAAGATGTTAAATTGAATCCAAGCAAACATCTTAAATGATAAAATGATTCCTTCCAGCAATCGAATTATTTTACTGAAACTTCTAGAGTTCAAAACACCATAAACACTCCAAGATTAAAAGAAACCATATCAAATGAGAAATAAGCATTGAGGAAGAAAAAAAGAAAAAGGACCTACAGGGAAAAGAATAAAAGAAATCCCAGGATCTAAAACCTAATATCTCACTGTTTCTTCCCCCATAAGTACTACAAAGATGGAAATTTGATCTATCCAATATTAAAATAACTAAAACACTATTCTACATGTATTCAAAAGAAAATTCCAGCCTTTCCTCTCAGCAGGCTCAGAAACTAAAATTCAAAACTTGAACTTTGAATTTTCACGACTTTTTCACATATTATTCTTCAAAAAAAATAACTTTAATAGCTTTAAAAACAGAAAATCCAAAAGCATCCCAAATCCTCATCGGCGCATCAAACCATAGGAAATCGGAAATGAAGAATCACTCCCCAACCTCCACCACCCCCAATTGTCACTGATTACAATTTCAAATAAAAAAGAAAAAGAGAATGAAATAGAACTGGGGAAATAAGAGAATTGTACCTCATCAAAGGCATCGCCACATATATCATCCGATTTCTTGGAGCAATAATGAGATCCCCCTTCTGCCATCTTACTTACCTTCTCACAAAATCTCGATACACTACACATCTCCCTCAACCACTCTTCTCTCTAACTATATAACTCTCTTTATCTTAGTATCAAACAAGGGTAAATCCACAAGAATTAAATCAAAACCCAAATGAAGATCTCTCCACAATTTTGAAAATTTTAGGCACCAGAAAGGGTCCACAAAAGAAAAGCAGAGAAGAAAGAAGAGATGCAATAACCCTAACCCTAATCTTACTTCCAGACCCCTAAACAAATCGAATTCCTGAAAATCACCAGAAAGCCAAATAAAAGGGAATAAAAATTAAAAAAATAATATATTGGGAGAGACAAGAAAACCAGGAAAAGCCTGCCTGGTGAATGAATACAAGGAAGCCGTTTCTCGTCTTCTACCCCACGTCTACTGGCCGGTTTTATAAATCTTTGAAACTTGGGAATATTCAATTTCGATTGACTAAAGTGCCCTTGTAATCAATCGATTTTGGGAATTAAAAATGGGTATTTTGGGGATTGTAAAATTGAGAATGAGGGACGTTGGGCTCGGTCCCTATGTAACGCGTCTACTGACTGGCTCAAGATAACTTATGCGCGTGTCGTGTGTGTTTTCATAATTTCCCCTTATATGAAGGTTTAAATAAAAGGAGCAAATTGAAAATGGACAGTTTGCTTACGATTGTGACTGATTTAAGAGTTGCCAAATAGAAAATATTAAAAATTTAGGATTAGCTGTGATTTTAGTCCCATAATTCTTAAGGATTGACAATTTTAGTTTATAACTTTTTTATATTGCAGTTTTGGCCCTTGACTACTGACTAGCTTACCCTTTGGCCAAGATTGCAATTTCAGTCATGTAGCTTTTAATGGTCATAAGTATTTTGAGTAGTTTGACTAAATGATAAAAATATTGTAGGAAAAAAATGAAATATTAAAATACTCATTTGGAACAATATCGCACAAAATCAAAATTTATAGGTCCAAAATTTCACGAAATTAGAAGTTATGAGATCAAAATTACAACCTAAAATATTTAAGGACTAAACTGTTAAAGAGTTACTGAACTAAAATTGCAATTAAGCCAGAAAAAAAAAATTAGGTTATCTTTTTGGAGTATGGTGCGAGAAAAAGGAATCGGAGTGACAGGCGGCAAGTGTTATGTGGATAAAATTCTAGCACGAAACAAGAATATCTAACGCGCTATTCCACTCCAAGAATCATGTCGAATTGAACTGCAAAAATGCCGAGTGCTGAGAGTTGCCATAAAAGTTTAAACTCTTCTACGCTCAAATATATATTATGAGGACTCAATCAATACGTATACCACTCGGGAATTAAGTTACTCCTTGTGAAAATAAAATATAACTAGGAACGTAGATGAAATTATAGAATGAGTAATCTTATCAAAATAAGGTAAATTTACCAAAAACTCATTCTAATAAGGTAACATCTCGTTTCCTTTTTAAAGAATCATGGTGAAATCAAATCAAATTCTTCATCACTACCCTGTTTAGTTTGTTATATGTGGAAAAGGCGATTAAAATCGACTGCATAAAGCTTCCCATACTAAGTCGAGCATCTCAGTTGGACTTCTTTTAGACAAGGACAAAAAATTGTATAAGATGGTACCATGATTTAATTTTGTGACACGGGTTCTAAAATGACTCATATTAGATAACTCATTTAAATTTGGATCCTAAAATGAACCATACTAACTAATCTATTTAATATGTGAAGTGATCTCACATGAGACTTACTCTTATACAAGAGTGTCCTTTCCGTGCCCTTCTTTCCTACCCTGTTTGGAAATGATAGAGCATACTTCTCAATCGGAATATGATTGTCGAGTCTAATTCTAAAAAAAGGATAAACCTCATCACTGAGGGCCCCTATTTCCCCACCCCTAGAGCTTAGTGAAGGAGGTCTATCATGGGATATGCCTCAATAAGACAGGATTCTTAACTGCTTTAGACTGCATCACCATACAAGAAATCTGTTGGAAATTTGGTTTTGATAAAGTAGGCGTCGACCCGACTTTGACCAAATTTTCGGTAGCTAAGCATTTAATTCTGCAGGAACTAATTTGTAAATTATTAATCTACGTTCCGAGTAGATATTCGTAATATTTTTTATTTCTCAAATCGATGAGTGGAAAATTAATACACAGAGTTAGCGATACGAATGGGTGATACGTGTAAAATATGCGTGCATTTAGGGGCTCATATTGATATATATTTGATGCAATTGCATGTATATTTAGTGTATTTTACTTGGTTTCCTTTGTTGGGTGTGATACTGCATATTCTTGTAAATGTTACAGGAAATGGAGCTAAAATGGAAAGATATATGTAGGACAGCTCGACAAGAATGACGAATGCAAAGAGACGATCAATAATACGTGAAGAAAACGACGAAAAAACAAGGCACATGGTTAGTCCGTGTAGATCCACATGACCATGTGAAGTGATTCCGTGTGATTTTACACGCCCGTGTCACTTGTTCGAGGGAAGAATTTCAGAGACGAAGTACACGACCAGACCGTGTGAGATTTCACACGGCCGTGGTTAGCCCGTGTTTTTGGTTTTGAGCAAAAACATAGAAGAAAATAAGTCACACGGTCTGCCTGTGTGATTTCACACGGCCGTGTGATTTGTTCTGCGGCTGATTTTGTTTCCTAATTCTGTCGGGACTCTACAAGCGATCTCTCAAAGCACCTATAAAAGGAGGATCAAGCCTTGGATGAAAATATAACATTCCATACATCTTCATACACAAAAATACACCAGGGTTACGAAAATCTACATACTTCTTAGAGGAACACGCTAATCAATGAAGAACACCACAAGGCTTTTCACATCTATGAAAACACAAGGGTTCGAGACTTCAAAGAAGGATCCATCCTGACAAGAATGGTTCTATCCTCTTAGTTTAGATCTCTTGTTTGTACTTTAAATGATGTCAAGCTATTTGATTTCAAGTTTGTCTATGAATTTGTTGTAAAATATGTTGGGCTAAATATTTCTGATCCCAGGGCATAATCAAAAATGTGGATTCATATTAATTTTAATTTGATTGTTTTTCTTGATTGGTTTATATGTTCTATTTATGAATTCGAGTGCTTGTTTCTTGTAGATTATTTGATCAATAATTTGCATGTCATATTTGTTAGTTCATAATTCGGTAGATGAGTTCTGACGAATAAAAAATGAGTTCAAACATAAACGGGTATAACGAGTCGGGAGACCTATAACTATTTATAGGGAGTACTTCAATTCAAATATCTTTTAGGAGTTAATAGTAATTGTTTAGTAGGGATACTAGCAATTGTTATTAATCAATTGTTTATGTGCCACCCAGGAGGAGGAATAAACTAATTTAGGAATTGAACTCATAGATACACATAAACTAGTTTTGATGAAACATTAATTGGAATTAATATTGAAGAAGCATGTTGAGATTATGTGCCTAGGGTTGTTTTCGTATTTGTTGAAAATTTGTGGGGTCCGGGTCTTTAAAATTTAGATATTTTATTTGTTAATTTAGGATTAGTTAGATAAATAAATAAACTTGTGATTTTCGACCGCTTCAATAAAATTGAAATAATATATTTACAATAGTCTAAGTGTTTTGTATTCAATCCCTGAGTAATACGACCTTGCTCGCTGCTATCTGCTAGCTACACTTTACACTTGCAGTTTAGTGAAAAGATTTTCACGATCAAATTTTTGGCGTTGTTGGCGGGGATCGAAAGATTCTACCTAGATATAGTAATAAGTAGTTCAATCTTAATTGAAGCAATATTCTTTTATTCCTTTAATTTTTTAATTTTTTTTTGATTTTTTTCGATTGCTTTGGTTCTAACGTTGTTTGTAGAGTGCAGGTCGTGCATGATCACACGTTCCAGATCTGTCCAACCTATACCGATTGACCTAGAGATTGAAAAGACAACAAAATAGTTAAGGAAAAGATCAAAAGCGATGGCGGATGGGAACAATCAAGACGGTGTGAACAACAAAAATAACGAGGAGCGCTCACTAGGGGTGAATGGACAGAACCAGATTGAGGAGAGGCCCATGTGAAGGGCAGTTAGGGATACTTCTAGCCGGTCTGCCCGTGTGAAGTCACACGGCCGTGTGGTTTGTCCTGCGTCTGATTTTGCTTCCTAATTCCGTGGGGACTCTACCAGTGATCTCTCAAAACACCTATAAAAGGAGGACCAAGCCATGGACGAAAATACAACTTGATACATCAAAAAATACATCAAAATACATCAGAGTTACACAAATCTACATACTTCTGAGAGGAATGCATTAATCAACAAAGAACACCACAAGACCTTTCGCATCTAGGAAAGCACAAGGGTTCGAGACTTCGAAGAAGGATCCTTCATGACAAGAAGGATTCTATCTTTTTAGTTTAGATCTCTTGTTTGTACTTAAACGATTTCAAACTATTTGATTTCAAGTTTGTCTATGAATTTATTGTCAAATATGTTAGGCTAAATCATTCTCATCCTAGGACATAATCAAAACTGTGGATTTATGTTAAATCTATATTGATTGTTTTCTTAATTGGTTTATGTGTTATATTATATGAATTCGAATGCTTATTTCTTGTAGATTATTTGGCCAATAATTTGCATGTCATATTTGTTAGTTCATAATTCGGGAGATGAGTTCTAACAAACGAGAATCAAATTCAAACATAAACGGGTATAGAGTCGAAAGGCTTATAACTGTTTGTGGGGAGTACTTCAATTCAAAGATATTTTTGGGTTGATATTAATTGTTGAGTAGGGATGCCAGTAATTGGTATTAATCAACTGTTTATTTGCTTCCGGAGTCGGGGAACAAACTAAGTTAGGAATTGAACCCATAGAAACACATAAATTGGTTTTGATGAAACATTAATTGGATTTAATATTAAAGAAGCATGTTGAGATTATATGCTTAGGATTGCTTTCGTATTTGTTGAAAACTTGTGGAGTTCGGGTCTTTATAAATTTATAAATATTTTACTTGTTAATTTAGGGTCTAGATTAGATAATAAATAATTTTGTGATTTTCGACCGCTTCAATAAAATTGGAATACGATATTTACTATAGCCTAAGTGTTTCGTATTCAATCCCTGAGGAATACGACCTTGCTCGGGCCGCTATCCGCTAGTTCTTGTTAGTCCAGTGGCTACGATAATCTAGAGGGGGTGAATAGATTATCTCGCTTTTTTGATTTTTGCCCTCTTTTTCGAATAATCAAACAAAGACGAGAAAGTAAATGCGGAAATAAAACAACACTCGTTGATTTAAAGAGCTTCACCCCACCTAGGGACTACGTGCTCTACCACCCTTTGTATATAGGGATGGGTTTGAAAAGAAAAAAAGATTTTATTAATTTCCAAAATTAATACAACACCTTGAGGATTACCACAACCCTCTTACAACACCTTTAAGGAGATTACCACAATCTTCCTTCACCACCTTTGAAGAGTACCACACTCTTCAAACACCTATCACCTAGATCACCCAAGTGTATTCTTACCACAAGAATACTCACAAGGATGTCTTGTGTTGAATGATGACCAAAATCAAGATTACAACTCAATAAAGATTGATACAATATGAGTACAAGTGTAATCAAGAATTGAAAGCCTAGACCTCAAAAGTGTGCAAGTGAAAGTGCTTAGGCTAATACAACAAGATATATGAAAGTGTTTGCTTGTTTGCTCTTTGCTTGTGTAATATGTTATCTTGTTGCTTGAATGAAGCCTCTATTTATAGGAGAGGTCTTGGCTTGATTTCCGGACATTGGCTCCTCCTTGGGGAGTGATTTTCTGCAAAAGAAACCATATAAAATCAAGATTATAGCTGTTAGAAATCAATCCCACAAATTAGGGAAAAGCTGTCTGAAAATGCAACGGATAGTTTGCTGTCAAAACAGGGGTTCGACCGGTCAGAGATAAGTTGAAAATGAAAACTCTGCGATTTTTACCTGGGGGACCGGTCGAAGGGGGTTCGATCGGTCGCCTTGTGCTTGACCGGTTGGAGGAGATGAAAATATATATGAGAAGTCAGAACTCGTGGGGCTCAGTGCACGGCCGCCCGGGGTCGACCGGCCGCCCCTACGGCCGACCTCCGGGTCGACCGGTCGCCTCCCCATTTTCCTTGATCCCATTTTCTGTTCCAAAACTCAACTCAGTGCGGGTTGCCCTATAGGGCGACCGGTCGAGCCTGAAACAAATGTGATGTCCAATTTTAAATCGAAAATAAACTCCAAGAAATACTCGAAAAATAGTAAAAATATTTTAGATCGATCGGAAGTATTGGGACAACATTTAGGGACATTGTTTTGGTATAAAAACCCATTTTAATAAAATCATCAAAATCATGATAAAACATTTATCTAACAAACTCCCCCTTTTTGATGATTACATACCAAAAACAATTTACAAGAGGACGATTTTGAAAACAAAACAATTTTCGGTTTAGAGTAAACTATCCGTTTAATAACATTTTACAAAAAAACTCCCCTATCAATAAGCATATCAATAAGAAGTATTGTATAAGCTAGAAGCACTAGCTTTTACAAAATAAACAACAACTCCATGAGCTAGAAGCTCCCCTATCACAAATACTTAATATCCATGCAAACAAGTCCATAAAACAACCATTGGACTAAGTTTTCTTCACAACTTATGGCCTAAACAAGCCATAGCTTATAGCTTCTATTTCGAGCTTTTATTAGCTTCTTTGAGCTAACGAGCCATTTTCTGTTTCTCCCCTTTGGAATCATCAAAAAGAATGTTAGGACAATAAAAACATCATACAAGTATATCAAAGTGCGCCAAAGAGACGATTTATCAACCATTCGAGAAGATAAACTTATAATCCAAAAAAATGGGAGAAAAATATCATTTGATATCCATAAGGTCGTTTTAAGTGTCAAGACAGGATCTCAATAAGTATATAAGACATATGAAAGCATAAGAGTCATGTAAAAGTCTAACAATTCATTGCGACAATTCATCGAACACCTTGTGGGTGTAAAAAATAAAAGAGATTGTATAAAGCCCTTGTAAGAGATTCAAGCCAAAAATTTTCATCACCAAAACATACCAATTATCATACAATACAAACATAACAACTAAGCTCATCATGATCATAAAATAATTTCATCAAGTAATATACAAGAAGGCCATAAACTCGATGGTTCAATCCATTTGAGCAAAAGGAATAGAATTCTTACCATTCGATCGGTAAAGATGAGCGATGATGATGATAAACAAGCCATATAAGGTGTATGATATGAATTGAATTCATGAAAACAAATTTTGAGTGAAATTAGTGTGAATTTGGCAAAGGGGACGAAAAAATGGCCAAAATGAGTGAAAATGACTAATCTTCAAGACAGAACGATTTTAAACCAAAAAATGGCTTAGGGGCGACGGTCGTGGTTGAGGGCGACGGCCGACGTTGAGGGCGACGGTTGCTCTCAACCTCTTCACCCCATTTGTTTTGCAAATTTTCCAAAATCCGAATTTTCAACCAAAAATCCGATTTTTCGCCCCTAAGTTTGAAAATCGTGCAAAATACAAACGTAAATTTCATTCAATATGCATTATGCCTAACCGAGCTCGATCGACGCAAAAGTCTCGGAAGTTAGCGGTTTTGTGAAAATATCCGCTAATTGATCTTGAGATGGTACAAAAAGATATCTCAATTTTTCGTTTTGAGACACAATCCCTTAGAAAATGATGTCGAATCTCAATATGTTTAGTACGGTTGTGATGAACCGGGTTTTGAGCAATATTTATAGCGGATATATTATCACAAAATATAGGAACATTTTCAAAAGAACATTTGTAATCCGCTAAGGTTTGTTTCATCCAAAGAAGTTGAGTACAAAAAAGGCGGCGGAAATATATTCGGCCGGCCATTGAAAGTGAAACACAATTTTGTTTCTTTGAGAACCAAGAAACTAGGCAATCGCCTAAAAATTGACATGATCCGGAAGTACTTTTCCGATCATCAATATTTCCTGCATAGTCCGAATCACTATAACCTTTAAGAAAAAAATTTTCATTCTTTGGATAAAATAAACCATATTGAATGGTGCCTTTCAAATATCGAAAAATCCTTTTAACGACACTCATATGAGATTCTTTGGGATTGCTTTGAAAACGAGCACATAGGCATACGGCATGAAGAATGTCCGGTCTACTAGCGGTTAAATAAAGTAAACTACCAATCATACCTCGATACTTGGATTCATCAACCGACTTGCCTTTTTCATCTTTGTCAATTTTGACATTGGTTGCCATAGGAGTTGAAACGGTTCTTCCTTCTTCAATGCCGAACTTTTTCAAAAGTTCCTTTGTATATTTTGATTGTGAAATATAGATACCTTCTTGGCATTGCTTGATTTGTAGTCCAAGGAAGAAATTTAGCTCCCCATCATGCTCATTTCAAATTCACCTTGCATCAACTTAGAAAATTTCTTGCACAAAGATTCATTAGTAGCACCAAAGATAATATCATCAACATAAATTTGCACAAGTAAACAATCTTGCCTTTTTAAAAAACAAAGAGTGTAGTATCAACTTTACCTCTTGTAAAACCATTTTGCAAAAGAAAAGAGCTAAGTCTATCATACCATGCACGGGGTGCTTGTTTCAAACCATACAAGGCTTTTTAAGTTTATAAACATCATTAGGCCTAGAAAAATTTTCAAACCCCGGAGGTTGTTTAACATAGACTTCTTCTTGAATAAGACCATTTAAGAAAGCGGATTTAACATCCATTTGGTAAAGCTTGAAATTTTTGAAACAAGAATAGGCAAGTAAAATGCGAATAGCTTCTAAACGTCTACTGGTGCAAATGTTTCATCATAATCAATACCTTCTTCTTGACAATATCCTTGAGCAACTAACCTTGCCTTATTTCGAACAATATTGCCTTGATCATCAAGTTTGTTAGGAATACCCATTTTGTACCAATAATTGTTTGAGATGGAGGACAAGGTACTAATTCCCATACATCATTTCTTTCAAATTGATTCAACTCCTCTTGCATTTCTAAGAACCAATCTTCATCCTCAATAGCTTCCTTAGCATTTTTAGGCTCTTTTTGAGATATAAGAGCTTTCTCGGCAAAATTTCTTCGAGTCATTACTTTATCAAGGGGATCACCAATAATAAGATCTTTTGGGTGATCTCCTTAAATTTCAATGCTACGGGAAGATTCAAGTATCACCCTTATCTTCTTGAGGAACATTTGAACTTGAAGGTTGATCATTTGAAGTAGAAGGATCATCATTAGGAGCATCACTTTGAACAATTTGTTCAACAATATCCTTTTCATCACTATCGTCATTGGGTATCCTTTCAACACCCAAGGCTTCATTAAATTTGACATGAATAGATTCTTCAACAACCATGCTAGTCTTATTGTAAACCCGATATGCTTTGCTCTTGATTGAATACCCCATAAATATTCCTTCATCGGCCTTAGGATCAAGTTTATCCAATTGATCCTTAGTATTCAAGACAAAGCACTTACAACCAAATATTTTGAAATAACTAATATTTGGAGTTCTTCCTTTCCAAAGCTCATATGGAGTTTTATTCATTTTAGGACGAATATAAACTCGATTAATAACATAGCAAGCGGTACATTTTACGGCTTCGCCCAAAAATATTTTGGAAGTGAAAATTCATTGAGCATGGACCGACTCATTTCTTGAAGTGTCCTTGGAGCTGAAAAATTATGTGCATATCCCTTGGTTTCACAAAAGACTCTAAATTCACCATCAAATTCTCCACCTCGATCACTTGAATAGACTTAATAGTATCTTCCTTTTCATTCTCAATAAGTCTACACAACTTAACAAACTCATTAACGGCATCGCTTTTATTTGCAAGAAAAAGTGCCCAAGTATATCTAGAGAAATCATCGACAATAACGAAGGTGTAATGTTTTCCACTTAGACTAGCCGTACCAATATCCCCATACAAATCAAGGTGAAGCAATTGTAGGGGTTTGGTTGTGGAAATTTCATTTTGGGCTTAAAACTACTCTTAACTAATTTGTTCTTTTGACAAGTGTCACATAAGCCAAGATTTTCAAAATTCAATTTGGGTAGTCCTTTTACATGTTGGTTTTTGTAAATATTTTTCAAATTCTTGTATCCAACATGTCCAAGTCGCCTATGCCATAAACTCGTTAAATCATTATTGGCGACAAGACAAGAAACATTTTGACTAACCAAATCACTAGTACAAATTTTGTAAAGATTGCCTTTTCTATTTGCTACACAAATAATATTACCATTTTTAAGAATGAGGCATTTTTCTTTATTAAAGGAAACATCATAATTTGAATCACAAAGTTGGCTAACACTTATCAAATTAAACTTAAGCCCTTCTACTAAAAGAACATTACTAAGAGAGAAAGAAGAGTTACCAATTTCTCCATTTCCAAGAATTTTTCCCTTGCCATTGCCGAACATGACCATGCCCTCTTCTTGGAGCTTGATGTTGGTAAAAAGTTCTCTCCTTCCGGTCATATGGCGTGAACATCCGCCGTCCACGAGCCATTTCGAATCCTCCATGGTTGTTATAGCCCCTATTACCTACAAAAGCATTTCTTTTAGGTACCCTATAATTTTGGGGTCCATGGGGTTAGTTTTGAGACCTTTGGGTCTCCAAACATAACTAGAGCTATTTCTCAATTTGCAATTATTAGCATAATGTCCAACTTTGCCACAATAAAAACAAGTAGGAGTATGAGAGCTATTAGCACGAATAAAAGTCGGACCTTGGTTATTTTTCTTAAAAACTTTTGAAATGGTTTGTAACCAAGTCCTTGTTTTGAATGCTCACCTCTTTGTGCATCTAAAATTTTTGTAACCTTATCTCGTGCTTAAATTAAAACGATGCACATCCTTTTTCAAATTGTCAATATCATTAGTGAGCATTTGTTTCTCGGTTTCAAGAGTTTGAATTTGAGTAAGGGTAATAGCGTGAACATGATCAAGAGTCTCATAAGATGTAAATATTTTATCTTTTTCTATTTTAAGCTCTTTATGCTCCTTTTTCAAACTCTTGTATTTAACAATCAATTTTTGAAATTCATTTTCCAACTCATCAAAATCACATTGCAATTCATCAACTAAGGAGGAGGTAGAGGAGTTAGAACGTACCTCATTATTTTCATCGTCTATGGCCATAAGACCATGTTCGGTTTCACCTTCCTCGTCGGATGTCTCGAGTAATTCATCCCAAGTTTTGACGTCCGCATTTAGAGCCTTCTTTTTCGGAAAAGGCTTCTTTTTCTTTTGTTCCTCCTCATTGAGTTTTGGGCAATCGGCTATGAAATGCCGGGTTTTCCGCACTTAAAGCAAGCATTATCTCTCGGTTTTCTTGCTTTATTTTTATTCACAAATTTTGCAAATTTTCGAACAAGTGCGTAGCTCTCCTCATCATCATCATCATTATCATAGTATGCATTATTAGAAGAAGAAGCAAGACCTTTAGGAATATTTTGCATACCCGATTGATTGATGGTTGGTTTGGTATTTTTCCTCTCCTTGAGATAGACTTCATAGATGAGGAGGTTCCCGATGAGCTCGTCAAACTTGAGTGTCTCAAGATTTTGTGCTTCCGTGATTGCCGTCACCTTTTCGGACCATGAGCCGGGAAGAGCATTCAATACCTTAGTCACCTTGTCTTCTTCGGAGATGACTTTACCGAGGGCAACAAGAGGATTGACAATGTTGTCAAGCCTTTCCACCATCTTGGAGATGCTTTCACCATCATACATGTTAAAGTTTTCAAAGTCTTTAACAAACATGGTCTTTCTAGCTTGCTTGACCTTCTTTGTCCCTTCATATATAGTCTCCAATTTTTCCCAAACCTCATGTGCCGACCTTATGCCTCGTATGCGATTGTACTCGGTGGCGGTAAGTGAGCAATGCAAAATATTTAAGGCCTTACCGTTTAGAGAGAAAGCCTTCTTGTCATTTTCATCGAACTCCTTGAAAGGTTTAGGAGCCAAGGTGCCATCCTCCATTTTCTTGGTTGGTTGATCAACTCCTTCAATAACCACATTACATATGTCAAACCCGCACCCTTAAAAAAGCACTCCATACGGTCTTTCCAAAATGCGTAGTTGTTGGCGTCGAACAATGGTGGCTTGTTGGTGGAGGCGCCGGTGGTGAGATAAGCGTCATTCGTAGCCATGGATCTTTCCTCTTTACTCGGAACGAGCTAGCCAAAGAGTTTGGCTTTGATACCACTTGTTAGTCCAAGTGGCTACGATAATCTAGAGGGGGTGAATAGATTATCTCGGCTTTTTCATTTTTGCCCTCTTTTTCGAATAATCAAACAAAGACGAAAGTAAATGCGGAAATAAAACAACACTCGTTGATTTAAAGAGCTTCACCCCACCTAGGGACTACGTGCTCTACCACCCCAAAGATATCAGGGATGGGTTTCAAAAGAAAAAAAGATTTTATTAATTTCCAAAATTAATACAACACCTTGAGGATTACCACAACCCTCTTACAACACCTTTAAGGAGATTACCACAATCTTCCTTCACCACCTTTGAAGAGTACCACACTCTTCAAACACCTATCACCTAGATCACCCAAGTGTATTCTTACCACAAGAATACTCACAAGGATGTCTTGTGTTGAATGATGACCAAAATCAAGATTACAACTCAATAAAGATTGATACAATATGAGTACAAGTGTAATCAAGAATTGAAAGCCTAGACCTCAAAAGTGTGCAAGTGAAAGTGCTTAGGCTAATACAACAAGATATATGAAAGTGTTTGCTTGTTTGCTCTTTGCTTGTGTAATATGTTGTATCTTGTTGCTTGAATGAAGCCTCTATTTATAGGAGAGGTCTTGGCTTGATTTCCAGACATTGGCTCCTCCTTGGGGAGTGATTTTCTGCAAAAGAAACCATATAAAATCAAGATTATAGCTGTTAGAAATCAATCCCACAAATTAGGGAAAAGTCATTCGAAAAATGCAACGGATAGTTTCTTTGTCAAAACAGGGTTCGACCGGTCGCGCAGAGATAAGTTGAAAATGAAAACTCTGCGATTTTTACACAGGGGGACCGGTCGAAGGGGGGTTCGACCGGTCGCCCTTGTGCTTGACCGGTTGGAGGAGATGAAAATATATAACAGAGAAGTCAGAACTCGGGGCTCCTGTGCACGGCCGCCAGGGGTCGACCGGTCGCCCCTACCGGTCGACCTCCCCCATTTTCCTTCAGTCCCGTTTTCTGTTCCAAAACTCAACTCAGGTACGGGTTGCCCTATAGGGCGACCGGTCGAGCTCGAAACAAATGTGATGTCCAATTTTAAATCGAAAATAAACTCCAAGAAATACTCCAGAAAAATAGTAAAAATATTTTAGATCGATCGGAAGTATTGGGACAACATTTAGGGACATTGTTTTGGTATAAAAACCCATTTTAATAAAATCATCAAAATCATGATAAAAACATTTATCTAATGATTTACACTATACACTTGCAATTTAGTGAAAAGATTTTCACGATCAAGTTTTTGGCGCCATTGTGGGGATTGAAAGATTCAACTTAGATATGGTAATAAGTAGTTCAATCTTAATTGAAACGATATTTTTATTCTTTTATTCTTTTTTTATTTTTTTATTATTGTTTTCGAATTGTTTTGTATTATTATTTTTTATTTGCTTTGGTTCTAACGTTGTTTTGTTGGGTGCAGGCAGTGCATGATCACACGTTCCAGATCTATCCAACCGATAACCATTGACCTAGAGATCGAGAAGACAGCAAAACAATTAAGAAAAAGATCTAAAACGATGGCGGATGGGAACAACCAGGACGGTGTGAATAATAGAAACAATGAGAAGCGCCCACCTGGGGAGAATGGACGGAATTAGATCAATGAGAGGCCCGCGAGACGGATAGTCAGAGACTACTTCTAGCCGAAAGTTAGTCAATGGTATGGGGGTGTGGCCCGTCTGCCGATTAACGCAAACAATTTCGAACTAAAACCTGCGTTGATCCAGATGGTGTTACAAAACCAGTTTGGGGGAAGAGCTGTCGAAGATCCTAATACGCATCTAGCGCAATTTTTAGAAATATGCAATATTGTTAAGATGAATGGTGTTTCTGAGGATACCATTCGATGCCGCCTCTTCGCATCTCTCTACACGATAAGGTCAAGGAAGGTTATGCTCTTTGACACCACCCGCATGATTGGGCCGAACTAAGTCAACGGTTTACGCTAAGTATTTTCCCCAAGTAAAAAACGCTGCAGAATCGATAAGTGAAATCGCCCG
This sequence comes from Rehmannia glutinosa, assembly GCA_016081115.2. Lineage (NCBI taxonomy): Eukaryota > Viridiplantae > Streptophyta > Magnoliopsida > Lamiales > Orobanchaceae > Rehmannia > Rehmannia glutinosa. Next base: position 33,510,367 of record CM071926.1, read on the forward strand.
ATTTAGCGATTAGATGCAAAACCACTATATGAAGCATGGGATAGGTTTTGAGAATTGTTGAAGCGCCCTCCACATGGATATCCCGATTACCAACAGTGCATGATTCTTCACATTCAACTTCAAATCTTCAAGCTAGGGCACAAATGCTTCTCTCTCTCAAGAGACCCACCACAATATTCTTCCAATTTCTAAACTTTCTCTTGTTCTTCTTCAAGTTTGGGGGGTTTTATCTTAAATTTTCAGATTTTCTTCAAAAGCTTCAAACCCACATCCATGGCTTCAAGAGGAGAAAGAGGGGTTAGGAGAAACACAAGGAGAAGGGGGAGCCAACTCACAGAGCTCTAACTCGAAGGAATATGAGATGAACCAACTAGAATTTGCTAATGTCGCCCTCCCGAACGAGACACACTGGGCAGTGGTGGGAGAATATCTACATAAAAAACATGATTTCGACAAAGTATCCCGATAAACCTACTCTTACTAATTTGGGATTATTGAATGATTTTCGCGCCTTCCGTGGGGGAATTGATTCGGATGTGATGTTGAATGGGAATATGACTACATATGTAGTATATATGCTTGAATTTTTAAGTAGTTTTGAATTGGTTGTTCGGAAAAGAAATTCGATAGGTATTCGATTTAGATTAGAGAATGAGTCGAGAGAGTTATCGATTGATGATTTAAATGCTACTTATCAAACACTGGCTTATAGGGTTGAGGAGCATGAGGATTTTGATATGCTCGGGTTTTGGAGGGAGATATGGGGCAAAAAATATTTATGCCAGGTATCTCTAAGGAGTATAGTATTAGGAACCCTATTTTTCACTATGTGCAACACACATTGGCGGAAACGGTGTTCGCGAGAGAGGATATCAAAGGGATTATTCGTGTTGATGAATTATTTATTTTGTGGTGTATGGCCTCGGGAACTGAGGTGGTGCCCAATGTTTCATCGCTAGACAATTTGAGAGGGTGAAAAAGCAAGAAAAATGGGGGATATGCATTGGGGGGTTAATTGTTTGATAAATGGTTTTATCATGATTTTGATGATTTTGTTTTTATACCAAAACAATGTTTTTAAATGTTGTCCAAATACTCCTAAATGATTTAAATTGTTTCTACAAATTTTCCGGAGTATTTCTTCAAGTTTATTTTCGACAAAATTGGACAACACTTTTAACGATTTTGTGTTAATGTATTGTTACATCAAAACAATGTCCCTGAATGTTGTCCAAATACTTTCGATCGATTTAAAATATTTTTACTATTTTTCGGAGTATTTCTTGAAGTTTATTTTCGATAAAAAATCGGACAACATTTATGTTTCAAGCTCGACCTGGTCGCCCTATAGGGCAACTGTACTGAGTTGAGTTTTGAAACAGTAAAACGGGGACGGAAGGGAATAGGGGGGGGCGCGCGAGTCGACCCCGAGGTCGACGGTATGGGCGACCGGTTGACCCTATGGGCGACCGGTGCCTGTAAGTGCCCTCTAAGAACAGAATGCCCTGTTTCTTATTTTTAAGCCACCCCGACCGTTCAGACATAGGGGCGACTGGTCGGACCACCCGTCGACCGGTCCCCCTGTGTAAATTTTGCAGAAAACCCATTTCAAACTTATCTCTGCGCGACCGGTCGAACCCCTCTTTTATCCGCAAACTATCCGTTGTATTTTCAGACAACTTTTCCCTAATTTGTGGGATTGATTTCTAACAGCTATAATCTTGATTTTAAATAGTTTCTTTTGCAGAAAATCACTCCTCAAGGAGGAGCCTATGTCTGGAAGTCAAGCTAAGACCTCTCCTATAAATAGAGGCTTCATTCAAACAACAAGATACAACACAACATACAAGCAAAGAGCATACAAGCATACACTTTCATATCTTGTTGTATTAGCCTAAGTACTTTAACTTTCACATCTTGAGGTCTAGGCTTATTTCTTGATTACACTTGCACTCAAATTTGTATCATTCATTATCGAGTTGTAATCTTGAATTTTTGGGTTATCAGTCAACACAAGATATCTTTGTGCGTGTTCTTGTGGTAAGAACACACTTGGATGATCTAGGTGATAGGTGCAAGAAGATTGTGGTGATCTTCTTATTGAAGAGTGTGGTGCTCTTGAGGTGTTGAAGAATTTGGTGTTCTTCAAGGTTGAAGATTGTGGTAATCTTCACAAGGTGCCGTTGGAGATTGTGGTAATCTTCAAGAGAGATTGTGGTAATCTCAAAGGTGGTGTTGTAGAAGAGTGTGGTGCTCTTCAAGGTGATGTTGTAAGGTGTTGTTGTATTAATTGTGGTAATTAATAAAATCTTTTTTCTTTTTGAAATCCATCCCGGAGATACTGGGTGGTAGAGGATTAGGCCCTAGGTGGGTTGAACCTCTATAAATCGACGCGTGTTATTTACTTCCCGCACCTTTATTATTGTCTTGGCTTATTTGTTTCGAAAAAGAGGGCATAATCAAAAAGATGAAGATAATCTATCCACCCCCCTCTAGATTATCGTAGCCGCTTGGACTTACAAGTGGTATCAAAGCCAAACTCTTTGGCAAGCTCGTTCCACATCGCGAGTAAAGAGGAACGATCATCGGCTACGAATGAAGTCTACCTTACCGGCGCCTCCACCACCAAGCCACCACTATTTGATTCCAAAAATTATACATTTTGGAAAGAAAGAATGGAATGTTATCTACAAGGTTGCGGGTTCGATATTTGGAACACGGTCATCAATGAAGAATCCATTCCGATGATAGACACACCACACACCTCCAAAGGCTTCAAAGAGCTCAATGATGAAGAGAAGAAAATCATCTCCTTAAATGGTAAAGCTCTTAATATTTTGTATTGTTCACTTACCATTTTGGAATATGATCATATTGTAGGAATTAAATCGGCACATGAAGTATGGAGAAAATTAGAAGAAGTACATGCAAATGAAAGGAGTCACACAAAAGCATCTACTTCTCAAATGGGTACAACTTCAAACCCAACAACATGGGATGAGCTTCCTACAACTTCCGACGACGATGAAAATGGACGATGTCTTATGGGCTTCGAAGAAAACGAGGTAAGCCCTAAACCTTCTACTTCCTATGATAATGAATTACATAATGATTATAGTGATTTGCAAAATGATTTTGATGATCTTCAAAATGAATTCCAAAGCTTACTTGTTAAATACAAAAATTTGAAAAAGGAATTCAATGTTTTGAAAAATGATAAGGATAGTCTATTTGTTTCTTATGAATCACTATCATGTGCTCACACCACCACACTTGACAAGGTTAGAAACCTTGAAAAAGAAAATAGTACTCTTGTTGAGGATGTTAATTGCATGAAAAAGGATTTATCAAAATTCAACTTGAGTACCAATAAAATGACCAATATTATTGATGTTCATAATTGTGATAAAGAACTTGATCACAAGCCTAATGTTGTAAATCATATGAAAAAGAATCAAGTCTCTATGCATAATGGTCATTGTGCTCCTAGAATTATTTCCTATTTTTATTGTGGTAAAAAGGGTCATACGGCTAATACTTGTCGAGCTAGAAATAGCTCTAATCATTATTGGAGACCTAAAAGTCTCAAAGCTAATCCCAAAGGACCCAAACACTTGAGGGTACCACAAAGCAATGTCATATTAGGTACCCGGCGGAATAATAATCAAAGAAAATTCATACCGCCTAGAAGACATCAAATGACCGTCTCATTTGATCAAAGGAGAAGACATCACCAAAATGAATTTCCAAGAAAAAGACACTATCAACAATGGGAAGGATACAATCCTTGGAAATGGAGCAATTGGAAGAGCTATCATCAACAAGATGATTTTCAAAAGGGAAGATATCATCAACAATGGGAAAGACACAACCCATGGAAATGGCGTAATTGGTAAACCGTATCTCCCTATTTAAATATGCATTTTATTTTGCATGTTTTTATTTGTGCTTTAATTGTCAAATAAGTTTTCAAATATTTTTTTTTAAAATCAAGGTCTTCAATAAATATTTGTGTTTTTAAGATCTTTTGAAAAGGAGACCTTGCATGATATTTTTAAAACTCTTGTGCATTTACTTAGACTAAAATTTTATAATCTCCTATGGATGCTTATGGCATAATCATACTTGTGACGCATATTGTTTTTATCCTATACTTGTATCATGTTGTTTTGTGCAAAACTTGTTTAAGAATTGTGTAGCATTTATATCTCTTATTCATTGGCTATCTTCTCATAATCCATCAAGAAATGATTAAGATATCGAGGTACGCTCACCATTGTTATTTTCTCTTAGACTCGATATATTTTTTTGCCATATGCCTATGAGCTTATTTTTCAAGATATTTCAAAGTATTTCATACAAGTGCCATTAAAAGGATTTTTCGATTGTTGAAAAGCACTATTCGATAAAGCTTGTTTTATCCGAGACTTGTAAAGGATTATATTTTTTGATAAAACATTTGATTTTTATCCTCCTCTTAAATTATGCATTTGATTGCACATATTCATTCTTGTCAAAACGCTTCTTCAAATGCTTCTTTTACATGAGGTCTCAACTATATGCTCTTGGATTTTCAAATTTCAAAAGAGACATTATATAGCTTCCTATAAGTTTATTTGAACTTACATGTTTTATGAAACTCTTGATGATTTGTTTGAAAGCATAGTATGTGGTGCTTATTATTGTATCTCTATTATTCGATATTACTATGCTCTTGTGCAAAGATATCTTGCTAAGATTTTGCAGAATTTTTTGGTATTTTGAACAAGCTTGATGACCAAGGGAAGGTTAGTAGCTCAAAGGTAATGTCAAGAAGAAGGTATTGATTTTGATGAAATATTTGCACCCGTAGCATGTTTTTGAAGCTATGCGCATTTTACTTGCCTATTTTTGCTTTAAGAAAATTTCAAGCTTTACCAAATGGATGATAAATCCACTTTTCTAAATGGTTTTATTCTAAAAGAAGTCTATGAAAAACAACCGGGGTTTGAAAATTTTTCTAGGCCAAATGATTTTTATAAAAGGCCTTGTATGTTTAAAACAAGCACGATTTGATAGACTGAGGTATTTTTTTTTGCAAAATGATTTTGTAAGAGGTAAAGTTGACACTACTCTCTTTGTTATTGAAAAAGGGCAAAATTGCTTATTAGTGCAAATTTGAGTTGATTTGGTGCTACTAATAAATGTTTGTGCAAGATGTTTTCTAAGTTGATGTTAGGTGTATTTGAGATGAGCATGATGGGGGAGCTTAATTTCTTCCTTGGACTTCAAGTCAAACAATGCTAAGAAGATGGTTATATTTCACAAGCAAACTATACATAAGCACATTTGAAGTAGTTAAGCATTGAAGAAGGAAGAATCATCTCAACCTCTATGGCTACCAATGTAAAGATTGACAAAGGTTGAGGAAGGCATATCGGGTGACAAACAAATTCAAGGTATGTTTATCTTCGTTTATTACTCTTTTAGACTCGACATTCTCTATGCCTTATGTCTATATGCTCGACTTCAAAACTATCCCAACGAATCTCATTAAGGTGTCATTAAAAGAAATTTTCAAATATTTGAAAGGTACTTCTTCTTATAGCTTGTATATCCAAAATTTCAAAAACGTTCATATTTTTCGGGATACAAGTCCGGTGATTAAAATATGGTTCGTCATAATCGAACTAAACATATTGAGATTCGATATTCTTTTAAGGGATTGCGTTTCTTAAACTAAAATTTGAGATGTGTTTAATTCCGTATCGAAAATAACTCGCGGACATTTGTTCATTTACCGCCGAGTCTTTTACCTCATTTCGAGCTTTATTATGACATAATGTATATTGAATGAGGTCTACGTTTGCATTTTGCATGTTTTCAAAACTTAGGGACGAAAAATCGGATTTTTGGTTCAAACTTCGGATTTTGCAAAATCAAAACGGCGACAGTGGGCTGACTGGGCTAAGGCCGACCGGTTGCCCTAGCCTCCAACCGGTCACCCACAGCAAGTTTTTGGCTTAAATGCCTTCTGTTTCCAGACTCTGCCATTTTGGCGTTTTTCTTCTATATTTCGTCCCCTTTGCAAATTTCACACACAATTCACTTCAAATGAGTTTTGTTGCATAAATTACATATTTTGGGGATTATATTGCTCGTTTATCATCATTGTTACTCATCCTCACCGATTAAATGGTAAGAATTTACTCCTTATCTCAATTGGGTGGAACCCCTTGAGAAAATGCTTATGTATTGATTTGTTGTTGGAATTCTGGTATAGTTGTGTTGTGAATAATGATTGTTGTTGGATTATATTTGTAAAATTGCTTTTGGTGATAAAAAACTTGGCTTGATTACATTTACAAGGGCTATATATATCTTCTTCAATTTTTGGCCGCAAGTGTTTGATAAAATGTTTCAATGAAAAATTCATTACTTACATGATTCTCTCGATTTCAAAAGTCTTATATATTTATAGAGATCATGTTTTGCATATCAAATGAGTTTTCATAAGCTTCTACAAGTCATATGATTGACTTTTCCCTCCTATTTGGTTTATAAGCTTCAATGTTCAAATAGCTCGATACATCGGTTTAGTTGCGCACTTTGATATGAATATATGATGTTTTTATCGTGCTAACATTCTTTTTGATGATTCCAAAGGGGGAGAAACAAGTTATAAGCTTATTAGCTCAAAGAAGCTATAAGTTGTGGCTATTAAAAGCCATAAGTTGTGGATTATACTTAGTCCATTTGTTGTAGTATGGACTCATATTCATGTCTAATGATGTTTTGTTGACAGGGGGAGCTTATAAGCTCTTGATACTTAAGCTCTAGTTGTAAAAGCTGAGCTTTTAGCTTTTGGTTGATTGCTTCTATATTACTCTTGTTGTGCATGTTGATAGGGGGAGCTTTTGCAAAAATGTTTTTGAAAATCTATACTCCCATCCTTGTGTTTATGTTGCGTGGAATGTTGTCGCTCTCAACGGATAGTTCTTTTTTAACCGGTAAAATTGTTTAGTTTTCAAAATCGACCTCGTTATATTGTTTTGGTTTGTAATCATCAAAAAGGGGGAGATTGTTTGATAAATGGGTTTATCATGATTTTGATGATTTTGCTTTTATACCAAAACAATATTTTTAAATGTTGTCCAAATACTCCTAAATGATTTAAATTGTTTCTACAAATTTTTCGGAGTATTTCTTCAAGTTTATTTTCGACAAAATTGGACAACACTTTTAACGATTTTGTGTTAATGTATTTTTACATCAAAACAATGTCCCTGAATGTTGTCCAAATACTTCCGATCGATTTAAAATGTTTTTACTATTTTTCGGAGTATTTCTTGAAGTTTATTTTTGATAAAAAATCGGACAACACTTATGTTTCAAGCTCGACCGGTCGCCCTATAGGGCAACCTGTACCTGAGTTGAGTTTTGAAACAGAAAACGGGACGGAAGGGAAAAGGGGGAGGGCAACCGGTCGACCCTGAGGTCGACCGGTATGGGCGACCAGTGCCTGTAAGTGCCCTCCAAGAACAGAACCCCCTGTGTAAATTTCGCAGAAGACCCATTTCAAACTTATCTCTGCGCGACCGGTCGAACCCCTCTTTTATCAGCAAACTATCCGTTGCATTTTCAGACAGCTTTTCCCTAATTTGTGGGATTGATTCTAACAGCTATATTCTTGATTTTAAATAGTTTCTTTTGCAGAAAATCACTCCCCAAGGAGAAGCCTATGTCTGGAAATCAAGCCAAGGCCTCTCCTATAAATAGAGGCTTCATTCAAACAACAAGATACAACACAACATACAAGCAAAGAGCATACACTTTCATATCTTGTTGTATTAGCCTAAGTACTTTCACTTTCACATCTTGAGGTCTAGGCTTATTTCTTGATTACACTTGCACTCAAATTTGTATCATTCATTATCGAGTTGTAATCTTGAATTTTTGGGTTATCATTCAACACAAGATATCCTTGTGAGTGTTCTTGTGGTATGAACACACTTGGATGATCTAGGTGATAGGTGCAAGAAGATTGTGGTGATCTTCTTATTGAAGAGTATGGTGCTCTTGAGGTGTTGAAGAATTTGGTGTTCTTCAAGGTTGAAGATTGTGGTAATCTTCACAAGGTGCCGTTGGAGATTGTGTTAATCTTCAAGAGAGATTGTGGTAATCTCAAAATTGGTGTTGTGGAAGAGTGTTGTGCTCTTCAAGGTGATGTTGTAAGGTGTTGCTGTATTAATTGTGGTAATTAATAAAATCTTTTTTCTTTTTGAAATCCATCCCGGAGATACTGGGGTGGTAGAGGATTAGGCCCTAGGTGGGTTGAACCTCTATAAATCGACGCGTGTTATTTACTTCCCGCACCTTTATTATTGTCTTGGCTTATTTGTTTCGAAAAAGAGGGCATAATCGAAAAGATGAAGATAATCTATTCACCCCCCTCTAGATTATCGTAGCCGCTTGGACTTACATTAATTACACCTATTGTCCAAAGCATTTTAATGTGAATTTTACGAGAATACGGCGTCGCGGTGGTGGGCAAAAGATTTATTTGTTGTCTTGTCCGCAATGAAGATGATTAGGTTTGATGGACGCGGTTATTGGTTACTTCATGCGGACATGGCAAAAATTAGGCTCCCAAATCCAGATGCTACCTTGGTTCGAGGATAGGGTGTTGGTTGATGAGGGAGAGCAAGTAAGCAATCACTTTGCTCAAGATGAGCTTCAATTTGAGATGGATAGGCGGAATCGTCTAAAGGCAAGGAGGTAGTTGGCACAAGGATTTGAGTGATAGGCTTGAACAGTTGGAGGTCAATATGGGCTTGTAGATGGATGACACCTATCAATTGTTGGCTACAGTTGATGAGTATCATACTGAGCACTTGCAACGTTTTGATATCATCACACAGCAGCAACAGTAGATGTACAAGAGGATGTCTCGTATGGACCAGTGGCACATCCAGCAGGGCTACTATCCTCCACCTCCCCTACCACAGTGATCCATGTAAGTACTTTTCATGCATTACGCTTTCTTTTGATAATTTTCTCATATGTTCGGGATGAAGCATGATTTAAGTTTTGGAGGTTGTCAAGAATGCGTAATTAAGTACTGTTGCATGTTCACATTGGATTTAGGTTGCATGTAGAAGCATAAAATTTCCATAAAAAAATTCTAAAAACAAAATTTGATTTTTTTAGTTTGTTTTAGCACGTTTATTGCTTTTGTGTGAGTTAGGATTAGAAAGTTGAATGAGTATAAAAAAACTTTCATATGATTTCACTATGAGCAATTGGTTTCATGAAAAGAAGTATCAGGTGAATTATGTGATGAATTGTTGAGAAGATCTCTTTTGCATGTTTTGCATTGATTGAGAAAGTTGGGTAATTGAGCATGATGCGAAAAACAAGCATGTGAGCTTTTATGCCTTTAACTACTTTTATATTGTGCAGTCTTATTTTCTGGAGTGTGTCATTCATAATTATTAGAACTCTAGAACTTGCAATGGTATCTTTATTGAAACCATATGTGTGTGTGCAATTTTTGAAGATGATTTAAGTCCATTTTTGTTCTAGCCTACTTAGCCTAAAAAGCCTACCTATGAACTCATGATTCCTTAGTTAGCCACTTTGAGCCTAAACTTTTTATTGTTAGTCACATTTTGAAATTTAAACTTAAAAATAAATTTTATTCCCAAACCTTGAGCTTATAGAGAGATATTTTGAGGGAGATGTGGTTATTGTGTTGGAAACAATAAGGGATGAGTAGTGACTAGGTGAAAGAAAGATGGAGCTCGAAAAAGAAAGCAAAATTTTTGAATGAAAAAGAAAAGAAAAAAATCAAGCAAAAGAAATAAAAAGAAAAGAAAAATTCTGGATATTTTGAAAAAAATTGAGAGCTTAAGGCAAAAGAAAAAAAGGCAAAGGGCCTAAGAATGAAAAGGATGAAAAAAAAGGGTGGAGTATGAGATGAAAAGGAAAATAATTTGAAAGAATGAGCTTTATGATGAAATTGGGATGGCGAATTAAAAGTCTGTGTACTTAAATTCTATTTGCTCAAGTCAAGTCACTTAATCCAAATTTTTCCTACCGTTACCAAAGAGCCTCCATTGCAACCAAAGAAAAAGCTCTTTTTGATTCTTAAATTGTGCACGCTTGAGTGGTAGAGATTTTAGACGATTTTCAAGCCTATGGGAGTTCGACATTATTGAATTGCTTTGAGTGTATACACATCCATCTACTTTGAGAGTTGAGTGATACACTACTTCTTGTGAGTCGCGATGTCGAATACCCAAATGAGTATTAATTATGTTGAATTTGTGATTGAAGACTTTTTGATGATGAATTGCATGTTTACTAGAATATGGATTTGATTGAGATTAAGTGTTTATAGTATTCTTGTGTGTTCTATTTACCCCATATGAATATTTTTCTTAGTTTTGCTTGAGGACGAGCAATGGTTTAAGTTTGGGGGAATTTGATACGTGTAAAATATACGTGCATTTAATGGCTTATTTTGATATATATTTGATGCATTTGCTCGTAAATTTAGTGTATTTTACTTGGTTTCCTTAGAAGGGCATGATACTGCATATTCTTGTAACTTTTACAGGAAATAGAGCTAAAATGAGAAGATATCAGTTAGACGGCCTGATAAGAATGACAGATGCGAAGAGACAATCGAATAAGCGAAGAAAACGACAAAAAGTAAGTCACCCGGTCAGCCCGTGGGGATTCACACAACCGTGTGAATGGTACTCGTGTGTTTCGACATACTTCTGGGAGGATGGCATTAAACAATGAAGAGCACCACATGACCTTTCGCATCTACGAAAGTACAAGGGTTCGAGACTTCGAACAAGGATCCATCCTGACAAGACGGGTTCTATCTTTTTAGTTTAGATCTCTTGTTTATACTTAAATGATGTCAAACTATTTGACTTCAAGTTTGTCTATGAATTTGTTGTCAAATTTGTTAGGCTAAACATTCTGATCCTAGGGCATAATCAAAACTGTGGATTCATGTTAAATCTATTATAATTATTTTCTTAATTGGTTTATGTGTTCTGTTATATGAATTCGAATACTTATTTCTTATAGATTATTTGACCAATAATTTGCATGTTATGTTTGTTAGTTCATAATTCGGGAGATGAGTTCTAACAAATGAGAGTCGAATTCAGACATAAATGGGTATAGAGTTGGGGGGCTTATAACTGTTTGTAGGGAGTACTTCAATTCAAAGATCTTTTGGGAGTTGATATTAATTGTTGAGTAGGGATGCTAGCAATTGGTATTAATCAGCTGTTTATTTGTTTCTAGAGAGGGAATAAACTAAGTTAGGAATTGAACCATAAAAACACATAAACTGGTTTTGATGAAACATTAATTGGATTTAATATTGAAGCGTGTTGAGATTATGTGCCTAGGGTTGCTTTTGTATTTGTTGAAGACTTGTGGAGTTCGGGTCTTTACAAATTCATAAATATTTTACTTGTTATTTTAGGGTTTATATTAGATAATAAATAATTTTGTGATTTTCGACCGCTTCAATAAAATGTGAATATGATATTTACTATAGCCTAATTGTTTCGTATTCAATCTCCGAGGAATACGACCTTGCTCGCTGCTATCTGCTAGCTATACTGTACACTTGCAGTTTAGTGAAAAGATTTCCACGATCAATGGGACAAATTTAGAGAATTGTTGAAGAAGTGCCCTTAACACGGATATCCCGACTATCAACAGGTACAATATTTCTATAATGGTTTGAGTGGCAACATGAGAACTATTATAGATGCTGCATCTGGGGGGTGCACTACTAGGGAAATATCCGGATGAGGCACTAGAATTACTCGAAAAGATGGCAAATAATAGTTACCAGTGGCAATCCGACAGATCTAATTATAGACGTGTTGCGGAGGTCCAGGATGAGGATAAGATTGCCATGCTCACCGAGCATATATCGATGCTAAGTATGAAACTGAATGCGATACAACAAGCGACTTCAAGAGAGCCAACAGTTGTTGTAGAAGAGGCGGATTTTGTGGGACAACAGAATTACCACAACAACTATATAAATAATCAGACACTTACATATAATAATCCGGGACTGCGAAACCATGAAAACTTTTATTATGATAACAACAGAAGCGTTTTGCAGCCAACTCCGGATTTTCATATAGGTAATCAAGGCAGGACGGAGTCGAGGGAACAGAAACCATATCTAGAGGAGATGTTAACCTCATTCATAGGGAAAACACGAGTCAGACTAAAGTAAGATGAGGCTAATATAGACATACTCGAGGATCAGGTTACTCAGTTGAACACCAATATGAATACGAGACTGAAATCTTTGGAAACACATATGGGGCAGATAACCACAGCAGTAGGCGGCCAACACTAGAAAGGCAAACTCCCGAATGAAATAGAGGTAAATTCGAGGGAACAATGCAAATACATTCATTTGAGGAGTGGAACAGGATGTGAGGGTCCAAAGATGTCGGTTGAACAAGAGATTGAAGAGAAAGCAATTGAGAAACAAGACGAGGCAGTAGAAGCTGAGCCAAAACCAGTTGTAAAACCAAAGGTAGTTTCTACTCCAATAATTTCGAAAACTGAGGTACCTATCCCTTTCCTGCAAAGGTTTCAGAAAAAGAAATTAGATGATTAATTTGTTAAATTTCTTAAAAATTTTAAGAAAATTCAAATTAATATACCTTTTTCGGATGCTTTAGAACAAATGCCAAATTATGCTAAATTTTTGAAAGATATTATGGCAAAGAAAAAGAGAATTTCGTAATATGAAAGTAAAACTAACAGAGGAGTGTAGTGCGATTATTTAAAGGAACTTACCTCAAAAGCTTAAAGATCCCGGGAGTTTCACAATTCCTTGTGTAATTGGGGGTACAACCTTTAATAAAGCACTATGCGACTTAGGTGCTAACATAAACTTAATGTCGTTATCAATATTTAGGAAATTGGGGTTAGGCAAAGTAAAGCATACGACAATCACCCTACAATTGGCGGATCGTTCGGTAACTTATCCAAAAGGGATGATCGAGGACGTATTAGTTTTTTTTTTTTACAATAGTCAAATTCCAAAAGTCATAATAACTCGAACGTCAAGGAAGTTTTTTTTTTTTCAAAATAACACCCAGGGGGTGGGGGATTGAGGCGTGATCCCCCACCGTATATCAAATAATCAAAATGTCATACAATGTCATGCCGTCAAGCGGGAGAAAATCAAAGAACAAATCAAAGAACAAATAACCTATCATTACGATATCTAGAAAAACTATCATATAGAGAAATCTAAAGAATAAAAGGAGAACGAATGATCTATGAAAATCAAGCTCGGATATCCCGGTGGTCCATCCAAATGAGCGCAAGAAGGTGGTGAGAAGCCGTGCCCTCATCAACAATGTGACTGCCAAGGGCGGCAGCTCCCAACTCTACTAGGTGATCTTTGGTCGATTCCCCTCTCTGTGTATGTGGGAAATTGAATATCGAAGGTCCTCAAAGATGTTCGAATGCGAATCGGGGTGTCTTGAACCCGCCAAGAGCCAAGGCCACGAAGTGATCGTGGTGACCACCACCGCCGTTGGCGTCCAACTCGATCCAAATCAAGAGAAAACCGACGGGCATGCCGCAATCCCATCTCCAGCGCTAGTAGCTCAAAGATGAAAGCTAGACACCGCCCTGGAGTGAACAATGAAAAGCCAACATAAAGTCTGCTGAATGATCTCGAATCAATCCCCTCCGCCAAAGAATCAAGGTGTCTCAATCAAACGAACCATCCGTGTTCACTTGATCTGAGGAGACTGAGGGGCTCGCCAAATCACCAACCTAGGCCTGCGTGAAACCTGTGGTGGAGCATTCCCCTGCAAAAAAATCACAGTAAGGAGGCATCCAGACCAATCCGAAGGGCTTGAAATGGTGCTTGAGCCACTCGCAGGAGCCAAAAGGTATGTGTTTTGATATTACTAACGATGAAATTCTCGATTATGTGTTTTCCTTGGATTCAGCGGAAGAGCAAATACCGGAAAAAAGTGCACGAAACTAATCACACGGCCATGTAAACTTACACGGTCAGACCGTGCGACAGGTGGCAGCAGGCGAACACAGAGTACACGGTCATGTACTTTTACATGGCCCAACTGTGTATTCTGTCTCTAAAATTGAAGAATCTAACGTACACGGTCGTGTACTTTCGCACGACCTGACCATGTTTTCTGCTTCTTCAGCCCCAGGTTTGATGGACGAGCTCCCGGTTTCACCGGAACATGAACCTCTTTCGGACCATCTTCAATATGCATTTGTTGGGCAAAAACGAGATGTATCCTGTAATAGTTTCTTCTTCCCTTACTACAAATCAACTGAATAAACTACTTAGAGTCTTAAAGGAACATAAAATTGCTATTGGTTGGTCCATTTCTGATTTAAAAGGTATAAGACCTTCAATTTGCATGCATAAAATAAGAATGGAAGATGATTGTAAATCCTCTGTTCAACATCAACAGAGACTTAACCCAATTATTGAAGAGGTCGTTAAGAAAGAAGTTCTTAAATGGTTGGACAATGGAATTATATTTGCTTTTTCTGACAGCAATTGGGTTAGTCCAGTACAAGTCGTGCCTAAGAAATGGGGGATGACACTAGTAAAAAGTGAATCTGAGGAGATCATAGCCATAGGGTTGTCATGGGGTGGCGAATTTGCATTATTTATAGAAATTTAAATGATGCAACTCGTAAAGATCATTTTTCCCTCCCCTATATGGATCAAATGTTAGATCTCATTGCAGGTTATGCGTATTATTGCTTCCTAGATAAGTAATTGCATAGTATCATAAATAGCTACTCCAGGTATTACCCATCCCCAGAAGAGTTTATAAACAAATAAAGATCTACCCTGGATATAACCAGATTGTGATTGCTCCCAAGGACCAAGAAAAGACAGCATTTACATGCCCTTATGGTATTTTCACATTCCGTAGATTACCATTTGGGTTATGTAATGGGCCTGCAACTTTTCAAATATGTATTATGGCGATATTCCATGGCATGATTAAGAATATAATGGAAGTATTTATGGATGACTTCTCGGTTTTTGGTAGTTCGTTTGATCATTGCTTGCATAATCTAACCCTTGTTTTGCAGAGGTGCGAGGAGACGAATTTAGTTTTGAATTGGAAAAAGTGTCATTTTATGGTACGAGATGGTATTGTACTCGGTCATCATGTTTCTTCTGCAAGTTTAAAAGTTGACTAAGCGAAGATGGTAGCCATCGAGAAGCTTCCACCTCCGAAGAATGAGAAAGCAGTGCGGAGTTTCTTGGGACATGTGGGTTTTTATCGGCGCTTTATTCGTGACTTTTCAAAAATAACTAAACTCCTTTCCAATACATAATCATTGGGTCTACTATAAGGAAGAGTAAAAGTAAGGTATACCTTTACGTGGTAGGTGATCCGCAACAAACTATGAAACTACGCCCGCGGACTCTAGATCCCGATCGCTATCCGCTGGATCTTCTAATGGATAAACTTTCACTTATGCTTGCTCCGGAATGGGCTGGGCGACAAAGACAATAGTCCACATAGACCATGCGGCGGTAAAATACTTATTCACAAAGAAGGATGCTAAGCTAAGGCTCATTCGATGGATATTCTTGCTACAAGAGTTTGACATCAAAATAATCGGGAAAAAAATGTGAGAACGTGGTGGCAGACCATCTCTCATGACTTGAGCAAACGGCTAATGAGAACACAACACGCATAACAATCAAAGAAACATTTCCGGATGAGTTAATCTTGGTGGCAGAAACTATTATCCCCTGGTACAGTGATATTGTGAATTATTTAGTAAGCGGGGTTCTACCATCGGATATCACATATCATGAAAAGAAGAAATCCCTTCATGATGTGAGATATGTTTTGTGGGATGAACCTCTATTATTTAAATGATGTGCAGATTCAATTATCATGTGGTGTGTACCACAAGAAGAGTGGGCAAGTATTCTAGAACAGTGCCATTTATCGCCATGTGGGGGTCACTTTGGCCTAACACGTACAACATCTAAGGTATTATAGTCCGGTTTCTTTTGGCCTTCTATTTTCAAAGATTGCTATAAGTTTGTTTTGCAGTACGGTAGGTGTCAACGTATGGGAAATATTTCAAGGCAACATGAGATGCCATTGACTAACATAATGAAAGTGAAATTGTGTGATGTTAGGGGTATAGATTTTATGGAACCATTTCCAGTGTCAAATAAGAACACGTACATTCTTCTTGCAGTAGATTACGTGTCCAAATAGGTGGAAGAAATCCCTACTAAAATGAATGATGCTTAATCGTGTTGAAATTCTTGCAAAGGAATATTTTCACAAGGTTTGGCACTCCACGAGCTCTTGTTAGTGATGGGGGTCTCACTTTTGTAATAAATTGTTCAATAATATGATGGAAAAATATGGAGTGATACATCGAGTGGTCGTCGCCTATCACCCGCAATGAATGGGCTAGCCGAGGTTTCAAATAGGGAGATTAAGCAGATCTTAGAGAAGACAGTTAGTACAAATCGAAAAAATTGGGCTTTAAAGCTTGATGATGCTTTATGGGCTTATCGTACAACATACAAAACATATCTTGATATGTCACCGTATCGATTAGTCTTCAGGAAATCATGCCACCTTCCGATGGAATTAAAACATAAGGCATTTTGGGCAGTGAAAAAGCTTAACTTTGATATGACAACAGTAGGTGAGAAAAGAAAATTGTAAATAAGCGAATTAGAAGAATTTCGCCAAGATGCATTTGAGAATGCCCAGATTTATAAAGATCGCACAAAAAGATGGCATGACAACAGAATTTTAAGAAGAGAGTTTCTACCCAGACAAGTGGTACTTTTGTATAATTCTAGATTGAGACTTTTCCGGGTAAACTCAAATCAAGATGGTCGGGTCTGTTTGTTATAAAAAAAGTATTTTCACTGGGAGCCATTGAACTGTTAGCAAAAGATGGTCGAGCCTTCATAGTGAATGGACAAAGAGTTAAATATTATCATGAGCAAGAAACACAACAAGAAATTTCGACTGTCAGCTTGATCAAGCCGTAAGACAAGTAGGTATCTGGCTGAAGACGTAAAATTGAACGCTTCTTGGGAGGCAACCCAATTTTTGATCCAAGTAAGTACTTTTCGCGCATTCCTCTTTCTTTTGATAATTTCCTCATATGTTCGGGACGAAGCATAATTTAAGTTTGGGGGGTTGTCAAGAATGCGTGATTTTGTACTGTTGCATATTTGCATTGCATTTAGGTTGCATGTAGAAACATATAAAATTTGCATAAATAAATTTATAAAAAAAAATCGATTTTTTTTATTTTCGTTTTAGCACGTTTATCGCTTTTGTGTGAGTTAGGATTATAAGTTTGAAGTAGTACAAAAAGCTTTCGTATGATTTTACTATGAACACTTGGTTTCATGAGAAAAAGTACTTGGTAAATTTGTGATGAATTGTTGAGAAGATATCTTTTGCATGTTTGGTGTTGATTGAGAAAATTGGGTATTTGAGCATGTTACGAAAAATAAGCTTATGAGCAATTGTGCCTTTAACAACTTTTATATTGTGCAGTCTTATTTTTTCTTGAGTATATCATTCATGATTATTAGAACTCTAGAACTTGTAATGATATCTTTATTAAAACCACATGTGTGTGCAGTTTTTGAAGATGATTTAAGGCCATTATTGTATTAGCCTACTTAGCCTAAAAAGCCTACCTATGAACTCATGATTCCCTAGTTAGCCACTTTGAGCCTAAACTTTTTATTGTTAGCCACATTTTAATTTTTGAACTTAAAAATAAATTTTATCCCTAAAACTTGAGCTTATAGAAGATGCATAGTTTGAGGGAGATGTGGTTTAAATGTTGAAAACGAAAGAATGTTGGCAGGAATGAGGGATGAGTAGTGAATAGGTGAAAGAATGATGAAGCTCGAAAATGAAAGCAAATTTTAGAAAGAAAAAAAAAAAAAGAAAGAAAAGAAAAATCGAGCAAGAAAAAGAAAAGAAAAAAAAACTCGAAATTCGAGAAAAATTGAGAGCTTAAAACAAAAGAAAAAAGGCAAAGGGCCTAAGAATGAAAAAGAAGAGAAAGGGTGGAGTGTGAGTTGAAATAGAAAATAACTTGAAAGAATGAATCTTAAGATAAATTGGGTTGATGAGTTGAAAGTTTGTGTACTTAAATTCTATTTGCTCAAGTCAAGTCACTTAATCTATATTTTCCCTACCCTAACCAAGGAGCCTACATTACAACCAAAGAAAAGTCCTTTTTGATTCTTAAATTGTGCACACTTGAGTGATAGAGATGTTAGACGATTTGCAAGCCTATGGCAGTTCTACTTCATTGAATTGATTTGAGCGTATACACATCCCATTTACTTTGAGAGGTGAGTGATACACTACTTCTTGTGAATCGCGATGTCGAACTACCATAGGCTTTTTGACGATGAGTTATATGTTTGCTAAAGTATGGATTTGATTGAGTTTAAGTGTTTGTAGTGTTCTTGTGTATTCTACTTACCCCAATTGCATTATTTTCCTATTGTGCTCGAAGACGAGCAATGGTTTAAGTTTGGGGGAATTTGATACGTGTAAAATATATGTGTATTTAGGGGCTTATTTTGATATATATTTGATGCATTTGCATGTACATTTAGTATATTTTATTTGGTTTCCTTTGTTGGGCGTGATACTGTGTATTCTTGTAAATTTTGCAAGAAACGAAGCTAAAATATAAAGATATCAGTAGGACGGCCCAGACAAGAATAACGAATGCGAAGAAACGATCAAAATACGCGAAGAAAACAATGAAAAAACAAGGTACATGGTCAACCCATGTAGATTCACACTACCGTGTGAAGTTATTCCATATGATTTTACACGCCCATGCGACTTGTTCGAGGGAAGAATTTCAGAGACGAAGTAAACGAGCTGACCATGTGAGATTACATGGTCATTTGTTTGGTTTTGAGCAAACACGAAGAAGAAAACAAGTCACACGGTCTGCCCGTGTGATTTCACACGGCCGTGTGATTTGTTCTGCGGCTGATTTTGTTTTTTAATTCCATCGAGACTCTACAAGTGATCTCTCAAAGCACCTATAAAAAGAGGACCAAGCCTTGGACGAAAATATAACATTCCATACATCTTCATACACAAAAATGCACTAGAGTTACACAAATCTACATACTTCTGAGAGGAACACGCTAATCAACAAAGAACACCACAAGGCCTTTCACATCTACGAAAGTATCAGGGTTCGAGACTTCGAAGAAAGATCATCCTGACAAGAAGGGTTTTATCCTCTTGGTTTAGATATCTTGTTTGTACTTTAAATAATGTCAAGCTATTTGATTTCAAGTTTGTCTATGAATTTGTTGTCAAATATGTTGGGCTAAATATTTGTGATCCTAGGGCATAATCAAAACTGTGGATTCATGTTTATTCTAATTTGATTGTTTTTCTTAATTGGTTTATGTGTTTTATTTATGAATACGAGTGCTTGATTCTTATAGATAATCTGATCAATAATTTGCATGGCATATTTGTTAGCTCATAATTCGGGAGATGAGTTCAATCGAACGAAAAATGAGTTCAAACATAAACGGATATAACGAGTCGGGAGACCTATAACTGTTTATGGGGAGTACTTCAATTCAAAGATCTTTTGGGAGTTAATAATTATTGAGTAGAGATACTAGGAATTGTTATTAATCAACTGTTTATGCGCCACCCGGCAGATGGAGTAAACTAATTTAGGAATTGAACCCATAGATACACATAAACTGGTTTTGATGAAACATTAATTGGAATTAATATTGAAGAAGCATGTTGAGATTATGTGCCTAGGGTTGCTTTCGTATTTATTGAAAACTCGTGGAGTTCGGGTCTTTAAAAATTTAGATATTTTATTTGTTAATTTAGGATTAGTTAGATAAATAAATAAACTTATGATTTTTGACCGCTTCAATAAAATTGGAATACGATATTTACTATAGCCTAAGTGTTTCGTATTCAATCCCTGATGAATACGACATTGCTCGCTGCTAGCTACACTGTACACTTGCAGTTTAGTGAAAAAACATTCACGATCAATGGGCATTGTGTGAAGGGAGTTGAAAGGTTTTAGCCTTGTCCCACATAGAATATAAAACATAGTTTATCCTAGTATAAATACTAGAAGGTGTTATTAGTTGGATATACTATAATACAAGTGGATGATCACAAGTGAGCCACACACGCCCGCCCCGCCTCAGCCTCGGCATGGGCATGGGCTTGGGCCATGGGCTTGCCCTGCCCGGGTCCAGGTCCACTACTGTTTTGTCACTCGAAAATGGGCTTGACCTAGATTCAAATGACTGTTGGGCCTAATGACATTGCAGGTGTTCAAATTCGTATGTGTCTGTTGGAGTCTGTAACTTCTCAGATAGTGGTAATTGATGGGGTTGTAACACCTGACTGTTACAAGGAAAGTTAATCCCCACTCACTCACCTGAATTTATTCCCTGCAAGTTGGATTCTGTTGGCTATAAATAGTCTGGATATCCATTGCGGATATTACGAGAAAATTAATACTTTCTTTGCATATTTCGAAAGTGTTGTCAAGTGTCGTAACATCTCTTTTCACACCTCCATTCTGCATTTGAGTCCAGAAACCAGTTCTCACTTTCAAGTTCGAAAGGTGCTTTTGTGTCAATAGTGCTACTGCACAAAAGGGGTTAACTGTTTTATCTTTGGGGACATTACGTCGTACTGTGAGCACTAGTCGGGACGTATTTGTCTTGCAGAAAGAGTTCAATCTCGACTCGGCTTCTATCAAGACAAGTTGTAAAATGAACTTTTCTATTCTGTTTTGTAAAAACCATTGTTGAATGCTTCCCGTTGTAATTCTCTGTAATCAACAATATCAACAAAATCCTCCTTTAACTTGTTACTAGCGGATTTGAACCTCCACACCATGAGTGCCAGCAAAGCGGACATCACATCACCAATGTCTTTTGCACCGTTGAGCTATCCCTTGCCGAGTCTCTCTAATTATTATCTTAGATAACCAACATTAAATAGTTCTTTATTTTGATCGAAACACTTAGCAAAACAAAACTTGAGTTTGAGCACATATAAAAACGTCTTATTATTGAACTTATAAACCAGCTGGCCCAACTCAAACGAACCCACTTATATAAGTCAATTTTATACCACATCAATATTAATTTTCAATTTTCTAAATGGGTTTTGTAACTAAGTGTCGACTTCGCCAAGGGAAGGCATTGGATGGACCAGATTATAATTTTGGACAATAGGAATGTTGTTGTGTACATTTAATTTTGGACAATAGGAATGTTGTTGTGTACATTGGTTTTAGGCCATCTACTTGGCTCTTGCAGATACTTTTTTATTTTAATAATCCAATTGGATTTAGGTTAGCGAATCATTGAGACTAGATGAAGTATGGATTTTAACTTAGTAGTATTACGTGTCTAGAATTAAATTTGAATATTGATGGATATATATTTTGTTATTCTTTTTACCCAACTAAACAATTTTATTTTTCACACTTGCAAATGGTCCACGTCTTTTTGTGTGTGTTCTAACTCGATTCATTTTTTAGTTGGGTTTGATACCGCTCAAGAAGTAGATATGTAGAAATGATATGTGGACCTTCCAAATGGTGACACCAATTAAGGCACATGATTATTCAATAATAATGAGTTTCATGTCAATATGGAGTTTTTGACTTAATTATTTAATTTGATGTTAACGACCTTACTAATTAAGTATTAATGTAACAAAAATTGTACCTTTTTGACTTAGCTCATTTATACTGGACCTTAAAGATGAAACCCCATTTTATCTTAAAGGTAATATTAGATTTCTTAAATCAAATACAAAAGTTTAACTAATATATCGTTCAAATTCAAATAATCATATACACTACATCAAATTCTCCCATCCTTCACCACCCGTTTACTTCTGTAATCGACCAAAGTGTATAATTAATGTTGAATAATATGGCAATGGAAATGGCTATTATCTTGTTACAAGAGGCCTAGTGGATTGGGAAATAACAATTGGAATTGAGAAGCCTTCCCAATCAGAGAGCTGCACATGGTCTAAAGCATTGACATTTTCCGGGGAAAATAATGCCAAAATTCTATAACCAGTTTTCTCCGATTATTTAAATGGATTTATGTCAATCCATTTAATTAAATCATTCTTCATGCTAACCTGACAAGAAATTCACCCCGACATATTCACTAGCCCGTTTGGCCTTATCTACATATATATACACCTACGTATACACACGTATATTGCATTTATATAATAGTTTGTCCGATTTTTATATTATTTCCTTGAAACTTTTTTTATTAATTGTTCATTGGAGTGATTAAAAATCAACTTATCGATCACTTTTAGAAAATATTGACTGATACTGCTCAAAAGTGTAGATCACTTCAAGTCAAAAAATCTGATAAGTTGGTCCATCTTTTTCTCCGGAACTGATTAAATCTTCGGATGAGAACTAACATGCAACACACAGAACAAGGTTAGGGGGTCACTAGGTTGTCCCAGATAAGCCACTACGACGCTCAAGTCAGCAAAGTATTTGAGAGAAAAATCCGCAGCACATGAATGTAATTCAGAGTACGTAATTAATTGAACTTACTTACAAATGAACATGGATGAACCTTTTATACCTGGGATGATGAGCCGCTTGGGCTGTAGTAGGCCGCGCATCTTAGGCCTCATGGGCCGTAATTAGTGAAGCTGGACCTCACGGGTTGTTCAAGAATGGTTTGGGCCTCATGGGCTAATTGATAATATCCGAACCCGATAATGAATATTCATGGGTTAATAATTAAATAATGGTATAATTAAATAAAAGGAATATAATTACGATATTACCCCCCCACCCCCCACCCCACCCCCAACATAAGCCTCCCTATCCCAGATTGTGAGGGAGACCAGAGTATTGCAGGAGTTAGGTTCTTTGCGAATATGTGATCCATGAGGGACTTGGTCTTCTATGGAGGATGATGTTTCTTTGAGAGGGGAAGTTCCTTGAAGGAGGGAGGCCTCCGGAAGTGGAGAAGTCCCAAAAGATGGGAAAGGTCTCCGAAATGTGAGAGGTCTCAAGAGCGCATGGAACGGAGAGCAGAGCGTGAAGCACACAGAGCACGGAGCGCACAGAATGTGAAGCATGGAGCTCACAGAGCACGGTAATTGAGTCTCTTGCAAGGGATGAGTCCTACGATGACTTAGCCTTTTTAAGAGGTAGGATACTTCTTGTGAATGAGTAGTCCTCATGTGATTTGATAGAAGAGAGTCTTACAGGGACTCAGTTTTTTGAAAGGTTTCTTTTAGTCTTCTTGGCTTTTAGCCCTTTAGAAGCTTCTTTTTGAACTTACATGGCGATAATTTCGTCGGCGAGTTGAGAGTGGAGAGTATCCATGTAGGAGTTGAGAGATTGGATAGTGCTTGAGAGTAGAGGTGAGAAGTGGGATGAACCATCCTGCGCGGTGAAGGGCGCCCTTCGCCGGGCGCTCTCAGGGCGCTCATGGGGCGCTTCAAGGTAGTGTGCCCTTCCCCGGGCGCCTCTAGGGGCACGTCCCAGGAGCACCGGGCCACAGGAGGGCGCGCATGTGGGGATGTCTCTTGCCTGGGTGGGGAAGGGTGAATGGAATCAAACCTCATCTATGTAAGTTTTACCACTCGACCACTACCCAATTCTCAATTAAGGTTGAACTTAAAGTTATGTAGAACCCTCAAAAATTTTAGTGAAAGTAAGTATTCGTTAAGCTTATTTTCTCATTTTCTTAATTAATTTAAATATGGATATCAAATATGTCCTCAAAATGATTGACGAGTCCCTAAAATGTAAACATTCTACTCATTATTTAGTAAAATTTTATGTTTAACAAATAACTTCCATCTATGTGTTTTCAGAATGTGTCATATATAAAAGTCAAAGTCAATTAATATGATATTACATGATTAAGGATTGTTTTGGCCTTTGGGGTCTAAATTTTGGTTTCTAACTTATTTCTGAGTAGTCTGCTGTCTGCATCTAAAACTACGCACATATCTTACTAATTTCTAAAAATGCATTATTTTCTCACATTAATAACAAAAAAATGTATACCCTTCGCATAATCGACGAAGAATATCTCTATATTTCATTTGGGTTCACTGTTTCACTTATAGTTATGCACTTAATTTAGAAAAGATTCAAAATCATTTTTTTAAAGTTATTATGTATTAGGGGTGTTTAATTAGATCTTTTAATTAACTCCATCACAAATCTTGACCAAAATTCTGTCACAAATTGTATTTGCCAAGTATTCCAAAACAATTAAGTTGTTTCCAGAGACTAAAACCTTGGAGAACATCAATGCAAATTTTTGCATCTTTTTCAAATATGTTATGTTCTGACTATATCAAAAGATTTGAGAAGATTTTGCGAATTACCTGTGTCAACGGATTATATATAGTTTATTCTTTTATTTTGAGTGTCTTCTCTAGCTAGCAAGTACATGGGCCGGCTCGAATTTGGGGGCCCATGGCCAAAAGGCCAAAAAGGGCTCGAAACTAGAAAGATAAATAAAAAATATTTTACATATGCATATTTTGGATATAATTTAATAAAAAATCTGAAAATAAGCATGTAATATCATATATGTACACTTTTATATATTTTTAACTTTTGGGGCATCTAGAGAAATAACTTAATAAAATATGTGCATCTATATATAAAGACTTATGAAAAATTGGTCCCCCTTCAAAAATTGGGGACTCTAATCCATCGCCCTCTTGGTGGTTAACCTCAGGGCCAACCCTTAGCAAATACTATTTTGAGATATACATTGTATACTATTAAAATTAATTTATTTAATACGCGTTGCTACTTCAAATCATAAAAAATGGTATTACAATTTATGAGCCGGTCAATTGAGAAAAGGAGGGAAAGTATAAACAAAGAAAAAGTCATATATAGTCTATATTCATGTGTTCATCACTCCAATAGTCCTTCCTCTTTTTTTTTTTTTTTTTTTTTGAGGGGAATAGTCCTTCCTCTTGGGAAGTCTACAACTTGCGATTTTCCTTCTCATTTCCTCTTTATTTCTTGCTCTCTTTCCTAGTTTGGGTCAACCACATTTTTCTTATCTTCTTTTCTTCTCTTTCAACCTATTACCCAATCTATCCCATGTGTGTGTTTGTAGTTTGGCACATTCAATTGTGTGCACAAAGTTGATAGCTCAGTCAAGTAAAAGTTATTCTTTTGGAAATGCCAACTACATCACTATCATTATCTCGTATAAATTGTATGTTTGATTTAGGGGATTTAATAATCTCTTACTCGAAATTCAGTGTCATTTTTATTTTCTGTAAAAGATTTTATTTGAACACCCCTCATTAATAGTGATCACAATCAATAGTGTTCGAAATTCTTTTACATATAGTTAAATCGGTGCATCTTGGATCCAACGATGCGCTATAAGCGTATGGATCAGGACCCTCCACATTTAGTATTTATAAATTTCTTGTGAAGTTGGAGAGAAAAAGACACAACGATATATACACGTATCTTGTATACACGTGTACGCATAGGTGCATGCATGTATAGATGTTGATCTTTGCATTTTTAAGGCAGATCATCCGTCAACCGAGTTGATTAAAATCCTCTTAGATATAATTCTTCAAGTTAGTCCTCTTCCCTTAGAAGTCTTTTCGTCTTCGATCCTTGAAATGCTAACTCCTTCAATTGGGAATTTGCTCGCACATACGCGCAAACGTTAGAGGGCCCCGGGAGTTGTCCCACAGAGGCCCCTCCGACGCTCAAGTCAGTACGGTGAATGAAAGAGAATTAAAACAGTAAACTAATACTGAATGCGTAGGAGAATAATTAATTATGAGTTAATTGCTTACAGTTAATAGGAAATACCTTTTTATACCTGGGAGATGGGCTCCGTGGGCCGTGTAGGATAATTTGGCCTATGGGTCGAGTCACCAGGAGAAAAACGACCGCTTGGCTAAACTAGGGCCAGTTTAATTATCAAGAGCCCACTGGGCAATTAATATTAAATAAACAAAATATAAAATAAATTATATTTAATTAAATTATGAAATACTATTTTTGTCCACAACATAAGCCCTCCAGCTCTGGTGTTGTGGAGGGATGAAGCAGTGCGGGAGCTAATCCGGTGTAGAAAATATCAGGCTTGGCCTGTAATATATGTTGTCTTGTTTTTGGAGAATCTTTGACCACTTTGCACAAGGACACTTTAGAGTGGAGGCTTGTGACCATGCCTTCCAAAGGTAAATTTTCTCTCTCTACCTCCCGACTTTTGAAATTTTTTGCTTTGTAAAAGACTTAGGAAATTTCTTACAAGTGAGAGGTGCGGAGAGACTTGAGGTGAGACTTGAGTTGAGAGTTGATGGAGAGGTGGAGTGCATCGCGCGAAGAAGGAGGTGATTGCCGTAGAGGGCGCCCCAGGGCGCCAACCCGGAGTTGGCAAGGGCGCCAATGGGCGCGCCCTTTGATCCATTTTTCTTCCTATTTTTCTCCGTTTTCCCCTAAGTTTTCGTACATTTCGAGCCATATTCCGGATTTTGGTACTTCTTCCATCCTACTCGGAGGCCGAGGTGTTACCGGGAATTCTGTCCCCAGTTCAGTTCCATGTCCACGTTTTTCCATGGAGTTTGATATTCCTCCCCTTGCTCCAGACTTGTATTTTGATGGTGATGGGGAGGTAGAGCTTGAGCCGAGTTCGAGCTCAAGTGATGAGTCTTCTAAGGAGGAGTCCGAAAGTGATAGTCCCAAAGAGATCCGCCCCACCAAGTACCAGCATAGGCCTCCTCCTGGGAGTAGAGTAGTTGTCCATGGAGAGTTGGCCAGTCGAGTGACTTCCACTTTCCTTCGTAGACTGCGTGAGTGGCTGGAGCTCCTCAGCTTTTGTGATGTTGTCCCTGGGTCCAGGTGACAGGCTCACTCATCCACTCGAGGGCTTCATAACGGTATACCTTTACAGCTTCTCAGTTGGCTTCGTACGGTATACCTTTACAGCTTCTCAGTTGGCTTCGTGTTAAGTGTGAGTTTTGCATATATTTTGGACATGGTCTTGACTAAAATGAGTTGATAAACATGCATTAAATTAGTAATAAGGGTTGTGTTCTTTGTATTTGAAAAAGATATTACACTTTGTCGTTTTGCAGCAAAATAACTATTTTTCGAGCACTTTTGTGGCAATTTGGAGCATTGCAGTTATTAGAACCCTTGTGAATTGTGGAAAGTTATGAGAAACAATGATTGCACAAAGTAAGGAGCTGAACCGAGAATAAATCAGCAGAACCGGGCAGAAAATGACAACGCACGGGCAGCCCGTGCATGTGCGCACGACTTGTGCGTAGGGTGAAAAGCGACATGAAGTTCGGCAGGGCGCACGGACAGCCTGTGCACCATGGCACGGCCCATGCGCCTGTGCGGATTAAAGTTGATGGCTTCGACTTGACGCACGGGCAGCCCGTGCGCTTTAGCACGACCCATGCGTCTGTGCGGGATTTGACAGTTTCTTTTCATATCAAATCAGATTTCATCCTACGAGGGTATAAATTGATAGGAGGTGGACCCAAAAGAGAAGACACATATTTTTACCCTAGAAAACGGGAAAAGAGCATCCGTCTTCAAGAGGAATCGAGAGAAAAGTCAAAATGGCATCCACGCTTGAGGATTGAAGATTGATTGAGAGATCCATCGATATCCCTGAGTTTTCCTTCTCCATTGTATTTTATTTTTCATCTAGTAGATATGGATATGAATAATTTGTCAATGAATTCTTCTTTTCCCATGTCCGGCTAAATATCTTGTGATTTCGATGCTTTGGAGTAGGTTAATTTATCTCTTGTTGGATGATTGATTTTAATTGAAGTTATATTTCGAACCCTATTCGAGTACTTTATTTTATTGTTTGTTTTATCATTTGGCCAATGATTTAGCATGTTTGATGTGTTGATTCATAAATCGAGAGATGAGTTTCAATACTAGATCTTGAGTACTTGACATGAATATATTGCATGATTGAGAAGTTTGTGATTATTTGTGAGGATTTATTGATATTTTATGCTTTTGGGAGTTGGTTATTCTATGTTGAGTAGAGATGCTAGCATAGGCACTCCAATCAACATGTTTATCAGCGTCGATCTTCTCTAGAGAAAACAATGGGGTAATGAGCACAAGAGAGTTATTTCTGATATGGTGTATGTTGTCGAGCACACCATTCAACACAACGACATACTTTGTTGACCAACTAGATGCAGTTACTACTCAGAGATCGGGCAACATCATGATTGGATGTTTGATTACCCCAATAGCCCGATTCTATAATATAAATGTTCGAAATTTGGACCCGTTGAATGGGGAAAGGAGGATCAGTCTCGCCATACTGAACACGATGAGGATCATCACGGAAGAGGAATGAGTATTTCTCTTCCAACAAAGAGTGGGCAATCCTTTCCCTTTGCCTAACACTGTTCTCACCACTGTTGATAGCATAGAGGATAGGTCGAACTTTCTATTAATCTCAGATGCGCATGAACAAGTAATGCAATGAATGCTCGTCATGGATATAAATAATTTGTCTATGAATTCTTCTTTTCCCATGTCTGGCTAAACATCTTGTGATTCTGGGGCTTGGGAGTAGGTTAATTTATCTCTTGTTGGATGATTGATTTTAATTGAAGTTATATTTTGAACCCTATTCAAGTACTTTGTTTTATTGTTTGTTTTATCATTTGGCCAATGATTTAGCATATTTGATGTGTTGATTCATAAATCAAGAGATGAGTTTCAATACTAGATCTTGAGTACTTGACATGAATATATTGCATGATTGAGAAGTCTGTGATTATTTATGAGGATTTATTTATCTTTTATGCTTTTGGGAGTTGGTTATTCTATGTTGAGTAGAGATGCTAGCATAGGTAATCCAATCAACATGTTTATTTTGTCTCGAGAGAGAGAATAAATAACTTGTGTGATCTTCTTATAGGGAAGATAGATAATAATTTTGGTTTGATTGATCTGATAACAAGAGAGTGATTAACTGAAACCATAACCCTGGAATCCATCCATTTACTTGATCTTTTCACTTGTGATTCTTTGCTTTGTTAGTTTTATGGTAGAATATTTTCTTAGTTTTTATAAAGCATCAATCACAATTCGATCGTCTAAATAAAAACAGTGTTATTATAATCTCAATACTTAGTACATTAATTTATTAGTCCTTGTGGGATCGACCTTGCTCACCATATCTATTAACTAAGCCGTTCACTTGCGGTGAAGCTAAAAAAAATAGGCGAACACTTCGTGCTTCCTCCAGATGCTTTCCTTATCTCGATCCTATGGTCGGTGGGAGCATGTGTTGGTCGAGATGAGTCCCAGGCCTAAGTATGTATACGAGGATACCAGCATGTTATGCGGCGATTGAAGCTTGATTCCGACTAGTGAAGACGGGTTCCATTCCGTGTTCTATGCCCGAAGATCTCCGGGTGACACCTTCTTCCATTTCTTCCCACGTCCTCAGTGCAAGTTCTTAGATGGATCTCCTTCTCTTGGTGGGTTGTGGAAAGAGGATTTCTTTTATGTGAGGGATAATGGTTGGGAGCTTCCTCACGAGTGGGTTTCCAAAGTTAAGACTGCCCGAGGCACTTCCGCTTCCCAAAAGGAGATGACGGAGGCTTATAGGTCTCGGGGCTTGTTTAAAAATCTCATGAATGTTAGGGAGTTCTTGGGTACCCCATGTTGCTTTACTTATTTACATTGCTCCCTGCTTTACTTGTATATTTTGACTGCTCCCTTTTCTGATGTTGTTTCTACTTGCTTTTCAGGTAAGGAGAGTTACAACATTGTAGAGTTGATGGCTTTCAAGAAGAAGGAGAAGAAAAAGGCTAAGGGGAAGTCTGCTACCGGCGGGAGCTCGAGTGTCCCGCCTCGGAGTGATAGGCCACGCCACTCTCCCAAGAAGAGTGAGAGGTGCCCTTCCCGCCAATAGGGTGATAGGCGCCTGGCACACGCTTCAGTGATTGTATTGGTATCGCTCCGACTCCTCGTCCTTCTGTAGGCCCTTGGGGAGGGAAGAGGTCGATGATGGAGCCCGGTGTCGCTGCTTCTGAGTGTGTTGGTCCCCGAGCTCTCTTCTCCGATGGAGTTAACTATCGCGAGGGGATCTACTCCCATTGGGACTACACTGATTTTGTCTCTGACTATGCCCATACCCGAGGAGCTATATCGTCTGATGACCAGTCCCGCCTTGGGTCTTTGTCCTTCAAGGACATTGAGACTCACCTTAGCGGGGACCTTGCTCGGGTAAGCTTCTATAGTTTCTTCGCATTTCCATTCTTCATGTTTTGTCTTTTTACTTGGCTAAGACTTGTACAAATTATGTTGTAGGCTCTAAACCTTGCTGCAACTTCGACCCATCGAGGTGAGGTGACCATAGAGGACAATCGCCAGTTTCGGGATAGGGTGAAGGGCTTGACATATGATGCAGCGCAACATGGTGGCAAGATGTCTGACTTGTCGTACGAGCTTGAGTGGGCGAAGTCCCAGCTTGGCCACGAGTTGGGGACGGGTGAGGTCTTTCTCCGTACTTCGCCTGGTGCCCATATGCTAGCTCAGGAGAGGTCCCGCTCGATTGAGTCTTACATAGCTTCTCCGGAGTATCACTCCGAGTTGTTGCTGGAGTCTTCAGTCTATTTTGACAGAGCCATTCGCCACTGCCGGAAACTTCTACGGTAGAGTGGGAAAGCTTCCAGAGAGTGATCGACATCCTAGACTGCGGCGTTTCGAATGAGGAGGAGGAGAGTGATCGACATCCTAGACTTCAGATTTTCCCAAGTCATTGCTTTATTTACACTTTTCGCCTTTTTTTTCCTTGCACATTTTCATCGTGGAGAAGAATTTAGGGACTCTTTATGAAGAGGCTCGATCCTCTGGGTCTTAGCCAGGAGAAAAAGATTTTTACTAGGACCTCCTTGTGAGGAGGCCCTTCCGATCCGGGGTTTTAGCCGGGTGAGGCCATCCTTCGGGTGGTCTTAGCCGGATGAGGTAAATTACTAGGACCTCTTATGAGGAGGCCCCTCCCATCCGGGGTCTTAGCCGAAAGGGGTCATCCTATCCGGAGTCTTAGCCGGGTGAGGCTATCCCCTCCGGGGTCTTAGCCGAATGAGGTAAATTACTAGGACCTCTTATGAGGAAGCCTCTCCCATCCGGGATCTTAGCAGGATGGAGTCATTCCACCCGGGGTCTTAGGCGGGTGAGGTCATCCCCTCCGGGGTCTTAACTGGAGGAGATTATTTACGAGGACCCTCGTGAGGAGGCCCCTCCCATCCGGGGCTGTAGCCAAAAAGATGGGGTTTGTTGCGGAGAGCGTCTAACTGGCCATTGACCCTGGTCATATGTGGCCATTAACTGCATTCATCACATCATAGTAGAAAAAGTGAATGCATTTTTATTCATTATACTGAAAAAGCTTTACGCCCTTTGGGCGGAATCACAACTTCAATGTAAATAAATGTTTAACGCCTCTTGGGCGGAAATGAACTGAAAATAAAAATAATAAAGTCCCCGAGAGTCCAGGTGTCGTTTATGGCTGCAAGGGGCTTTTATCATTTGGTCTCGGTAGCTTGCTCATCTTCAAAGTGGCCACGTAGCACTCACGAGCCATCTTGATGTCTCCAATAGTCTCTCATGCCCCCTCATTCTGTAGGGAACTTCAGCTTCAAGTGAACCGTAGATGGGATGGCCCGGAAGTGATTCAAGCTTGGCCTTCCCAAAATCAAATTATACGGAGATGGAGCATCTACTATGAGGAAGCGGGCCATCTTCGTGACCTGGTGAGGGGCGTCCATGCCCAGTGTGAGTGGCATGTTGATTTTGCCCGAGTACTTGATCACATCTCTAGTGAAGCCAATCGGCAGTGCTGATACCAGAACAACTTGTGTTGGATCGATTCTCATCTTATCGAAGGCTTCCCGGAATATGGCGTCCACCGCGCTCCCCGTGTCGACCAGGACCCTTTTGACCACAAAGTTGGCCAACATAACTGATATGACGATGGCGTCAGGATGAACTTGGATCTCTGGAATGTAATCTTGGGTGCCGAAAGTGATTGGCATGCCCTTGGCTTGAGGCTGTTCCATGACTCTCTTTTTGGACGGGTTCTCCTCGGGCATCCTCTTCTATCCATGGTACACTCCCGGAGGGCACTCCGGGCATCCTTTGCCTCTGGACCTCCGGAGATCACATTGATGACTCCAACAACATGATTGTCGCGCCTCTCCTCCCTATAGCGATCTGAGCGGTGCTGGTCTTGTGGAGATTCTTCTTCCTGTGGCCTAGGATCGCGGTGAAACTTGCTCTCATCCACGTAGTCTTTGAGATGGCCTTTCTAGATGAGCCGCTTTATCTCTTTCTTCAAAACGAAATAGTCTTCGGCGGTGTGCCCCCGATCTCTGTGATACCTGCAGTATAAATTGGAACGCGCCCGCGAAGGGTTATTCCTCAAAGGTTGTTGGGGATCAATGATCCCCTTCTTCTGAGCGGCTATTAGCACCTCTGCTATTGGAGCATCGAGAGGTGTATAGCTTGTTTGTCCAAGTGGCTACGAAAATCTAGAAGGGGGGTGAATAAATTTTTCCGATTTTTCAATTTGTGCCCTCTTTTTTCGAATATGTAAATGATAAAAAAATATAAGTGCAGAAAATAAATCAACACACAATGATTTATAGAGGTTCAACCCACCTAGGGCCTAATCCTCTACCACCCAGTATCTCCGAATGGATTTCGAAAGGAAAAAGTTTATTAATACCAAACAAATACAACCTTTACCTTGAAAGTACCACACACTTCTTACAACACCACCTATGAAGATTACCACAATCTTCTAACTCGAAGATCACCAAACTCTTCTTCACCTCGAAGAGCAACATGAAAAGCATCAAGCTTTTCAATCAATCACCTCTCATCAACCAAACGTGTTCTTGCCAAAAGAACACTAACAAAGATCTCTTGCTTTGGATGATCTTACAAATACAATCAAGATTACACTTTAAATGAAATATTACAACTCAAAAGTGCAAGTGTAATCAAGAAGGAAAACCTAGTAATCAAGATGTAAAAGTGATGTGCTTAGGCTATTATAACAAGAATGTTGAAAATGAAGGCTTAGAGAAGTTTGCTGATTTTCTTGTTGTGTTGTATGCTTGTGTTATATTTTTGATCCTTCAAATCCTTCATCTATTTATAGGAGAGTCTTCGAGATTGGATCTCCAACATAAGCTCCTCCATCTTCACTTTTGTCTACGAAAGAAGGATCAAAAGATCTACAAAAATAGTTAAGAATTATAAAGTGGATCTATCAGATAATGGCTCAACAACGGATAGAATCTTGTTGTCAAAAATCATAGGTCGACCGGTCGCTCTATTGAAAATTCGAACGTTTAAAAAGTTAATATGAGATTAGACACGAGTCCACGGGGGTTGGCCGGTCGAGGGGTTGGACCGGTCCACCTCATATTGGACCGGTCCCCCTCAATACAGGGACCGAAAACTGAGAAAACTAAGAATCCCAAGCACCGATCGACCAGCAGGTCGACCGGTCGACCAACCCCTATTTCTTCTCTGTTTCGTTTCTATTTCAAATACAACTTTCAGGTACGGGTTGCCCTATAGGGTGACCAGTTGACCTCAAAACATAGGAGTTGTCCGATTTTTGCCAAAAATAAAGTTCAAGAATAATCCAAAAAATTAGTAAAAATCATTCAAAATGTTTTGAAATATTAGGGCAACATTTGGGGACATTGTTTTGGTATAAAACTCAATTATATGAAATCATCAAAATTACGATAAAAATATTTATCTAACATACTCCCTCTTTTGATGATTACAACCCAAAGTAATTTTTATAAAAGCGAATAAGTTTTCCGGTCGAAAAATAGTCTATCCGTTTTAAGCAACATTTATCAAAAATAAAGTTTTATCAAGGAAAGGAGCAAGACTTTTCAAAATATTTTATAAAAGCCCACCCTATCAACATGCTAAACAAAAATAAGCATAGAAGTAAACAACTAAAAGCTAAAAACTCAGCTTTTGCAAATATGACTTGAAGATCAAGAGCTTAAGAGCTCCCCCTGTCAAAAATAAATCATTAGTCATAAGCAATATTCCATTATGCAGTCATTAGTCCAAAATCCATCCACAACTTATAGCTTTTTCGTCCGCAGCTTATAGCTTTTTTCTTTCCCTTTGGAATCATCAAAAAGACCATTAGCACGATAAAAACATCATAAATAAACATCAAAGCGCGCATTGAATCGAATCAATATCATGCCATTAAGGGAAAAACTTAGAATTCCAAAATATAAGGACAATCATTAGAAGAAAGTATATAGAAGCTTATTTGATGGATAAAACATGATCTCCATAAAGGCAACATTTAGCTCTTTATTGGAAACTAAAGGCAATGGGTATAGATTGTTTGAAACAAATGACAAAACTAACGTATTATTTTTATGGCATAGTCGAGATATACGAAAACATGTTTTGATTAGAAATGCAACACATAATTTTTTGTTAGAAAATGTAAATCGCGGAATATGCATCAATGTGCAGCTTGCTCTCCGTAGGAATCAAACCTCCACCTTGCCACTGCCGACCTTGCTGAAATTACTCCCCTTTAATTGTCAACTATTGAGCTATGCCCCAAGGGGTGAAAAGAATAAGTTCCAATATTATAATAGTTAGTGATGCGGTGATTTTTGAATTGTAGAAAATTTGATGATCAACTCCTGCAGATTACTATTTGAGTGGTGATTTTTTTGTTCTGACATAAACATATTGTTATAAGCGTCGGGCATTCCAATAGTCAAGTCCATACAAATATAGAAATGCTTTCTATGTGCTTAAAATGAAAAGAGAAGAAAATATTCACAAACAGACCCGTTCCTATGTTTGAAGGGCATGGTGCGAGAAAAAAAATAATAAGCCATTTTTATTCATATAAAAAATTAAAAATAATTAATTAATCAATGTTACGAAAATCATATTACAATTTCAATGTTTCCAATTCATTAAAAATAGTGCTATAAAAGAGATACTTCAATATCATTACATCATATATTTAAAGGAAAAATAACCAATACATTAGCTATAAAGAATTGATCTCCATGCATTTTTTTAGCCTAGATCTCCTTACATTTTTTATCTGCAAAGTCATCGACCAATCTTTATATTAGATAGTTCAAGTGGTATTAATACTCTTTGCAAGGGTGTTGATCAGGGTTTGAACCCCTAGTCTTTCCATTTCTTTGAGGTTGCATTTGGATAGAAGAATTTGAATTTGAGGAAATAATTTCAAATGACTTCATCTAAGATGAATTTGAGATCCTCCAAATTGACTCCCAAATTAACTTACAAGGATTTGAAATCCAATATAAAATTACTTCATCCAAACAACCTAAATTGATTTATTATTATAGATTTGAAATCCTTAACTCCAAATTCATCATTCCAAATTGAACCAAAGATTTATTCACTCTTAAAAAAATTCTTAGAAATAAATGATTTTATTTTAGATGGAAGAGAATGAAATCATAAGGAATAAAATAATAAATATAGATAAAATTTACGTTAATGGTGAAATCAAATAACTAAATCTACATGTATATCTTAAAGTTTAAAAATACATTGAGGAAGAGCCCTAAATAAAATATAATAAATATTGCCAAAATAATACAATTGTAAACAAAATAAATAGAAATTGACTAAAGCTCCACTTTTTTTATTTGGTGAAAGAAAAAGAAAAAAAAATTTGCTACTATGAGAGGTAGAAGTAGAACCCACAACTTCAAAGAAGAAAAAGGCAGCATTCACCGCTAGACTAAAAAGATTTTTGATGGAAAACAGCCGTACTTGTTTATATCAATTGACAAAATGAAAAAAGAAACTGGGGACCAGTAGAACAACGATCTCAAGACCTTGATATGCAGAAAAATAGCTTAATCCGCTAGGCTGAACAATGCTTTTATTTAAATTGCTAGGCTTTATTTAAAATATCCGACATTTTACACCTTTAAATTAAAAAAAAACTTCGGCTACCAGGGCCTTGCCGGAGGGGGTCTCTTGCGGCGGCGCCACCTTAATCGCCCCATAGACGGCTCTGTTCACAAACATTAAAAAAGACGTCATGCATCCCTCCACTTTTGGACCAAATAAATTACACCGAGATATAAAATTGTTGAACTCTTTAAATATAAAAATATATCAATATTTATTTATTTATTTATTTATTATTATTATTATTATTATTATTATTATTATTATTTGACTTAAATCCTAGACAAAGTCCTCACTGGACCGCTACACGTAATATTTAACAACTCAATTATGATTTGGGTACAATGCGTTGGTTAATTCAAATAAATTGGATAAATTTTCCCCACTCTCTATTTGAAAGCAATTATGAACGTTAACCATTGCATGTGCCTATAAAGGGAAGCTTGTGTTCGGTTAGGGGACATAATGGACCATAACTGCAAAATTTAAAGCTTTCTCCTTAATTATATTCAATCACTTGTTATTTCACACCCATTCTTTGTTTTTTCTGTCCACATAACTTCGATGCCGTTAGAAATGTTGGCCTATCAGTTCACTTTATTGTAGTTTAAAAATTAGAATAGATAAAAAATAAACAAATGAAAATAAGCACTTCTTAACCTTTGGATACCATGAAGCTTAAAATTTATATTTCTAGTCGTACGATATGATTGGTATAAAGCAATGAAGTAGGAATAAAATGGCTACTTTTAAGTTTATTTTTAATATGATTTAGTATGTATTAGGATCCTTCCTTTCTTTAGATTTATCAATCCAAAATGTATGAGATTAGTAGTCATTTATTCGTTTTCCCATAGGTTTAGTCAATTTTTATTTTTTTGATTATATATCCGGGAAGGGTAGCGTGTTGTGGGAATCAAACCACTAACTTCTGGTCTGAGCATGAGAGTCATTAATGAGTAGACTACTATCGGTTCCGGTTTAGTCATTTTCAATCACAAAAGAGTGAAAATGTTCTCATAAACTTGATATAAGTGTTTGTTAAAATTTAAGAATAATTTTCAGGTGGGTTGGTCAAAAATAAAGATTCGACCTGTCAAGATTTTTATAGAATGGTCTTGAACCCACTTCAAATCCAAGACACCGAAGGCTGAACCCGTTAAATCTATAAAGAAAATTCAAAAATATTTTTCAATGCCATCATAACTTTACAGATAGGAAACATAAATTTATTAATTAAAAAAATGAAGTATTTATGAATTTGTATAAACATCTCTTGATTTTGAAAAAATTATGGACCCGCTGACAATCAACACCAACCACTAAGCTTAGTGCCCCAACCCAACCACGATCGCACCCATCCACAGCCCATCCAATTACTATGTTAAGAGAATTCTGTAATGTGGACTTTGCAATATATGGTGTTCACAAAAAGTTCCAAAATGGATCTAAGAAATCGTCATATTTTATTAGGTGATAACAGACTTGGGCTTGTAAGTGGGCCTCATGGATGTAAATAGTACTTTAGCATTAGAAATAATCAACTGGGCATGTCGCCACTGGCCAGTCATTTAGATAAAAAAAAAAAAAAAAAAAAACTAACGAGCAAGTCTCTTGTGAGACGGTCTCACGGATCTAAATTCGTGAGACGGACCTCCTAAGGGCTCCGTCTTGAGAACATGAACCATGAAAATAAATTTAAAAATAATAATGAACCATGAAGAAACAAAAATAAACCCTAAAAACATAAACCATGAAAAATAAACCCGAAAAACAAAAATAAACCCAAAAAATAAAAAATAAACCCTAAAAAAAACTAAAAATCCTGAAAACCCATATCAATTAAAAATAAACCCAAGAAACAAAATAAACCCTAAAAAAACAAATATAAACCCTAAGAAAAATAAAATCTGAAAAAAAAAACCTTTAAAACTTTGTGTAAGGGCTCCGTCTCACGGATCTAAATCCGTGAGACCGTCTCACGCAAATTTTTGCCAAAACTAATTGGGCTTAAAATGCACATGTTATGGAGAAGATTTTGCTGTTTGATTAATCAATCAATTTGTTAAAGAACTTTAATGGGTGCGAGAGTTTGAAAGCATTTATTTTAGGGCTTAGTATATTCGGAATTAGAAATGTTTTCTCATAACCGTACATTCCTATTTATTTAAATGTATTTATTTAAGCTCTGCAAAAAAATCTCCTTTTCTCTTAATTTTCTTTCTTGATAGTACAATGGAAGAGGAATGAAAAAGACCAGAGATGATAGAAAAGACAACATTGGAATTATCTTCTCAGATGAGGTTAATTCCGTCATTACATTAGCAAATTTACTGAACCAGTCCTCATGTTATAATTGCTGTAAAAAATTAAGTTCCGATCCTCATGCTTAACAAAATTAATGGGTTAGGTTTGTTAAATAATTTGGTTGTTTGAATCTGTTAGTAAATATGGGTCGAAATTTAAATCACATATTTGCACATATAAGGTGGATCGAGTATACCTATTTGCAGCGGAATTGTCGATCCACGTAGCCTGGATTAAGCCCGTTGTTCACTTGGTTTTATACCAATGATTTGGGCCTCCTAGACTTGAGTTTTGTGTTGTTTTTGAGTATTTTGAGTCATTTGAGTAGCCAAGCCATGTTGAGAGCCAATAATATTGAGTTTATAGTCATAGTAATGAATCGTGTATCAAAAGAAGTACAAACGAGCAAACAACAAGAGATTGATTTGAAGAAACGTCCAAACGTGTCTGAAATTTCCATTACTGGCAGCGTTTGGTATTTTGGCCATAACTCTCTCTACAAAATTGATATTGAGATGATTCAAGTGGCTATGGAAAGCTAAGAGATAGAGCTACAACTTTGATGAAGGGCTCAAAATCAAAATCGGACTGTGTTGGGCGTTAAAACCGGGCGGGCGCTGCAGCGCCCGTTACAGAGTTTTCACCCCCGAAAATTAAAGTTGGGCGCCGCAGCGCCCCTGGGCGGAATTTCCTATGTTCCTCCACCTTTTTCTTGAATTTTTGAGGGGCTATAAATAGAAGATGGGAGGCTTGATCTAGGAATGAAGAAAAGGCTGGGAATACACCCAAGAACACAAGAAATACATCAACTTCATCAAGGAAGAACCAATGGAAGAATCGGATCAAATCGGAGCTTGAGGATTGAAGATTAATCGAGAGATTATCCATTTCCCTAAGTTTTCTCATTCTTTGTGCTTTAATCTTTCATTTTAGCTTGTCATGAATATGAACAATTTGTCTATGAGTTGTTTATTTGTAATGAGTAACTAAATTTCTTGTGATTTCCGGGTTTTGGAAGTAGATTAATTGAACTCTTGTTGAATATTTTAATCTTAGTTGAAGTTATTGTCTTGAAGCCTATTTGAGTACTTTGTTCTTATTCTTGTTTTATAATTTGGCCAATGATTTAACTTGTTTGATATATTGATTCATAATTCGAGAGATGAGTTTCAATATTAGATCTTGAGTACTTGACATGAATATTTGCATAATCGAGAGGTTTGTGAATATTTGTGAGGATATTTGATCTTTTGTGCATTTGGGAGTTGTGTATCTTATGTTGAGTAGAGATGCTAGCATAGATATTTCAATCTACACTTTATATACATCTCGAGATGGAGGATAAAATACCGTTGTGATCGTCTTATAGGTATATTGATAATAACTTTAGCATTGATTAAATCGGAGAACAAGAGGAATATTAATTGAAACCATAACCCGGGAATCCATTTCATTCCCTTGATAATTCCATTATTCTTAGTATCTTGTATTTTTGTGGTTAATCTTGTCTTTACTTTTACAACAATTATCAAATTTTGATCATCTAAATAAAAATAAGACTATCTTAGTTCAATACTTAGCGCATAAATTTATTAGTCTCCGTGGATACGACCTTGCTTACCCTATTCTATAAACTACACCGTACACTTGCGGTGAAACTAAAAATAAGGCTAACAAGTTTTTGGCGCTGTTGCCGAGGACTAATACAATTGTTGGTGCTAATATTGCGATAGATAGAATTATTCTTAATTTAGACATTTTTTTTTATTTTATTTCATTTTTTTTTTTGTAAATTCTACTTCTACAATGCTTGATTTGTTTCTTTGAATTGGTATAGGTGCACCCATTCGGATGGAAGAAGTCAATTATTTCAATAATGGAATTTCTACGATTATTGGAATAATCCTACTCCTACACACTATTGTTGATTGGAGGAATTACGAAGATTTTTCATATGCTAATACGGAGAATGTGATTCCACCACCATCAAGCTTCAATGTAATAAATGGGTTTACCGTGCGGAGGCAAAACCATCTTTGGAAGACGCCTCATTTCATTCATGAATCAAACGACTTCATTCATGAGTCAAATAAATTTATTCATGAGGAAATGAGAAATAGCTTTACCAAGAACGAAGCAAAGATGGACAAGATGAAGTTGCAATTGACACGATTGGCAATACTATGGATTCACAATTGAAAAATCTCGAGACTCAAATGGGCTAATTAGTTACAATTGTTGGTGGGCAACAACAAAAGAGCGTTTTTGAGCACCACCAAAGTCAACTCAAAGGAACAATATAGTGTCATTCATCGAAGGAATGATACCGAATACGAGGAGTTGAAGATCTGGAAGAGCAAGAAAGTTGAACCACACAGATTGTATGTCTATGCACGGTCAAATAGTATGTGGCGCCGAAAAGGAACAAAAACAGGACAAGGAACACACAACCCAGCGTGTACGAATGAGCGAGTTCAGTGCGAGATATTATAAGAAAGTTGTTCCGAGCGAGAAAAACATCGATCATACGTATGCAAACGAACAACATACACGTAAACGGTCAAGTATATTCCTACGCCAGACTCAAATCCTTGCTTGGACACCCAAGTATGCATTATTAGGTGCAAGTAAGGCAAATATGGCACTTGACCATGACCCAAGCGGCTAATATATGCATTGAGGAGGCACCAATTCATACGTCGAGCTATAGACGGTAAATCTAGCGCTTGTTGGGAGGCAACCCAATGGTAACTTCACATTTTTCTTTCTTGAAATTCTATCTTTTCCTTGTTTCGATATAATTTCATTCAAGTTTGGGGAGAGTTAGTATTTTGATTTGAAATGTGTGAGTATTTTGATTTGAAGTGTGTAAAAAAAAATTGCATTTGTTTGTGTGTTTTCATATAGTTGCATGTAGAGCATTTTAAGTTGCATTTGCATTAGTAGCATGTTTCTGATTTTAGCATGTTTATTGCTTTCATAGATTTTAGGGAGTGAGTTAATCTCTTGATTGTAACTTGTGATTGATTTTGAAAATTTTGTATTGTTTGGATTGAGTGTTGAGCATGAGTTGATTGAGCTATGAATAGATAACATTGAGCATGTTAAGATGGAAAACTTGGTTTGATGCTTTGAATTACATATTTACAAGCCTCTGTGAGCTTTTGAGCCTTTTCGCTTTCATCATATGCGTCTTGTTTGTGATTTGAGTGTATCATTCATGTTGTTAGAATTCTATAACTTGCTCGTATCTCTATCAAAGTCACTTGTTGTTTGCGGTGTGAAAATGATTAAGGCCATTTTTGTTAGCCCTTCAAGCCTTTTGCTTACCTAATGATGTTGAAATCCCTAGTTAGCCAACTTGAGCCTATTGCTTAATTGTTGATAGCCACAATTCAAGACTTAACTTGATATATTTGTTACCCTACACTTGAGCGTATAGCATTTGAGTAAAGGGATTAAATGAGGTTGAATGGGTGAAATCAAAATTTTAGAAGATAATGTTAGAGTTGGTTAATGGGAACAAAAGAGAAAGAAAAAGAAGATATGAAATGTTGAAAACTCATATAAGAGTCCAACAAAAAAAAAATTGTTCGATGAATGAGTTTTCTTTGAATGAACTTGGAGGTTAAGAATTGTAATGTGAATGGTTGAGTTTACAAAATAAAGGGGATGGAGATAAGAAGAGTTGGTGAAAATGAGAGGTGATTTGAGTAGCATATTGAGCTTTAATATAGATGAATTATATGCTCACCGGTCTATACGCTCGAGTTTGAGTCACTCTATCCATATTTTCCTACCCCAACCAAAGAGCCTTCATTACAACCAAAGGAAAAAGTCCTTTTTGATTCACAATTTTGCATACATCCTAGTGGCGGAGATATGAGACGATTTGCAAGCCTATGGTAATTCTGCAATATTAAATTGAATTGAGCGTAAACACGTCCTATATTAATTCGAGATGAGAGTATACATTTGATCTTTGTGAGGTGTAATTCTTAGCATTTACCATGGTTTCTTTAATATGTTCTCTATGTTAGATGTTTGAGGCTTGGTTAATTCATTGCTTGATACCTACGATGAACAATACAATATTTTATGGAGTTGTTGTGCGTTCTAATTTTCATTACTCCCAGTCATGTTTTGTCTTGTTTTTAAAAGTGTTGACTGGGACGGCCAACAGTTTAAGTTTGGGGGTTTTTGTTCACTTGGTTTTATACCAATGATTTGGGCCTCCTAGACTTGAGTTTTGTGTTGTTTTTGAGTATTTTGAGTCATTTGAGTAGCCAAGCCATGTTGAGAGCCAATAATATTGAGTTTATAGTCATAGTAATGAATCGTGTATCAAAAGAAGTACAAACAAGCAAACAACAAGAGATTGATTTGAAGAAACGTCCAAACGTGTCTGAAATTTCCATTACTGGCAGCGTTTGGTATTTTGGCCATAACTCTCTCTACAAAATTGATATTGAGATGATTCAAGTGGCTATGGAAAGCTAAGAGATAGAGCTACAACTTTAATGAAGGGCTCAAAATCAAAGTTGGCGTTGCGCGCCCGTCCCGGTTTATTGAACTTTTGAGGGGCTATAAATAGAAGATGGGAGGCTTGATCTAGGAATGAAGAAAAGGCTGGGAATACACCCAAGAACACAACAAATACATCAACTTCATCAAGGAAGAACCAATGGAAGAATCGGATCAAATCGGAGCTTGAGGATTGAAGATTAATCGAGAGATTATCCATTTCCCTAAGTTTTCTCATTCTTTGTGCTTTAATCTTTCATTTTAGCTTGTCATGAATATGAACAATTTGTCTATGAGTTGTTTATTTGTAATGAGTAGCTAAACTTCTTGTGATTTCCGGGTTTTGGAAGTAGATTAATTGAACTCTTGTTGAATGTTTTAATCTTAGTTGAAGTTATTGTCTTGAAGCCTATTTGAGTACTTTGTTCTTATTCTTGTATTATCATTTGGCCAATGATTTAACTTGTTTGATATATTGATTCATAATTCGAGAGATTAGTTTCAATATTAGATCTTGAGTACTTGACATGAATATTTGCATAATCGAGAGGTTTGTGAATATTTGTGAGGATATTTGATCTTTTGTGCATTTGGGAGTTGTGTATCTTATGTTGAGTAGAGATGCTAGCATAGATATTTCAATCTACACTTTATATACATCTTGAGATGGATGATAAAATACCGTTGTGATCGTCTTATAGGTATATTGATAATAACTTTA
This sequence comes from Rehmannia glutinosa, assembly GCA_016081115.2. NCBI lineage: Eukaryota > Viridiplantae > Streptophyta > Magnoliopsida > Lamiales > Orobanchaceae > Rehmannia > Rehmannia glutinosa. Next base: position 33,554,069 of record CM071926.1, read on the forward strand.
GCATTGATTAAATCGGAGAACAAGAGGAATATTAATTGAAACCATAACCTAGGAATCCATTTCATTCCCTTCATAATTCCATTATTATTAGTATCTTGTATTTTTGTGGTTAATCTTGTCTTTACTTCTACAACAATTATCAAATTTCGATCGTCTAAATAAAAATAAGACTATCTTAGTTCAATACTTAGCGCATAAATTTATTAGTCTCCGTGGATACGACCTTGCTTACCCTATTCTATAAACTACACCGTACACTTGCGGTGAAACTAAAAATAAGGCTAACACCCGTCTACAAGCCTCCTCTTGATCCATGATTAAGCCATTTACAAGCCTCCTCTTGATCCATGATTAAGCCATTTACAAGCTTCCTCTTGATTGAACCGCGAACAAGATCACGAACAAGATCACGAACCGTCTTTCTCGTTGGTGTAAATAATTACTAGAATTATTTACTTGGATGTGCACACCTTAAACCCTTGGAGAATTTTGGTGATGCTCCAAGATGAAAACCGTAGAGAGAAATTTTAGGAGAGAGATTATTATTTCTATATGTGGGAGACGATATTTTCATTAAATTGATATTGTAGGGAGAGATATCAATATATACCTCAATCACATATCTTAGTTAGAGTTCTGATGGGAGAAGTTTCTAGATAAACATCATCTAAATATGACTCCATATTATCTCAAATATGGATACAACCTAATTGCACCCAATATCTCCCACTCATACATATTTGACTCGACTCTTTCGAATCACATCATCATAATTCTCATCTCACATCTCTTCTTTCATACAGGGAATAAGGCGTACGACCAAGTGAGAAAGTAAAGGTAAGGAAAGTTATATTAACTCATCACCAAACTAACATAACCCTACAACTCAATAACTCGCTATGTACCCCAAACCAAGTGGTTGCACCTAGTCAAGCATCTCTAAATCCCTCAATGAAATAAATAGAGCATGCTCGACTCACTCAAATATGTTTCTATATTCATAACCAGTCAAACACATTTCGACATAGTCGCTCGGGCTATGAATCATAGAACATAGGTACATTACCAACTTAATTCTTCCTCAGCCCCACATGTCAATTAGCTTGGTCTTGACAGCTTTCCTAGACATGCTCCGATAGAGTGAATCACACATAGCCATTGGATACATGAAAGTAGCGTCATCAAGCTTACACCTCATGACATGGTCCAAAGTCCCAAAGGGTAAAAAAAATAATATGGACTCACATTGTGACGAAGCAGGGACCCATTCGGTCACTTTCCCATAGGCGGACACCTCAAAGCATATGTAGTATGAATACATGCTATGATGGAGATCCCACTCAATTTAGGCGTGTCACGCTCTAGACAACATACAAATATTAGTCCAGACGCTATTCAAGCGCCCGATTTGTGTACTACTTGTAGTCACTCCCAAAGTTTCATACGGTAGTTCGCACATCGGCTATAAACAGGCTTTTATGAAGTTTGGACATACTTCATAATCGATCAACTCGGATCGCATCTTAACCTCTAGTTAAGGCGACTGTTGATTATACTTATTAACCTTCCTCGCTACTCTAGCGCGAAGGCGATCATTCGCAAACCTCTGTGAGCGGCACAATCTTTTAAGTCTCATCCTGCTCGCTCTCTTAGCGCCAGAGCGATTGCCCATGTGAGAGGGCCAATCAAAGCCTGGTGACAACTCAACAAATTTATTACCAAACACATAATGAGAATCCAACATATCTCATTAATGACAATATGTTCTCATAGGCCACATGATCAATTCTACTTAATCCCTATTGACTCACATGCCTTTGAGGCATATCTCCAAACAAAGGCTCATAAAGGGATGAGCGCCCACACCGCTCGTAGAAGCATGTCTGAGAACAATATTAACTATGCGCAAAAACTCCTAAGTTAAGTAAAGACTCAAGTAAGTATGTTTGGTCTACTAGCCATGTTTGGCGCCCAAACCATATAGTGAAAATTGAATAATGAGATCTATGTGGATCACCCGGTGAATTCAAGAAGTGGAGTAAGAGCGCATTGATTGCTGATCAAGAAATAGCAATCAACTCCAGTTGTGACTGAGTCATCATTGATTTCATCGAGCTATCATTTTGATAGGCCTACGATAGTCAATTAACTCACTGAACATATGTAAGAGTTGTATCTCATTGTATATGGCAAAAATGTGATGACTGGAAAGAACATGGAGTTATTGTTTGATAAATGGTTTTATCATGATTTTGATGATTTTATTTTTATACCAAAACAATGTTTTTAAAGGTTGTCCAAATACTCCTAAATGATTTAAAATGGTTTTAATATTTTCCGGAGTATTTCCTCAAGTTTATTTTCGACCATATTGGACAACACATTTAAGGATTTTATGTCAATGGGTTTTTACATTGAAACTATGTTTCTAAATGTTGTCCTAATACTCCCTGGTCGGTCTAAAATGTTTTCACTATTTTTTTGAGTATTTCTTGAAGTTTATTTTCGATATAAAATTGGACAACACTTTAGTTTTGAGGTCAACCGTCGCCGCGACAGGGCAACCCGTGCACGAAAGTTGAGGAAAAGCAGAAAACTTCATGTTTGAAGAAAATGGTCAGTGGCAACCGGTCGCCCTATAGGGCAACCCGTCGCCCTATAGGGCAACGGCAGTGCGTCGACCGGTCGACTTGGGCGACCGATGCACTGGGAGCAAAAATTGAAACGAACGTTTTCTTTCTTCCAAACCCATGAGGGGGACGGTTGAGGCATAGGACCGGCCGAGGTAGACGTCGACGCCGCCGCCTGTAAATGTGTATTCTCTTTTTCAAACGTCTATTTGTGTGCGACGGCCGCTCTTGAGTTTGACAAAAATGTAACCGTGCAGCGCCAGACATCTTTTCCTTAATTTGTGGGATTGATTTCTAATGACTCTTTTCTTCAATTGTCTTGCAATTTTTACGAAATTCATGTCCCCAAGAGGAGCCTATCATGTACAAGACATCTTCTATAAATAAAGGAAGAATTGAAGCAACACAATAAGAGAGAAAACTACAACACAACAAGATACACTCAAGAATACACTTGTTCTTACATTGTCTTATTTCTTGTTGTAATTTGCCTAACTATTCACTTTCACATCCTTGAGGTCTAGGCTATTCTTGATTACACTTGCACTCAATTGTATAATTCATTATCGAGTTGTAATCTTGAATTTTGGGTTATCATTCAACACAAGATATCCTTGTGAGTGTTCTTGTGGTAAGAACACACTGGGTGATCTAGGTGTTAGGTGTAAGAAGATTGTGGTAATCTTCTTGTTGAGGTGTTGAAGAATTTGGTATTCTTCAAGGTTGAAGATTGTGGTAATCTTCACAAGGTGCCGTTGGAGATTGTGGTAATCTTCAAGAGAGATTGTGGTAATCTCAAATGTGGTGTTGAAGAAGAGTGTGGTGCTCTTCAAGGTGTTGTTGTAAGTTGGTGTTGTATTAATTTGTGGTAAATTAATAAAATTATTTTTCTTTTTGAAATCCATCCCGGATATACTGGGGTGGTAGAGGATTAGGCCCTAGGTGGGTTGAACCTCTTTAAATCGACGTGTGTTGTTTACATTCCGCACCTTTATTATTGTCTTTGAGCATTCGGTTCGAAAAAGAGGACGAAATCGAAAAGATGGAGATAATCTATTCACCCCCCCTCTAGATTATCGTAGCCGCTTGGACTTACAGTTATTGCCACTCAGTGTTGGTTGTCTTTACACTCCATGGTAGGGGTGTAAAAGAAGCGAATCTTTTTGATTCAATTCGCCATTCGAATTCGTATATTGACATTCGAATTCGAAAAATTAGAACACGAGCCTAAATAAGAATATTTATTCAGATTCGTTTATTATGCGAATACGAATATGAATATCATTATATTCGATTCGAGTGTTTGAAAGAATATTCGAATAATATTATATACGTTTGTATTTATACATAAAACTGATATATAATTTTTATGCATATAAGTATATATTTATTTATGTATATTATTAATATATAACAAACCATATATTCACTTATAAAAGGTCCAAATTAATAAGCACATATATTGTAGTATATTCCTGATGTACTCGGCAATAGACTCTTTTTTTGTTGATGTATTTGGCTATTAATATGTTGTTGACGTATTTAACAATTTATTATTACAAATTAATCAAATATTACGGGAAAAAAAGATAAATATAGGTTAGGAATTTCGAATACGAATATTCGAATTGATTCATATATATCCGAATATATTTTCAAATAAGAATAAGAATCAGTTTTTGTATTCGAAAATTAAACGAATATGAATAAGAATGTTCTCCAAATGAGTCGAATAAGAATATAATACCTTGATATTCGACTCGATTCGATTCGTTTATACCTCTACTCCATGGTCAAAGATCATATTCTTAGTCAAGAAATAATATCTTCAGAAGAAGAAAAGAAATGCTAGCTAGTTTATGTGAGCATTGTTGAATGTTTGATGTGCGCTATGTGCGTATTCAATAAGTCTTGTACTTAGCAGTGTGATTGGTGAGTGGATATCGAAGTGATCCATGCGCTATTGTGATGCCAACATGTGGATACTTAGATATCTTAACAGTCTGGTCTATGATTTGCAAGAGATTTGACATCTTGAAATGATGCACATTGCACGCACATCTATGATGTATTTTGTTGTCTTTGTGATGGTAAAACCACTTTGGTGTATATGAAATATCTCAACATCAATCATCCAGGACAAACCTAGACGAAAGTGGCAATAATCAGAATATACCTATTTGCAGCGGAATTGTCGATCCACATAGCCAGGATTAAGCCCGCCTACAGAATCCAAAACGGATGTGGATGTTAATATAACCACACAAATTAGCGAATGCTTTACTCATGCTGTTTATTAGTAAAGTTAACTAATTCTTTAGATGTAATAAACAATAATTTAGTTCTTCCGTTTAAGTGCGTGAAATTTATTATTGAAATAAAAATATCAGGAAACGGAGTTTTATAATGCCAAAACTGTCAACAAAAAGAAAAAAAAACATTAAAAATGTTTTGATCAAAAGAAATAAACAGTTTAATGGCGGCGTACTCTCTAACAATTGGAATACTATTAGTATCATTTATCCAAAATTATTTTGAGGTACACCCTCTTGATTATTGTACGTTGTTGTTAAATATATTGTACGTACCACCAAATTGAAACCACATTGTAAATATAAAAACAAACACGAGATTATTTTTTTTAGTTGATATAAAAAAGCCTTTTTACATTCACAAATTGACCCTTACCTTAATTTGTTTTATGATGAGCTGTAATTCAAATGGACCCAACAGACCAAATCCAAAGAATTTATCTGAATGATAGACCCAAAGATAAATAAAGACACAAGAAATTAGACCAATGAGATTATTTGTTATCCAATTACTTGGGTTATAATACTTTAATTAAGCCAATTGATGAGACCTATAGTCAAAAGTCCATAAATATCCACTAATATACCTATAAGCACCTCGGATCCACATCACTCTTAAGGTATCAACAAATATCAGCTCTCAAGTTCTCTGACTTATTTTTCCTAGAACTGGAACGTATTTGGGCGTCGAGGATCTTCGTCAATCAATGACATCCCTAACGACTTTTTGTAACGCAAACAGTGACCGTTCAACCAACATAAGTTTTTTTTTTGTCGAACGATAGTATTTTATTATAACAACTCAAAACTAAAATTACAACTACAATCGTAGCCAACGGGCAAGAGCCGACAAGACCAACTAAGAGCGGGAATTGGTAAAGACCAATTCGGATTCACATGGACTAATAAACTACCCACCCCAAACTAATCACTCCACACCGGAGACTTCAAAGACTCTCCTTAAAGGAGATTGTAACACACCAAAAATGAAAACCGCACGAGCAACCACTTCATCTTGAAGACAAAAAAAAATCGATTCGCATACGAGTTTCGCAAATCAACCGGGAAAAGAAAATACAAACAAAATAAGAAAACTACAACAATCTATAGCTAAAAAATGAGAAAAAAACAGAAAGAAAAAAGAAAGATGCCTCTCCCTCTCCCAAATCTACTACCGCAGCCCATCGTCTTCTCAGCTCCCAGACACCTCCGTGAAGCTCCAACCCGTTTTCACCCTGGACCAAAAATTTCGGCCACCTTCGGACACCCAAAGGACCGCCATTGTTGGCCCTCCAATACAAGACATGGAGAGGGAGGGGAGGGGGGGGGAGGGGGGAGGAGGGAGGGGAGGAGAAGTAAGTTAGGGTTTTTTTTTTTCTTTTGGGGGTAGAGAGAAGGAGGAGAGAAAAGTAGAGAGAGTATTTGTTTCAACCAACATAAGTTCAATTGAAGTATTACCAAACAATGTGATACCATATTAATTTCCTTATCTTGAAAACTTTCCAAAATCTTTTCTTTACTTATCATACCAAACAAGGGTGACCATGGTGCAGTTTTACGTTTGTTTTAAGAAACAATCAGACCAATTACCATATTCCATTTTCGGCGGTGGCGATAAGTTTTGCTAAATAAAATCATAAGTGCGTCTTTGATAAGTTTTGATAAACGAAATATTATTCATCTCTTTTATATATTTATAAAATACCAAAAAATATAAAAAGTTGAAAAATAATTTTCTGTTTTGAAACAATATGAGTTTTGCAAATTGAGCGCATCTTGTAATCTCTTTAATTCGATTACATTCAAAATATAATGCATTAGTTAATATTTTATTTTCATTGCGCAACACAATTAATTTTTACAACATTAATGAAGAATGAAAAATGTATATGATGAGTGTAAAATATACGTGCATTTGAGGGTTTAAAATGATATATATTTGATGCATTTGCACGCATATTCAGTGTGTTTTGGTTGGTTTCCTTTGTTGGGCGTGATACTGTGTATTCTTGTACGAGGAAAAATATGAAGGTACGAGGAAAAATATCACGTTCCAAAGTATAGGTCAAGAGTTAAGGTACGAGGAAAAATATGAAGAAGAGAAGCATGGACGGTCGAACAAAAGAGAATTTCCTTCAAAAACGTCCAAATGCGCTAACAGTTTCCAGCACTGGCAGGATTTAGTATTTTTGCCATAACTTTCTCTACAAAATTGATATTAAGATGATTCAAGTGGCTATGGAAAGATAAGATAAAGGGCTACAACTTTCATGAGACTCCAAGAGCAAATTCGGACAAAAACATGGAAAAAACACGTCACACTGCCGGACTGTGTGGTGTCACACGGCCGTGTGAAAATGCCGGTGTGGGATGATACAACCGTGTGAAGTGGGGAAAACAGGGGACGAAACTAGGCCCACACGGCCAGACCGTGTGAACCCACACAACCGTGTGGGAAAAGGCAAAAATCCACATGGCCGTGTGGTGCCACACGGCCAGGCCTTGTGGAACTCTGACAGATGCATTTTTTTGGAGTTCTTCTCCCATTCCAACTCTACAAGTGGCCTCTCCAAGCACCTATATAAAGGAGACCAAGGCCTGAACGAATTTTCATCATCATACATCATCCAACATCACTTCATACAGAGAAAACACATCAAATTACGCAGGAACACAAGATCCGAGATCTTCTGAGAGAGGAGGCCTAGGTCGCGAAGAACACCACAAGGCTTTCGCATCTACGGGAGCACAAGAGCTTCGAAGGCTTGGAAGGAGAATCCATCCTAACAAGAAGGGGTTTTCTTTCTATGTCTAAGATCTCTTGTCTGTGCTTAAATGATGTCATAATGTTGATTCAAATTTGTCTATGGGTTTGTAATCAATGTTTGGCATATCTTTCGGATCTTAGGGGCATAATCGAAACTGTGAATTCATGTTAAATATGATTATTTGTTTTCTTAATTAATTCATGCTTTCTATTTTATGAATTCGAGTGCTTATTCTTAATTGTTTTTTATCTAATTAATAATTAGCATGTCATATTTGTTAGTTCGAAAATCGGAAGAGGAGTTCTAACAAAGACGAAAATCAAATTCAGACATAAACGGGTGTATCGAGTCGGGAGACCTACAACTGTTTGTGGGGAGTCATTCAACTCATAGATCTTTTGAGAGTTAATAATAATTGTATCGAGTCTGGAGACCTACAATTATTATTAATCTACTGTTTATGCGCCGCCCGGGATGGGGAATAGACTAACTTAGGAATTGAACCCATAGAATTGCATGAATTTGTTTTTAAAACTTTACTTGCATTTAATATTGAAGAAACATGTTGAGATTATGTGCCTAAGGTTGCTCCTGTTGTTGTTGAAAATACTTGTGGGGTTCGCAAATTCATTTATTTTTTCCTTTAATTTTTTATTTTTATTAATAACTCAATATTCGGTCGCTTCAATAAAATTAGAATACGATGTTATTTAGCCTAAGTATTTCGAATATCAATCCTTGAGGAATACGACTTTGCTTGCCATTATTTTATAAACTACGCTGTACACTTGCAGTTGTATGATCCAAAGATTTTTGGCGAACATATATTTTTGGCAAATCCAAATTTATTATTCACAAAATTAATTCTTAAAATATTATTTGCCTAATTATTTAGCTAAAGAGAGAATATATATTTTTTATTACTTAAATTATATTAGTGAGGTGCAATTTTCGGCGGTTTTTTATTTCCAAAACCGAAACCGCATCAACAAAACGGTGTAGTTTATATTCAATATTTTAATTCGTGGTTTTAATCAAAATTAGCAATCAACGGGACGGTGTGGTGCGGTTCGGGTGGTGTTTTAATTTTTTTTGATCACTCCTAATACCAAATCAAGCATGTCCATATTTAATTTATCACCTTTTTTCATGAATATATTTAAAAGAATACTTTAGATAAGTATGATCTCAAAAATCCTTAAAATTATAAAAACTAGCACAAAATCAATCAACTTTAATTTCTTCAAATAAATAACTAACTAAATTATGTACGGTCAAAATTGGAACACCTATGTACTATGAAAAGTAACAATAATTCGACATATTACCTAACCTAAAAAATGAGGTCTACACTTTGAGACAGAATTGGGTGGTTTCAATCTAACATCGACCCACATCTTTGACTTGACACCACGATTTTTAACACCTCTAACGCTAAACCACACGAAGTTATATTATATATAGTTATGCACGTGTGGTGGCTCGGACAGATTGTTTTTTGTCCATGTTCCCTTACCAACAGGCCATTTAACTTCTTTCACTTGGAACAAATAAAGCTTCAAAAACACATTGTAATATATCGACAACAATCCCATGCGTCTACAGATAGATTTGCTTATGTGCGTCTTCTAACTGACACAAAAATTGAAGCTGCCAACGCATTCCATTACCAATTTTCCTTAGTCATTTGTTCCTTTATGCAGTTATTGTCCAAAACCAACCATGCAACTCATTTATTTGTTACAAGAATTTGGCTAGCATTGTTACACACTCTTTAATTGTTGTTTTTTTGGGGTATAAAGAAACCTTGATATCTTTTTTGCATCTATAGTAACAGAGATGGACCCAAGAGGGCTGGCACGGGCTATTTACTATTCATCTGTTTTTTAGACAATCTTGATTTGACACTATTGTGCCAACGACATGATTTGAATTTGGGGATCACGTTAGGAATTTTCCATTTTCTACCATAGAGGAAAAGGAATTTTCACAATTTATTACTTTTTGGGACAAAAGGGAAGTTATATTTGATGGGCTTTCAAATACGAATATACATGACAGAAATAAAATTATGTTTGTTCGTGTGTTTTATGCACGATACTACAATCAAAATTTTACGTATATAACTTGAAAAGTCATTGTGGTGGAGTCTACTTTAAATATTAAATCTACAAGATATTGTATATGTAAGATTTGTATAAGGTGATATAGTTTAAAAATAATAATATATTTGAGTGAATATAAATAGTACTAGTGGGTCCCACTAGTATAATTTGAATGGAAAGATGAAAATAGCGATTAATAAGTAAATATATTATAGGGTTTTATGCAGCGTGGAAAATTGGGACTACAAATTTGATATGGTATTTTATGTGAAAATGAGAAGATAAAACTGTAATTTTCAATAAAAATTATCCAAGCAAACATGATTTAATTCATTCTTTCTCGACCTCAAGGAATCTTTATACTAAAATAACTTAATAAACTCAATTTGATAATTATCAATAGAGCTGTCAGATGTACCGGGCCAATGAGAAAAATCGGATCGGGTTGGACCGACCCAAAATTCTATCGGGCCACCATTTTTGATGCATAGCCTGCGCATGCTTTCAAAATGCATGTAAAATTGCACTGGGAATGGGCCAGCCCAACTGTTTGGGCCAAATCGGCCGTGACAAAGAGGTTGCACCCTTTCAGGCCTATAAAATTGCAGTATAGTCTGGTCTTTTCATCGGATTAATCGAGTTGATGATCCATCGGGTCGAGCTGGTTTTGATAGTTCTAATTATCATTCTAGACTGCAAATATCCAGCAAACATGACTCATATTAATAGTCCTATTCACATGCAATAAAAAGAAATTCACTTAAGATAAGGTCAAATTGTCTTGGGTCCTGTAGCAAATCCAGTGAGAACCCTCTGGCCCCGTTGAGTCCCCAGTGTTGACAATAAGATTATGCCCATAACTTCTGGTACCACTTTTTTTTTTTTTTTTTTTTTAAACTCGGAACCCCACTGAATTTATGATTGTCCGTAAGTTTTTAACATTTTCACAACTTACCCATAAGAACAAAAAACTTGATGATAATTTCAGGACATGGATTAGGACACCTACTGAAATTCTTTTATGGTCCCTCCACAATATCTGGGCCTCACCAGTAAATATGATTGACGGGCAATTGTTTTTCCAATTTTCTTGAGTTCTTTATGTTTATTTTATTTCCAAGTCCTCCAACTTTCTACAGTTCAACAATTTGTTCAGAAATACAATAATTGATAGTATCATGTTTTTGAACAAAATTCAAAAGCCTTCAAAGGTGAGGATGAAAGATCACTAAGATTAAGATTAATCTTATCTTCAATATTTATCTAATCTATTGTTTTTGTCGCTTTTGGCATCAGACATATTCAACTTTAGTGAAGATGTCATCATGATCGAACTTTCAAGGTTGCACTCATTGATTATAATTTGAAGAAGGATCAGGATTAATGATCAGGCCAGATAATTTAATTCTTCTTCTTTAAATTTTTTCCTTCGTTTTTAGTTCGGTTAATCAAAGTAGGACATGGGCAAGGGTGAAATAATAGGAACAATTAGATAATTATTAGCAATGTTTAAAATACAAAGCGAAGTTGAAGCAAGAAAACAAATTAAAAAAAACATTGCGGCAATTTCAGTCATAAAAACACGTACGCGTGTGGTGTATATAGAGAAAATGAGAAATTTCATCTTGCAAATTGGCCTATTTTGAGATTTAGTCCTTTATCTTGTCAGGTTTGAGGTTCAGTCCTAGAAATTTATATTGAATTGGATATTTAGTCCTATATGTTTGCATCTTTAGTTTTCTGGTCCTGTAAGTTACATTCTAAAGTTTATTTTTAGTCCTATATGTTAAGACATTGAGCGTTTTGGTCCTTTAAGTTTAAAATAGACTTTTTTAACCTCAAATTTCCAAATCTATTTATCCCGGTGCTAAAAAATTGTATCAGAGACTAGATTTATTGAAAACTTTTAAGAATTGTGTATTATATTTCTATAATTAACCTTTGGTGAGAAGACTTCAGGCACTAGTTTTTTAATTAAATATTATTTTTAAAATTAAATAATTTTAATTAACAGTTAACTTTTAAATAAAAATAATTAATTAGTTTTTAATTTAATTATTTTTTTAAAAATATTTCGAGCATTAAATTTTTTAACCTTCTGAAATAAATGCATCTTGTACACTAGTCCAAATCCACTTCTTGGAGATAATTCTCCTTACCAAAGGTTAATTATATAAATATAACAAATTATTCTTAATTTACTAATTTGATGTAATTATTTTGATTTTCCTAAAATTTATTTATTGTTATTAATCAAATTAATTTATTTTTAATTGCTTTTATAATTTAATTAAATTTTTAAAAAAGTAAGTTTAATTATTTTAATTTTGGTCTTATAAAAAAATGTGAAGTGCTCCTATGGTTATGCCTATTTTTGTAGCACAAAATCCTCAACTATATTATACTACTCCAACCATTTCAGTCCTCGAGGTGGCAGATTCTCGAAAAAGGCTCACCTCTTCACTAGAAACGACTTATGCTACCCCACGTCAAGCAGCGGTCGAGGCGCCCATCGACATGGCGGGGAAGCCTATTAAATTCTTCGGGCGTTCTCCTTTTATACCGCTCTTGTCTTCCCTTTGGGTATGACTTTCAATTGGGAGAACTTGAAACTAGCTAGGGCGCCCTCGTTTGGGGCATAACTGTTAGAGGAAAGCGTAACGAATACCCTCTTTATTGTTTCTTTCAACCGAACGGCCTTGCCACCCACCACCGAAAGAGACCGAAAAAGGTTCACTGAACGAACTACTAGAAAGAACCCAACCCCACCTCAAACGATACATATGGCGAAGACTCGACTTTTGTGTGACTTGAAGTGGGGTTTGTGGTGTGGTTGAATGTAAGCGATCGCCCTTTTCACTACAGGATTTTCTTTTGGGGTCTTATCTTTGGACGTGCACTCTTCCCGATCAAGTGAGTCATGGATCGAAAGAGTTCTCGTCAAGTGACACATGACTTCTTCTTCGTACGACCCAAACGCGTGGAGAACAAGAAGTCGATTCGATTCCCGATGGTGGGGAAGTCGGACTACGGTATTCCTTTTAATAAATTAGTTAAATTTAACTATTGCTAAGTTATATGACTAAATTTCTAAAATCTGTTAAGTTATAGGACCAAAAGTAAAATTGTTGAGTTAAAGGACTGAATATCTAGAAATTTGAAAGTTAAAGGACTAAAACATGAAGGTGGCAACTTAGAGGACTAATTCTTAAAAAGGTCTAACTTACAGGACTAAAAATCTTATTTTCCCTATATATATATTACAATGCTCTTAAATATTATGATTGTTTTGGAACTGAAGAAAAATACTTGTAGCTTTCTCAAATCCTTCTAGTTCTAGGGCCGCCAAAACTAGCACGGTAGGATAATAAGACTGAGCCACAATGCAATTTCATAGGCCCACAAGAAACTGCGCCTATTGGCCTAATGGGCCTGGGCAGTCGAGTTGGCCCCATGCAAATTAAACTATATATTCTAAAGTATGGGCAGACCGCAGACTGAACCTAAAAAATGGAGGTCTGTAGGAATTTCAATCTGACCTAATTTTGCTATTCGGCCGGCACGCCAGCATCAGTCTGGCCCATTTGCTACCTTTAAGTTCTACGAATTAAGGGTCTTGAGGTCTTAAATACTTAAGCAAAGAGGAAATTACACAAAATACCCTGATTTTTAGAAAAAAGACAAAAATACCAACCCATCACAAAAATACCCCACCGCTCCATCCCATGACAAAAATACCCTACCTTTGGTTTATCACCTTCTGATAAACCCTTTGTTTCTCGCGTGCCTCACTCTTGCATCGCCATGGCTTCCGTTTTGGCGAAGAAGAAAGGGAAGAAGAGAGAAAAGCATAGTCTGACAGATCTGAAAGCCCTAGGACAGCAATTGCTGACTTCTAGAGCCCACATCAACAACCTCCCATTATTCTCGCCTTCATCGCCCCCTAATTCTCCTCCGCATGACGCCCGAATCTCTTCTCTCACTCCAATCCTTCTTCACTCCCCTCGTCCCCAAACTCCCGTCGTCGTCTTCCTCCCCATATTCCAATCCGGACTCGAGGCCGGAATTTATATACATGGCGTGGTGCGTTCCAAGTTTGATGACTTTATTCAGAGCCTTATTGATCTTGTCGTCTCGCCGCAATCCGATGATGCTCTACGGGTACAATAAGTTCTATCGTTTCTTTTTGGCCACCATTATTTGTTTCGTTATCTTTCAAGAATATAGTTACATTCAATATGTTTGAACTTTCGTCTAAAATGCAATTACGTTTATCTCCTTGGGTACAAGAAGTTGTGCTGGACACCATAATGGAGTTTGTGAAAGTTGGCAATGCGGGAAAGTTTCATTCCGCTCTTTATCACAAGCTTCTCCGCGCTATTGTAAGTTTGAAAGCTATATTTCCCTTGGTTGTTCCCTCTGCGATTTCTTTCACTTGTTCGCCGCCACCCGGATTTTTTGTGTTGAATGCAAATTTGAATGATTTGTTGATTTTGTGTTGCTTTGATGCATGATTTTTCTGTGTTCTTTTATTATTTTGTGATTTAAATTTTTTCGTTTGTTTCGAAGTTGTTTCTTTTATGTTTCTTTAGTTCTTTTATGTATTTTCCATTTATTTTGTTCTTTTTTATTATTTTTGATTTGTTGTGTTATCTATCGATTTGTGATCTTTTTTATTTCTTTTGTAGTGAATGTAGGATTTTTGTTCTTGTTATGCCAAGACTTTATTATTGGGAAAGGCTATGGGCGTTGAAGCGTTCGAGATAGAGAATGAAATTTTATAATTTAAAATATTGATTTCGGAATTCATTATGGGCCCAAAATATTTCCCCAACTTTAATAATTCAGGCCAAATAGGATTCTTTCACAAACCCTAATTATCCCAAACCCCAAATATTCACCCTATAAATACACAACCTTACCCTACATAATTTTTTTCATCACGCTGCTAAAGACCTGAGTCAAGGTAAAATATTTACAGATAAATTTTTTTATGTCGGCATCTTTAAAAGTTTCGCCTACAGAATAGAAGCTCCAACCTACAAGTTCGTTTTCCCTTTTTTTTTCAATCCGCAGTGCACGGGAAAATTTCGCGTCATCTCGAATTACCAAGCCACGACCACCTTTGGAAAGAAAAAATAGAAGAAGAGGGTGTTTCAGGGGCTGGGGTGTTGATTTCAAGGGTCATGTTCCAAGATTTGAGGGGCAGATGGTTAATGGAGAAAAAGAAAGGGAAAGAAGAAAGAAAATGGGGTGTGCGATTTTTTGGGGGTTGGGGAAGAAATCACGCCTGGACAGAAGGCTTTTGAGGGGGAAGGTTCTTGATTAAAGGACTTGGTGACTTGTTAGAGTAGGGGAGATTTAGGAATTTGAGAAAAAAAAAAAAAAAAGAGAGATGAAGATGATGGGTAGATTGCAGAGGAAGGGTTACGGGAGAGAGGAATGTTTGGGATGAAGGATTGAAGGGATGGGTTCTTTTTGTGGGAATTTATTAGAATTAGGATTTTAACCCTTAACTTCCAGAAGTATTAAATTGACCCCTCTAGTTTCTGATTTTTTCTCTCTCTTCATACAAACCCATTTGTTTTCTTTCCAAGCCAATTCAATACCTTTTACCCAATTTAATTCTTTAGTTTTCTTAATCAGTCGATTTTTTTTTCTCGAGTAAATTATTTTATCTTAATTATTATTTTACTATATTATTAATTGTACTTTATAATTTATTGTAGAAAACGAAGAAAACGAGGAGTAGAATTTACTGCATTATTACATTCTTCGCACAGATATCTGCGTTTATTCGAGGTGGGGATATTTTCTATTCAAAGAATTGTTTGTCTTTATTTAATGCTTCGTATATGTGTTTTCGTTTATGTGCAATGTGGAACAGAGTAAATCATGTTAGTCGGTAGTAGTAAGAAGGTCGGGATCGGATCATCCTCGGGGGTGTACGTAAGAACTTATAAAATGTGGCGGTCGGAGTAAAAATACAGAGTAAATTACATGTTGAATATGATTATGCATATTATTGTATTTAATATTGACAAACGTGTCCCCACTGAGCGAGTTGAAAGCTCACCCCATATTTATTAATACTTTTCAGGTTAAGGAGCGGCGACGATTGGAGCGGTGGATGTGAAAACAATAAATTTTAGTTGATTTGATTTTTAGAAATATTTTATTAATGTTAATGCTTTTGATTTTTCTATTGAATGCTAGTCTTTTATTTTTAAAAGTTGTGTTTGGTATCAAAATACTTTGTTATTTGGATGTGAATCTAAATTTTAAGATGTATGTTTTATAAAATGCTTTCTTCTAGAGAATTTCTTTGGGTTTTAGAAATTTTGGGTCGTTGCGAGTGGCACAATAAAATTTTATATTAGACTATATTTTATGAAATTAGAGTGGCGCAGCGAAAGTGTGATGGATCTTTCTTGGTTTATTAATAAAATAGTTCCGCTTACTTTTGAGATGTATCGTATTCATGCGCTTTTAGACACGCTTTCTTATTTAATTAAGTTACTTATAAAATTTGAAAACCGGGGCGTTACAAGTGGTATCAGAGCGGGTCTACGATTCTGTAGACTTGTTAAAAAAAATAATGTCTTTTTATATAATAAAAATAATAATAATAATAAAATATAGTATAGTGACATCCACCTCCGCCATATGTCGTCGGATTCCTTAAGGTATGCAAACTTATTATGTCATTACTCAATTTGTTCATGATATGCCATGTCACAATAATATGCAGCATATATTATTCATGTTATTATGTCTTTTTGCTTTTATTTCATACTCCTTATTGCATGTGTACTTGATATATTAGAAGAACAAACTCTAGGCTCCTCGTGTGAAAAAAGAGGGACTCATAATGAATCATATAGATTTAAATAGAGGACTTCTTTATATTACGGCTACTATGCGATGATAACTTAAGTTAGGTACTAAGAACGTATTGCCTATAATTATAGGAAGATGCCTCCACGAAACCCTCCACAAGTGCCTCGACGCCCCCGAACCTTAAACGAGAATAACCTTAGAAACCAAGGCAACGAGGGAAATCCGGTTAACACGGGAAACCAAGCCACTGCCAGGGACCTATTTGCTGAAATTCTTAATGTCGTACAGAACCCCCATGGAAACAACCACAACAACAGTACACGAGTGGTGGAGCAATTTCACCATTATTGTCCACCCACCTTTAATGGACGTGATGGCCCGACTGCAATTGAAGAATGGTTACGAGCACTAGAACGGATTTTCAGACTTATTGATAGTACAGACGCACAACGGGTTGCATGTGCTACCTTTCAACTAGTTGAAGATGCGGATCACTGGTGGGAAGGTTATTGGAGAACTAGAACTGAAGAAGAACGCAATGCATTGACCTGGGATGATTTCAAGGATATTGTTATGGAGAAGTATTTTCCCAGATCCTACCGTGACAAGAAGAAAACAGAATTTTTAAACTTCAAACAAAGGAACTTGACTGTGACCGAGTACGAGAGGGAATTCAACCAATTATGTCGGTTTGCTCCACATCTAGTTGATACTGACTTGAAGAAAGCTCTAAGGTTTTGTAGGGGACTGAGATCACAATTGTCAGGGATACTATCAGCACAGGGAGACTTGGAATACTCTGTTATGGTAAGAAGAGCACATGAGGTGGAAGCTGGTTTGGCTAGTGACGAGGATGATCAGAAAACGATCCACGTATCTGAAAAGAGGAAATGGGAAGGAGCAGAGCAAAGCAAGAATGGAAATTCACATAAACAAGGAAAGGCTGATGAGGATGCTGCCCGAGTGGACAAACTAAAAACTCTTTGCCCGGAATGTAAGAAGAACCATTATGGAGAATGCTTAGCAGGACAAGGGAAGTGTTTCAAATGTAAGAAACCAGGACATGAAGATACTAATTGCCCACTACTGAAGAACGAACATGAAAGGAAAGGACAGATAACCGGAGGCAGAGCTCGAATGTATGCAATGCAAGAAGAAACTAGTCAGAAACCGAGTACACCGAATATATGAACGACTAGATAGGAATTAATAATTAGATGTTGGATAGATAAGACCTCATTTGAGTTAAGTTGTTGCATTGTCATTTATTTTCCTTCATTATTAAAACATTATTATGGAGAGTTTTCAATAGAAATTAAATTTCTTGAATTTTGGCGAGTCAACGAATTTCGAGGACGAAATTTTGTTAAAGGGTATGATATGTAATATCCGGATTTTTTATAGTATATTTACTATTAATTATATAATTATTAGTTCAATAATTTTATTTTATTATTATTATTATTATTATTTTATAACAACCAAGTATCAATAATTATACAGGCCCAATTTAAAATATTGATTTCTGGAATTCATTATGGGCCCAAAATCTTTCCCCAACTTTAATAATTCAGGCCAAATAGGATTCTTTCACAAACCCTAATTATCCCAAACCCCAAATATTCACCCTATAAATACACAACCTTACCCTACATAATTTTTTGGGAAAATAAGATTTTTAGCCCGTAACTTGGACCTTTTGGAGAATTGGTCCTCTAAATTGTCACATTCATTTTTAGTCCTTTAACTTTCACATTTCTAGTTATTGGTCCTTTAACTTAACAATTTTATTTTTGGTCCTAAAACTTAACATATTTGTAAATTTGGTCCTATAACTTAATATATTTTAGAAATTTAGTCCTATAACTTAGCAATAGTTAAATTTAACTATTTTATAGGACCAAATATAAAATAATTAAATTTCATTGTTTGAAACTAATTAAATTATAAAAATAATTAAAATTAAATTAATTTGATTAATAAAAAGTTTGAATAAATAGAAATTTCTAAAATAATTAATGAATTCTAGGAAAATTAAAATAATTACATCAAATTAGTAACTTAAGAATAATTTGTCATATTTATGGAATTAACCTTTGGTGAGGATAATTATCTCCAAGAAATGTAATCGTAGACTAGTGTACAAGATGCATTTAATTCGAGGAAGGTTTAAAAATTAATGCTTAAATACTTTTTTAAAAATTAATTAAATTAAAAAATGATTAATTATTTTTTTAAAAATTAATTGTTAATTAAAATCATTCGATTTGAAAAATAAAATTAATTTAGCATAACCTTTTAATAAATTAATTATATTTAACTTTTGTTAAGTTATATTACTAAATTCCCTAAAAAAGGTTACAGGACCAAATTTCTAAAATATGTTAAGTTATAGGACCAAATTTCTGAAATATGTTACGTTATAGGACCAAAAATAAAATTGTTAAGTTAAAGGACTGAATATCTAGAAATTTGAAAATTAAAGGACTAAAAATGAATGTGACAATTTAGAGGACTAATTTTAAAACATGTCCAACTTACAGGACTAAAAATCTTATTTTCCTAATTTTTTCATCACGCTGCTAAAGACCCGAGTCAAGGTAAAATATTTACAAATAAATTTTTTATGTCGGCATCTTTAAAAGTTTCACCTACAGAATAGAAGCTCCAACCTACAAGTTCGTTTTCCCTTTTTTTTTCAATCCGCAGTGCACGAGAAAATTTTGCGTCATCTCGAATTACCAAGCCACGACCACCTTTGGAAAGAAAAAATAGAAGAAGAGGGTGTTTCAGGGGCTGGGGTGTTGATTTCAAGGGTCATGTTCCAAGATTTGAGGGGCAGAGGGTTAATGGAGAAAAAGAAAGGGAAAGAAGAAAGAAAATGGGGTGTGCGATTTTTGGGGTTGGGAAGAAATCACGCCTGGACAGAAGGCTTTTGAGGGGGAAGGTTCTTGATTAAAGGACTTGGTGACTTGTTAGAGTAGGGGAGATTTATGAATTTGAGAAAAAAAAAAAAGAGAGATGAAGATGATGGGTAGATTGCAGAGGAAGGGTTACGGGAGAGAGGAATGTTTGGGATGAAGGATTAAAGGGATGGGTTCTTTTTGTGGGAATTTATTAGAATTAGGATTTTAACCCTTAACTTCCAGAAGTATTAAATTGACCCCTCTAGTTTCTGATTTTTTTTTCTCTCTCTTCGTACAAACCCATTTGTTTTCTTTCCAAGCCAATTCAATACCTTTTACCCAATTTAATTCTTTAGTTTTCTTAATCAGTCGATTTTTTTTTCTCGAGTAAATTATTTTATCTTAATTATTATTTTACTATATTATTAATTGTACTTTATAATTTATTGTAGAAAACGAAGAAAACGAGGAGTAGAATTTACTGCATTATTACATTCTTCGCACAGATATCTGCGTTTATTCGAGGTGGGGATATTTTCTATTCAAAGAATTGTTTGTCTTTATTTAATGCTTCGTATATGTGTTTTCGTTTATGTGCAATGTGGAATGCAGAATAAATCATGTTAGTTAGGGTAGTAAGAAGATCAGGGATCGGATGCATCCTCAGGGTGTACCATGATCTTATAAGAGTAATCGGCGGTCGTAGTAAAAATACAGAGTAAATTATATGTTGAATGTTTATGATTATGCATATTGTTGTATTTAATATTGACAAACGTGTCCCCACTGAGTGAGTTGAAAGCTCACCCCATATTTATCAACACTTTTCAGGTTAAGGAGCCCGAGCGACGATTGGAGGCGGTGGATGTGACAACAATAAATTTTAGTTGATTTGATTTTTAGAAATATTTTATTAATGTTAATGCTTTTGATTTTTCTATTGAATGCTAGTCTTTTATTTTTAAAAGTTGTGTTTGGTATCAAAATACTTTGTTATTTGGATGTGAATCTAAATTTTAAGATGTATGTTTTATAAAATGCTTTCTTCTAGAGAATTTCTTTGGGTTTTAGAAATTTTGGGTCGTTGCGAGTGGCACAATAAAATTTTATATTAGACTATATTTTATGAAATAGTTCCGCTTACTTTTGAGATGTATCGTATTCATGCGCTTTTAGACACGCTTTCTTATTTAATTAAGTTACTTATAAAATTTGAAAACCGGGGCATTACAGAAACCAACGTAAAACATCAGCGGAAAATGGGTATTTTTGTCAAAAATCGAGGAAGAAAATGGGTATTGTCAAAAATCAGCGGAAAATGGTATTTTTGTCAAAAATCGGCAGAAATTAGGTATTGTGCAGAAATTGGGTATGGAAAATGGGGTATTCATGTCCTTTTCCCTTAAGCAAACCCTTAAATCAATACTAGAATAATATTAATTAAAAAAAGGTGCATATATACATACATAAATAAATGTACATTAATAATAAGAATTAACTGTAATTTTGATCCTCTAATTAAGGGTGTCAATTTGGGTTGGGTCCGTGTTCGTGGGTTCAGGTTTGAGGGTTCGCGTGTCAGAAATGGTCGATCCGGACCCGACCTGTTTAACTATTCGTATCAGAATCTTGAACCCATACCCGACCTGCTTATTTCGGAGGTAATCCGGACCGGACCCACTCTAACTAAGGCGCCATGACATTTTTGATACATTTATTTGAGCCACTAGCAACTTAGATACACTAATTTCTAATTTTGCCCACATCAAGAACAAATTTCCTCAGAAAATACTAATTTTTTCTCGCTATTTTTCGCTGACATGGAAAGTGAGACATCTTTGTTGTCCTAAAAAAACCGACGTGCTTGTATGCAAAAAAAGTACTGATCAAGTGGATAACTTATCCACTTGACCAATTTTAGAGGAAAAATAACACACATAAGGAACCTTGAAAAATTCCCAATTCGTTGAGGAACTCTAGGGAAGAAGTTAAGGTTGTGCTTGGATATAAGAATTTTTAGGAAATTGTTGATAAAGAAATATGAATGGAAATAAAAAAATTTGAAAAAAATCTTCAGGGTTTCTAGCATATCTCGAATTCCGTAAAAGAGTTTCATGCATGTATCCATTGCAATGAAAATTAATGTTTTGATTTCTTGAAACTGGAGGGGAATGGAAGAGAAGTAAAAGTCCAAATACTAGCTCTCTAAATTTTTTTATCCCCATTCTATCTAAAACACAAATCACTTTTTCCCCTGTTCCCCTCCCTCCCCATTTCAGCTTCCGCCCCTCCCCCTCCCTCCACCCCTCAGCTTCCTGCTGGAGGCGGCCGGTGATGTCCGGTTGTCGGTGATGGGCGACGTCTGGTCGCCAGTCATAGATTCGCCACTTCGCGAGGTTTTCCTCCTGTGACTCGGATCTGGATTTTTGAGTTACTTCGTGGAGGCGGGCGTGGCAGTGGTGGCTAGCAGTGGGTCACCGGTGGGTAGTGGTGATGGCTGCTGTAGTAGATCTGGGTTAGGGAGAGGCTGATTTTCTTTCCCTTTATTTTGTTTTTGTGTACTTTGTTTGGTTTTGTTGCAGTTTTCTTAGTTTCTTTTTGTTGGTGTCTTTTGTTTTCGCGATTGATTTGCAAAACTCGTAGGCAGATCAGTTTTTTCCATTTTGCAGTATGTGGTGGTTGCTCCACTCAATTTTTATTGGTGTGTTGTGATTATTCGGCTAAGTCTCCCGTAGGGAGTGACTTAGTCTCATCGGTGAGTTTTTATTGTGTATAGTTCCCTCCTTGACAATTGTTTGTGCAAGGAGGCGTTTTGCCAGTCTTCAACGATTTAAGTTTTTTGGTTAAGTTGTTAATGAAAAGTCTATCGTTCGAGAAAAAAAAAAGGAACGGAAAAGTGGAACTTGGGGTGGTTTTTAAATGATAAAAATATTATTCTAGTTGGGGACAAATTTGACTTTTTTCCAATTTATTATTTTTTGTATTTATTTAATTCAAATTTATTTAATTAATTGTCTGATATTATTAATTATTATAGGGTCACAAATATTAATAGCCGGCCCATGAGACCCCTAGCGGCCCGCATGACACACTTCACTATACTAAGCCAGTGCGGCCCATCAACCTAGGTATAAAAGGTCATTCCTTGTTCATCATGTAAGTATTCTCGATTAATAGCTTTTAAATTATGTTATTTGTTTTGGAATTATTATCCTACACATGTTGTCTTGAACGTCATATGGGCCTCCCTGGGATAACCCCATGGCCCATCTAAAATTTGTTTGGTGTTGCATCCTGCAGGCAAGTTCTGACTTGAAGATTTTCCCAGCTCACGAAGTGGAATTTGGACGGATAATTCAACTACATTGACTTGGAGTGATCTGCTCTTTCAAGTAGCACCATTTTGGGGCCATTTGTGGGAACTGCCAAGATACGCGAATGCAAACGAGATCGCAAGCACGTAGAGCAAACTCTAAAGCCGCCAATTGTAGAGTGCGGAATGTCCGACAAGAACAGAGACCACTAAGATGACATGGGGATAGTCACTGTCTTCCCAAATGGGTGTCTCCTCTTTAAGGGTGTCAATTCATGACATGACACGATAACCCGATACGAACTTAACACGAATTTACCAGGTACAGGTACAACCCGTAGCAGGATCGGGTCAAATTCGGACCAGACACGAATAACACGAGAAAAAATAGGTCAGGTTAGGTCGACCCACGTGTCAACATGATTGACCTATTAAATTATATAGTGACATATTATTTTCATATTTTCAGATGTTTTAGTTAGTTATATGGTGTTGGACAAATTATTGAATTTATTTTCTAATAATTTAATGTCTTTTTATTTGTAATATTAGCTTTTTCTCCATTTCTCTATTTTTTTCGTGTCAACTTTAACTTATATAGGTATTTCGTGTCATGTCGGGTTACCCATGTCATAGACATGCCGTGTTCATGTCGTATATCTTGACACGAATAACTAAATGTGTCGTGTTTTTGTTCGTGTCAAACGTGTAATACCAGTGTCAGAACACAACCCGCAAACACAAAACACGACACGATTGACACTCCTACTCCTCTTTTTCCTCCTAGAAGGGCGCCGCCCCCTCCTCCCAGAGCCCGTTGATCGCTAAAATCCTTTACGTTAAACCCTAAGTGTACGATGTAGTTTATAGACAGTGGCAAGCAAGGTCGTATTCCACAGGGATTGACTCAAAGCACATAAAGTACATCAAATATCATACTCCAATTTTATTGAAGCGTTCGTAAAACAAGATGAATTCCTAACTACTTCTAATATTGCTAAACTAAAATATTTAATTACTGAAAAATTGTCAAACATCACGAGAATTAATCAATCACAAAAATAATCTTAGAACTATGATCTCGACATGCTTCATCAATATTATTTCCAATTAACATTTTACAGTAACCAATTTTCCTATATATATGGGTTTAATTCCTAACGTAGTTTATTCCCTCTCCCGAAGCAAACAAATCGTAGATTAATATTGAATTGCTAACATCCCTACTCAACAACCAATATCAACTCCCTAAAGAATAGAGAATTAAAGAAAACCCCCACAAACGTGGTAAGCTTCCCGACTCTACTCCCATTTATGCTATGAATCTGTTATCTAATGTTTGAACTCATCTCCCGATTTATGAACTAAGAAATTAAACATGCAAATTATTGGCCAGATAATCTACAAGAAACAAGACCACGAATTCATAAACAAATAATGAGAAATGATTACTATGAAACAATCAAATCGAAATTAACATGAATCACATTCTTGATCACGTCCTAGAATCAAAAAATTTAGTCCAACATGATTGTCTTCAAATCCATAGACAAATTTGTAAACAAAGAGTTAAACAAAGAAATAAGAGTAAAGCGAAAAGCTCTAGATTATGATGATGAAACCCCCATGAGTGGATGAATTCGTCTTCATAATTTCGAACATTCATGCCTTCGTGGTTGATAGAAGTCCCGTGTTGTTCTCTTCGCATCCATCGTTTTTCTCTCCAAAGTGTTATCTCTAACTTTAGGTTTAAGTCTCCCTTTTATAGTTGCCTTTCAAGATCTTCTTTTCAGTCCTCACGAGATAAGAAGATAAAATTCGCCAAACATCACATTTCGCACGATCCGTGCGCATGCGCATGACCAAGTCATGTGAAATACAACCAGAATCCGTGAAATGTAAGTGTACCCGCACATGGTCGTGTGCATGGTCACGACCTGCCCGTATGAAATGCAACCAGTAAATCCTTCTTTGCACAGGCACACGGTCGTGTCCCTGTGCACAGTCCGGTCGTGTCCTTTTATTTTCCTTGTTTTCTTCACGTCTTTGTTCATCCCTTGGCTCTTGACATTCTAAACCGAGTCATGCTACTGATATCCATATAATTTGGCTCTGTTTCCTATAAAAGTACACAAGAATATATAGTATCACGCCCGACAAGAGAAACCAGCTTAAAAATATTTAATATACATGCAAATGTGCCAATTATATACCAAAATGAATCCCTAAATATATGTATATTTACCACTTATCACCCCCTAGCTAAAGAAGTTCTCTTGAAGAGGACACCCATTAAGGAAACATGCCGCATCACCTTCCGAAAGACTCTCTCGACTCCCCTTCCTCCTCTCAAGCTCCACCAACTGGGGGAGACCCAGACTTGGGGAGAGGCTAAAAGATGAACGAAGAATGGAGAAAGAACTAGGGAGACCAGCGTGCCATTGGAGGCGAAGATGGAAACAGAACCCAACACTCACAAGTTCACAATCTATGCCCGTGGAAGAATTGCTAGTTGTGCATGTCAGTCAAGTTAAATCCTGAGCCACCGCAATATTGAGACAAAACCCATTCGCCTCAGCTATCTTAGATGAGCCGCTCCCGACAGGCGTCAAAACCTTAACTCTGCCCAAGTATGATGGAACCGGAGATCCGCAAGAGCATCTTGACAAGTTTTATTCCAAGGCCAACCTTTACGACATAACATATGCCTCATACTGCAAGGTGTTTCGAACCACTCTGACCAAGAGAGCGTTATCTTGCTTCAACAAGCCCGATCGAAAGATGGGATGGAAAAGCTCATGAACAACTTCATGACCGGTTCTCCATCAACATGAAGTACCCCAAGACTATTTTACATATGTTCCAGTTGACAGCGAGGAAGGAAGAGGAGCCCTGGGATTACATGGGCGATTCATAGAGGGTGTCGATGAAGTTGTCAACGTCCCAAAGACAAGACCCTAGCTAGGATCTTGCAACAAGACCTTCCTAGGGAAGGCTGAAAGACTATAGCTGGAAAACCTCCTTATAAATTGTTGGACCGTGCTGAGAAACACATTCGAGTATAAGAGGCCACTGGGCCTGAATTGAGTAACCAAAGGAAAACTAGAGAAGATAACAAGAACAACAATCGGAGAAGTGAAAGGAAAGAACATAAAAGAAGAGAATACGAGCCACACTTTACTCATTTGAATGCACCCAGTACCGAGATATTGATTACTGCACAAAAGCAGGGGATTATAGAACCTCCATAAAAGATGAAAGACAATCCAAACAGAGCATATTCCAACCAATATTGTCGCTATCACCATGACAAAGGGCATACCAATAGGAACTCCATCCAGTAGAAAAGATAGAGTGAAGGCTGATTCAAATAGGACATTTAAAGGATTACGTAAATCAACATAAACAATGTAAGGATCCTGGGCAGCAAGAAAAGGAACTCTACCAAGCTCCACGCCTCCCCAACGCACCGAAAAGAGACATAACGCCCATGAATCCAGAGTCATCAACATGATTTCCGGAGGCCCTGAAGGAAGAGACGCATGGAGTGCCCTGCGGGTGTATAAAAAAGTACAAGGAATTCAATGCCATAACGCCTCCCAAAAAAGAAGAGCATTGGACTTCATCCAAACGAAGGACATGCCCATCACATATGGCATGCATGACTATACCCTGGAAACTAAGATACACTCCAACGCCATCGTGATCTCCATCATGTTTTACACCTCTTTGGTCCCAAGAGTTTTAGTGACACCGTAGATGTTACATTCATGAAGGCATTTGGGAAATTGAAGATAGATCCTGCCCAGATTGTCCCAGTGACAGCGCCCCTTGTTAGCTTCACGAGAGAAGTGATCCAAGCAATAGGAGAAATAAGCTTACCCTTGATGCTGGGAGTGGAGTGCGAGCAAAAAGCCACCAAATTGATTTGCTTCTTCATCGTGGATGCCTCTTATCCCTACAATGTGATTTTTGGAAAGCCAAGCTTGAACTATTTCGGAGTTATCCCATCTATTGTTCACCTCAAGCTAAAGTTCCAAACTGAGATTGGAGTATGTGAGACTGCTGGGGACATCAAGACCGCTAGAGAATGTTACGTGGCCACCTTGAAAAAAAGCAAGCTCCCCAAAGAAGGTAATGGCCAATCCAAGAATCAGTAGGAGTCGCGTCATGAGTAAAGAATTTTGCTCTTTAGAGGGCTTTATCTGTTATTTATTTTTTAGTTCATTTTCATCTGCGCAAGCGGCAAAAGACAATTTAGTTTCAAGTTTTTCCAGCCTGCAAGTGGAGTAGTTTATGTTTCATTCCTTTCAAGTACTTAATTTTTGCAATAGAGTTTGCTTTCACCAATTTCCATTACTACAAGTGCGCAGTTACTTATAAATACAAGTAGTTTGCTCTACATCGAAATGTTTTATGTTGATTCACCTCCCGAGACATGTAACTCTCGTCCCTCTCCGTGAGGTGTTCACAGTCGTATACTCTCATATAGAGAAACTTTGGGCTCTGTGAGATAGAGTCACCCCTCTAGAGAAGCTTCGCACTCCGTGAGATGGTCATAGCCCTCGGCAAAACTCACCCTTCGTGCTCCGTGAGGTGGTCACAATCGTATACTCTCTCGAGAGAAGCTTTAATATCCATGAGGTAGAGTCACCCATTTAGAGAAGCTTCACTCCGTGAGGTGGTCACAATCCTTGAAATGAGTCAAATTCATCCCTCGCGCTCTGTGAGGTGGTCACAATCATATTCTCTCATTTAGAGAAGATTCGTGCTCCGTGAGGTAGCATCACCCATCTAGAGAAACTTCATGCACTGTGAGGTGGACACAACCCTCTCCGTGAGGAAAATTCATCCATCTCCATAAAGTGGCCACAATTGTATACTGTCCTCTAGAGAATAATAAAAATCATGAAAAATACTAGCTCATATGAGGAAAAATAGAAAATGCATCACTCCAAATGGGAAAATGCAATCATGCCTCACGAATGTAGCAAATATCTCAAATAAAAAATATTGAATATCCAAAGATAAGCTCTAGCATGTGGGCTGAGATAACATCTAGTCTAGTGATAGTCGAAGCAATAAAATGCTCAAGCTTAGGGGGCTCGATCGTCATCATCCCCGTTGCTATCTCCACTAGGAGTGTCGTGTGGGATGTCATGTAAGGCTTCGATTGCGCCCCTCCTCATCAGATACCATGAAATCTAAGATCCACCAACTCCTATGAAGCTTTGCCACTCTCCCTCAGAGACTTACAACAATGGCGAACATTCTATCGAAGTAGGTCGAAGACTCCCTCATCAACTCTGATTTGTAGTCCAAAGAGGCCCTATAGGCCTTTACCATGTCGGACTTCTCCCCAACCAACCACTAAGAACCCCAGGGAAACTTGATGAACTTCTCACCGAACTTCACCAACGCATACTTCTTGGCCAAATCGACCATCTTGCCCGCGCAGAATCTTTCCGCTCTTTCAGTTCACTCCTACACCGGTGATTCTTTGCCTCCAGCGTAGTGCCCCTCTGGCTCGAAGCAACCGTGATGTTCACAGTTTGAGAAAAGTTCGTATAATTCTTAACGAACAGAAGAAATAAGTTAATACTAAGTGGAATGTAAATGATAAAGAATCTTACCTTGGCTATGTCGCTACAGAGTTGAGTCTCAAAGTCCTTTAAGGAAAATGATCTCAGGCGAGCATGGTCATCAACAAAGACCAACCACCTCGACCTGTTGAAGCCCAAACAATGCTCAGAAGGATCCTAATAAGACTGGATCCGCTAGTGGTGGTTCAACCCAACAGAGAAAATAATATGTTGAGTGACAGTCCCGAAAGAAGCCTCGGCAAGCTCTGTACGATGCCTCTTCCCCCCTGAAGGGCCAGAAAGGAACCTGGAAGCATGGTCGATCCCGGCGCGACCGTTGGGATTACGCATGCCTCTCACCACTCAAACAACATGGAGAGGACCCTCATTCTCCCTTTTCCTTAGAAGGAGCACAACCTGAACTCCCTCCACTAGTGGAAGATCCCTTATCCTTCTATTTCTTCTTGTAAGACAATAATTCAGCTATGATGAATCTCTCTTTTCCTAAAACGAAAGTTAAAACAAAGTATTAAAAAACAACAAGTGCAAAAGTGAATGCAAAAGCATAGTAGAAAATAAATACTGCAAGTACCTAAGATGTCCCGAACATTCAAGAATTCATCAAACAAACCCTTCGCATTATAGGCTTCCACCAACCCTTTCCGAGACTTGATAATGGTATAAGAAGTATTGGCCTTGGAAATCCATTTATGAGGAATATCCCAGTCATTTTCCCTCAAGAAGAAAAAGTTTTTCTTCCAAAGCCCATCGGGGAAGGAAGTCCTGTCACAAACTTTTATTGATGGCGGGGAAAGAAGTGAAAGAATGTCTCCCAAATGTCTCCTTAGCATAAAACATAGAGTGAAATCCCTCACAAGTAGCTGGCAACTCCAACTTGTTCATAGCAAATTCGTAACCCCTTCTACACACATATGACTCGGTAATCACCTGGCAAATACACACCCCAGAAGACTTAACCTTAGCCAAGAAAAGGTCAGGAGGAATGGAGAAGCCGTTGGACAACCTATATAAGTAAATGATGATATTGTCTGGGAGAGGTTGTGTAAGCTTATCTTCAGAAACATGAGACAACATACGAAAACTCGAATGCAAGCCTAAACGCTCACTCAACCTACGGAGACATGTAGAGGTGAATGTGTTAGATCAATGTTTTTATTTTGATTTTGATGATTTCTTATATATACCAAAACAATACTTCCAAATGTTGTCCAAATACTTCAAAATATTTTAATTGATTTTTACCAAGCTTTTGAAGTACTTCTTGAACTTTATTTTTAACAAAAATCAGATAACTTCTCTGTAAAGAGGTCGACCGGTCGCCCTATAGGGAGACCCATACCTGAATGTTGCAAAACAGAAAATAAAATAGAGAGCTTGAAGCAAGTAGGGCAGCCGGTAGCTCTATAGGATGACCGGTGCCTGAAAGTTTGAGTTTTGTTTTAAAAACTCTCTTTCTCGAGAGAACGATCATTATCCACTGAAGAGGTCGCCTAGACGGCTAGTTGCCCTAGCGATGTGACCGTTTCGCCCTCTATGTCATAATATGTCAGAACTTTATCCAACGGCTTTAAAATTTGAATTTCTCTATATAGCGACCGGTCGCTATGGCCTTTTATCAGTAGAAACTATCCGTAGCAGAAACACTTCTCAGGATTTTAAGGCTTTATTATTTCTTAACCATTTCTTGGAGTTGTTTGATCTTTCTGTTGCAGATAAATTTGAATTATGAGGAGCTTTTGTTGGGGATTATATCTTGGAGCTCTCCTATAATTACATGAAACATTGGAGGATCAATATAAAAACACATTACTCAATAACACAACAAGAAAGTTCAGCAAAATCTATTGTTCTTCCCTTTCAACATTCTTGTTGTATTAGCCTAAGTAAATCACTTTCACATCTTGCTTATTAGGCTTTCCTTCGTGATTACACTTGTACTTTTGAATTGTAATATTTCTTTCAAAGTGTAATCTTGATTATATTTGTAAAATCATCCAAAACAAGACATACTTGTTGAGTGTTATTTTGGCAAGAACACACTTGGTTGATTCACTAGGTGTTGAAGAGTTTGGTGCTCTTCATTGTTGTAAGAAGAGTTTAGTGCTCTTCATAGGTGGTGTTGTAAGAAGACTGTGATGCTCTTCAAGGTGAAGGTTGTAATTGTTTGGTTTCAATTAATAAACTTTTTCCTTCTGAAATCTATTCGGACATACCGGGTGGTAGTGCACGTAGGCCGTAGGTGGATTGAAGCACTATAAATCATTGTGTGTTGATTTATTTTTCTGCACTTCTATTTTTGTCTTTCATATTTGAAAAAGAGGGCATAAATCGGAAAATTGGGAAAATCTATTCACCCCCTCTCTAGATTTTCGTAGCCACTTGGACTAACAAGTGGTGTTAGAGTTAAACTCTTTGGCAAGCTCGTTCTTCATTGCCATTAAAGAGGAAAGATCATGGCTATGAACGAAAGCTATCTTACTACCGGCACCTCAACCAACAAGCCACCTCTATTCGATGCCAACAACTATGCATTTTGGAAAGACCGAATAAAATGTTTCTTACAAGATTATGGGTTCGATATTTAGAACGCGGTTATCGAAGGAATAGCTCAACCAACAAAGAAATTGGAGGATGGAACTTTAGATCCCAAAAGTTTCAAAGAGTTCGATGAATATGACAAGAAGTCTTTCTCTCTAAATGGTAAGGCTTTGACTGTCTTGCATTGTTCACTTACCACCACTAAGTGTAATCGGATTAGAGGAATAAGGTCGGCACACGAAGTATGGAAATATTATAAACCATCTATGAAGGAACTAAGAAAGTTAAACACGCTAGAAAAACTATGCTTGTTATAGACTTCAAAAACTTCATAATGTTCGAAGGTGAAGGGATATCAAAAATGGTGGAAAGGCTTGACAACATCGTCAATCCTCTATTAGTGTTCAGAAAAGTCATCTCCGAAGAAGACAAAGTAACCAAAGTATTGAATGCTCTTCCCGGTTCTTGGTCCAAAAAGGTGACGGCTATAACGGAAGCTCAGAATCTTGAGACTCTCAAGTTTGATGAGCTTATTGGAAATCTTCTTATCTATGAAGTCTATGTCAAAGAAAGGAAGAACATCAAACCACCCATCTCTTAATCGGGTATGCAATCTACACGTAAATGACTTGCCTCTAGTTTAAATAATTTCTATTATGCTAGTGATGAGGATGACAAGGAAACGACCAAACTTTGTTCGTGCAGGAAATACGGAAAATTCGGGCACTTTATAGCCGATTGTCTCAAGATGATAGAGGAAGAACAAAAGAAGAAAAAGATTTTTCCGAAAAAGAAGGCTCTTAATGCGGATGTCAAAACGTGGGATGAACTTCTTACAACATCCAATGATGAAGAGGAAACCGAACATGGTCTCATGGCCATAGATGATCAAAATAATGAGGTATGCTCTAACTCTTCTTCTTTCTCTTTAATTGATGAACTTCAAGGTGATTATGATGATATATAAAATGAGTTTAGGGACAGGATTTGCAAATACAAGAGTTTGAAAAATAATTTTAAAGGGTTAAAATTAGTGAAAGACAAGTTATTTACTTCGTATGAATCTCTTGACCATGCTCATTCAAGTATTCTTGCTAAAGTTGAAATCTTGATTCCGAAAGACAATTGCTCATCAAGAGATAGAAAATTTGAAGAAAGATATGCAATGTTTTAACTTGAGTACCGATAAGGTCGCAAAAATTCTTGGTGCAGAAAAGTTGAGCAATCTAAACTAGGACATGGTTACAACCTTTTCAAACCGATTTCAAGAAAAATAACCAAGCTCCAACTTTCATCATGATAGCACTCCTAGAATAATTACTTGTTTTTATTGTGGTAAAAATGGACATCTTGCTAGCACTTGTAAACTTAGAAATTATAATAGTCATTTTTGGAGTTCCAAAGGTCTCAATGCTAACCCTCATGGACCCTAACACTCTAGGGTACCTAAAAATAATTTATTTTAGGTACTAGGGGCAATCACAATCAAGGAGGATTCAAAATGGCCCGTGGACAGCGGATGTTCGCGCCATATGACCGGAAGAGAACAACTTTTTACCAACATTCGGGAATGACAAAGGCAAAATCCTTGGCACTGCTAGTCTAAGTGGAAAACATTACACTTTTATTATAGTTGATGATTTTTCTCGATATACTTGGGCTATTTTTTTGCAATTAAAAGTGATGCCTTTAATGAGTTTGCTAAGTTGTTTAGACTTATAGAAAATGAAAAGGAAGATACTAATAAGTCTATAAGAAGTGATCGAGGAGGTGAATTTAGAATCTTATATGAAAAGCCCTATTAGCTGTAATAATGGAACAGACCCCAAGACCCCCCTCATCACTTATCTTTCTCTATATATCCTCTTACTCTCTGTTTCAAACTTTTCAAAAAATTCGAATCTGTATATTTTGTTTTTGTATATGCATTATTTGCGTTGAATTGTAGATATCGAAAAGAGGATTAATTTGATGTGTTATACATGCAAAATGGATTTGAAACGAAAAGGTTCCGTGAATTCAAAGTTTTTTAGAGAAAAACAAAAGGGTTGTGAGAGTAGACTGAAATATATCGAGTTAAATGTAACTGGATATCCAGTTACATAACTCGATATCCAGTTATGGTTACTTGATATCCAGTTACATAACTGGATACCGAGTTAACTCAACAGATTTTTTTTTAATCTTTTACTAGGCGCTGGTTAAACCAGCGTTAACTAGATATCGAGCTACATAATTGAAACCCTCGTCGTCATATTCATTCACCCCAAATACCATTAAAGAAGCATCAAGCTTTTGAACACAAACCTAAATTGTCTAAACCCTAAATATTCTACAAATCTTACAACAAATCATAACCTAAACAACTATAAACTAACTAAATCAACAAGAATTATGAAATTAAATGAATTGAATGAAGTGAGATATACAGTCGCCATAGAATCCACTTTTACAAGTCGCCGGATTAGGATTGTGTTCCCAAGTTTTGATCGTCGAGTTATGAGGATGTGCGTATGTGACTCGAAAGGGTGTAAATTGGCTTAGGGGCAATTTTGGAATTTCATGTATCAAAATGGCTAAAAAAATGTGTTTCACAAAGATGACTAAAAATTGATATCCGCAAAGCATATGATACTTTGAATTGGGGTTTTTAGATCCATGTTCTGCATCGGTTTGGCTTCTCTGAGATCTTCGTTCATTGGATAGAGGTTTTTCTACAGTCGGCCAGGATTTCGATTTTATTAAATGGTTCACCAGTGGGTTACTTTTCGTGTTCCAGAGGGGCTAGGCAGGGCGATCCCTTGTCTCCTTTGCTTTTTTGTATTACGGAGGAAGTTCTGAGCAAATTCATTGAGGTAGCGGTGTCCTAGAATCAATTAGTGCCATTTGTTGCGCCTAGGAATATTGTTTTTCTTGCTTTGATTCTCTACGCGGATGACATTGTTATTATGTGTGGGGCTTCTTCGGCAAACGCTTGTATTCTTCTTCAGATCCTCTCGGTTTACGCCACTATTTTGGGTCATGCTTTCAACCCTCGGAAATCGAAAGTTTTCTTGGGCACCCGTGTTTCCAATCATGAGCGAGGTCGTATTAATAATATTATGGGTATTCAATTAAGGGCCTTTCTATGAAGCCCTCGATTTTTCGAGCGTGTATTTATTTCACTTATCGTCTATATACTATCTTGACTATTTTACCACGTCACTTTGACGGGTAAATATTAATAATAAATATATTTCGCATTTAATTTTATTTTATTTATTACTTGTGATCATGATCCTTTATTAATTCTATTTCACATTAATGATCACTTGATTGATCATTATTATTATTTGTGCATTTATTAGCCACCTTAGAATTTTAAGAGACTATTTATTTTAGAGACTTATACCTTATAGAATTAAGAATTTGATTTAGAATAAGTGATCATGAGACTTATAAGTTATCAAGGAAATCACTATTTATTTTGGAGATTGATATTATTCATCTATTATCATCAATTTTGGGACCAAAAAAAAAATATGGATACCACATTAACTATGCATAGTGGACGGCCAAATGGTGTATTTTGGAGTAGAAATATCATCCAACTCTTGTACACATACACCTTATGTATTCATGTTGTGTATAATTACACCATTAATACAAACCTTATACACATTATCTTATACCTCAATTTTATATCATTAACTCTCCCAACATTCCCCACTATCTCCAACATTCCCCTCATTCCTCTCAATATTCCATTCAAACTCATTATTTGCCCATACTTTGACTAGTCTAATTGTCTCCATGCAAGAGACCAAGCACAAGACTTAAAAAAAAAAAAAATCTCTCCTCTGCCTCACACATTGTACACGGCCATTTGGCCTACTACGCAAATATTTTCATCAAAAATTTCACCAACACATTTCTATCTTCAAGAAATCCTCCTCCTTCTCTCTAAGTTTTCTCCTACTTCTTTCTAAACTTTCTTCTTCTTTTTCTTCCAACACATAACAAAATACAAGAATTTCTTCCTATTTCTTCCATAAAATTCGAACCATTTACTACCAAAGGTAAGAAATTCCATCTTTCAATCCAATTTTGATATCATCTAGCTTCCTCTTTTCACTTCTTGACTTAAGTTTAAATTTTGATTTTTGAGGTATACTTAGAAGACCTTGAAGATACTAAGAGCCTTACCATCATCTTGAAAAGGACTTTAAGACTTTGAAGAAATTGTGAAGAATTGGACTATAAGGTAAATTGGGATTTTTAGTACATTTTTCTCCTGCTCCTTCTATTTTTCCAAATTTTGACACTCCATTTTCATTTTTGGAGTTTTAGGGGCTGACCTTGAGAGTTACACTTGAGGGTGACCAACATTTTTCATTTTGAAGCTTCTACTTAGTACATTTTGCCTACTACACAAGGTAAGTGTAGTATTTGCCCTCCTCTTCACCTTCTTCTTTTTCTTCTTAATTTCAATTCCAATTTTTCTAATCCTATTTTTTTGTATTTCTTGACTTAGGGGCTGACCTAAGTCACTTCTTAACCAAGTGTAATTTATCCTCTTTTTCACCAACAAATCACTTTACAATGTGGGTGGAAAAATCCTTTCAACTTCTAGGTGTTTTTCCTTAAATGCGTGTAGTATTTTATTCTTGAGCACTTGAGATATATATATATATATATATTTATATATTATGTATTGCATGTTGATTTCATGTATCAAGTTGTAAAAATTCTCAAGTGTTGCTCAAAAATGCTATTTATTGAAATTTAGGTGAATGCATGTACACTTTAATGATGTATTTGATGAATTATTGTATGAAATGGACATGCATATTTATGATCCTTGAAATCCATATTTTATATGACTTATAACCTGGACAAGTCGAGCATAATTGATTAAATTTGAATTTTTGGACTTAAAATGCAAAAATGACAAATTGATGGACTTAATTGCAAGAAAATAAAACTTAAGGGACCTCTCTGTAATTTTCGAATTTTGGGACTGTACTTGTAATACCCCAACTTTTACCAATTTGGGTTTTAGTATTTTTTTCAGACTTTTAGGATTTTAATTTCTGGCCCAGTATAGAATTTTAGTAAAAGCCCAGTCTTGATAATATTGACAGGCCCATTTATAAATTTAGATATTTTTTTTTAAGAGCCCATATCCAGTTTCTAGAAGATTTAAAATTTTGCAAAATTATTATTATTTATATTTAAATTCGAAATTTTAAATTTTACTTGCTTTTATCTTTACATATTATATCAGATAAAATAAATTTTTTATTTTTTTTTCTAACTGAAGGTTTATATCAGATGTTTCTAAACCCACGATTTCCTCAACAGTTATGAACTCCCACAATCATATGTTATTTACGTTACTTACGTTACATACGTTACATACATTTTTGGTATCTCAAAAATTCCTTAAAATTCAGTTCCACTTTGTCGACTACAAACATACCTTTTCAAGAAAAACCAGAACAATTTCCTATCCTCTGCAAATTCACGTCACCTCTCAAAAAAAAAAAATTTCTTCACGTTTCCACCATTCAAGTTCAAAGCTTCCTCAAGGTAAGAAACCCAGCAAATCTCCGAGAAACAAACCCATAAATCTCAAACCCGTAGGCCCGAACCATGTCGCCGGAAAGTCCCAAAGTCAATTTTTTTCCACAAAATTCCAGAAAACTTCGAAACTCTTCGAAAACCATCGGAAAGATTTCGAAACCCATCGTAATACCCTAAACCCAGATATTTCCCAAGGCCCGAACCCGAATCATAGGCCCGAAACCGAAAACTCGAAAACCCAGTTGAAAAAAAAAATAGAAACATACCGAACCTGCTTCCTCCCGCCGCTTCTCCGGCGTTGCCATTGCGATTTGGAATGAGAGGTTGTGAGAAATCGAGATTGAGAGGGAGAGAGACGAGGGTGAGACAGAGAGCAGAGCGAGACTGAAATTTTGGGTCTGAGATTGAAGGAGATTTGAGAGAGGAAGGCGAGAGAGACTAGGAGAGAGATATGGCGTGAGAGAGAGAGAGCGCCTGTACAAAAGTGAAATTGGAGGAGATGGAGTGAAATGGGCTTCATGTTGGGCCATGTGGAATTCTAAATCCCTATTTATATTAAATCCTTTCTGCCCTCATTTATACTACAAAACAGACTTGATATTTCTCCTTTTCTTCCAATTCTTGACCTCCCAATTCATAGTTGACCCAACAATTTAGTTAAATCTTGTATACGATTTACCAATTATTCAAGCCACCATTTCTTTATTTATTTTCTTTGCCAAAATCTTTCTAAAAACTATTATTTAAATTATTTATTTTATTTAATTGTAGGAAATCATTCTTACGAGGTGTCCAATTTTTAAGCGAGCACGCATTTGGTATTTTTCGCACTTTATTTGAGGTGGGATTTATTGCTTTTGTTTAATTTAAATGCCCTGTTTTAACTGTTAGTTGCATGTTCATGATAAATATGATGCGTGATGTTGAGACTATTGGTACTTAATTGTACGCGAGACTTTGAGACTATTGGTACTTAATTATACGCGAGACTTTGAGACTATTGGTACTTAAAATGTACATGAGACTTTGAGACTATTTGTACTTAATTGTACTTGAGACTATGATATTTTTCCGTGAAAGTTTGTGCTAACTGTTATGCATGCGTATTTGACTTGAACAATTGCTTCCCCACTGAGTTGACGATAACTCACCCCAATAATTTTACCCTTTCAGGTTGAGAAGCCTGACGTGGCGCGTGGCGGGTGAATTGATCCCTTTTGTCGAATTTTATTAGTAGTAGAATTTCATGAACGATGTTGGTCTCTTAATCTTTTCGAATTTATAAAGCATACAGTGTACTGGTTTTATTTTAATCGATGAATGATGAAATTTTTATTTAACTTAGATATTTTATTCTTTGGAAAAAAAAATGGTTGACTCGTTTCCGTTAGTATTATTGTGCGTAATTGCATTTTTCAAAACTAGGGTGTTACATTAGTGGTATCGGAAGCAGGCTTATGTTTTCAGACTTGAAAAAAAAAAAAAGTCGATTTTTTAAAATAATTCATGATCAATCACCTTCGCCGCACCACGAGGACTTCGAGGTAATACTTATATTTTTGTTACTAAATGTTGCATTATGAAATTTGAGCTTTATGTCATGTATTATGCGAACATGTTATCTTATGAGACTTGAGCCTTATGTTAATATCATTTATTGCAAAAAATGCATATTTTAATGTTGATAAATGATATGTCTTCATTTTACTATGCTTCGAACTTAAGAAATTTCATGATATTTAAAAATTTTCATGGCCCTGATATATGTATAGTTAGAATGGTTGGGCCTCACGAGACCGCTAGGAAGTCTGTCATTTGTCCCGCAGTCCTGAAAAGGAGGCGTATTAGAGAATTTAAGGATTATGAGATGTTGGCCGATCATGATTTAGGAAGCCACATTCTTACTATGGGAAGGATGTGGGCCGTAGTGAAGCGAGATGGCGTCTCAGACTATGTGGCGGCTGTAAAACTGATGGACACTATGCCCCCGGAGTGGGAACCTCGTGTGAGAGCCCTCTTTCTTCGAGAAACGACCTTCACCTACAATGCAGATGCTCCCATCATCGCCTTTGCTTGACGACTTTGCCTCTTTGTATGGGATGTGGTCAAGCATATAACGAGACGAGAAGATCGGATGGAGGAAGATCCGAAGAAGAACCATGGGATGAGAACTCCCGCAATGCTTAGTGATTTAGTGTAGTAGTTAGGATTTCGTTTTTAGTTCAAACATTTTGTTTTCCCATTTTCGATTGTTTTGATTTGCATATTGTACCTCTTGAAGGTTTAAATTGATGATAATGGAAATATTTTGCATTTCTTTATGGATGTCTTATCTAGCGATATCTTTTCTTATGATGAGTTGATTTATAAAGCGTATGTTGACTTAGAACGCATATCTCGCGAGTTTTACTAAGTTGTGGTTATACTTTGGCTATAGGAAAATGATTCGGGGGACGAGAGTGAGGACCCGAGGTGGTGCTACTACTACTAACCATGCGAATCGAAATAATGAGGCAAACCCATTTCCGACATGCATGGAATCGGGGAATAACGAGAATGATCACGCGATCAACCAAGCCCGACATTAACTCAAGCACAAGTGGTAGAGCGGTTTCGCCGCTTCTCACCATCGATCTTTAATGGGCAAGAAGGATTTTTATGTAGACGAGTGGTTTGTGTCATTGGAATGCACCTTCGAGTTAATCGGGTGTACTGAGACACAACGCATCCTTTGTGCTCGCATGCAGTTGGTACAAGATGCGGGGCGTTGGTGGATGAGCCATCGAGACTAAGGCCTTCCGAGGAACGAGCAGCCCTAACTTGGGAGGGGTTCAAAGAAATAGTAATGGAGAAGTATTGTCCCCAACATTATCGGGAACAGATGGAGCGGGAGTTTTGGGATTTAAAACAAGAGGGAATGTCCGTGACAGAGTACGAGAGAAAGTTCAACCAAATGAGCTTCTTCGTGGAATATATGGTGGATACGAACCGTAAACGAGTGCTAAGGTTCCGAGCGGGTTTACGACCAGGGATACGCCACATTGTGGTAAGTCACGGGGTTCTATCGTACGTGAGACACAATGTTCCGTGCTCAGGAGATTGCTGCAAGTCAGGAGTTAGACCGGCAACAAACCGGGAATTTGGGAAAAAGGAACTGGAATGGAAACCAGGACAGGAATCGAAATCAGAATAAACAGGCGAGGACTGACGCGAGACCGGGGCCTAAACCTCAAATTGGTAAACCGCTGTGTGCGAAATGCGGGAAAAATCATAATGGGGAGTGTTTGATGGGACAGAATAAGTGCTCTTCTTTGTAAGATGCCGGGACATTCGTCATGGGATTGCCTCACTCGGGAACGAGGGGAAGAAAAGGGCAAGGATCCGGAGGACAGCACGAGTATATGCTATGACCCGGGGAAGAAGTTGATCGTAACCCGCACGATGTCGGGTATGTTAAATGTACTTGGAATACCTACTTTAGCATTATTTAATACTGGTGCCACACATTCATTTATATCTTCGAGATTTTATAATATGATTGGACATAGTGATACTAGGATCGATTTAACCCTTGAGATTAGTTTGCCTTACGGTAAGACAATTTTCATCGATTCAATCATTAAGGCGTAGACATTGACATAGGGGAAAGGAGCTAAAAGCCAATTTGTACGTAATTAATATGAAGGATTTCGATATAATATTTGGTATGGATGGCTTAGTAGATATCGGTGACATCCGTGTCGGGGAAAAGGAAGTGACACTACAATTGCCTGAGGAGGAGAAGTAATAAAGTTTTACGGGACTAAGACAAGGACCGTGTCTAAAGTTATATCAAGCAATGAATGCTTTGACCTTGCTAAAAAGGAAAGTGTCAAGGGTATTTGGTGAATATTGTTGGAACTCCAATAAGCGAGTTGACACCAAATGACATTCCTACAAATCCCAGGGAATTTGTGGATGTCTTTCCCAAAGAGTTACTAGAGTACCACCAAATCGACAAGTTGAGTTCTCCATCGATTTGGTACCCTGAGGGCTTTTGATATCTAGAGCACCCTATCGAATGGCGCCGAAGGAAGCTGCAGGAGCTAAAGGTTCAAATACAAGAATCGTTGGAGATGGGATTTATTCGCCCAAGTGTGTCACCTTGGGGCGCCCGATCTATTTGTAAAGAAGAAAAGACGGATCACTTGAATGTGCATCGATTACAGAGAGTTGAATCGACTTACAAGAAAGAATAAGTATCCGTTGCCGAGGATCAAGATTTATTCGATCAACTTCGAGGAGCTAGTGTGTTCTCCAAGATCGATTTGAGATCGGGGTATCATCAATGAAGGTAAATGAGTGTGATATTCCAAAACGACATTTAGAACCCGTTCACGAACCTTTGTGAGTTTGTCGTGATGCCATTTGGTTTGTCTAATGCACCGAGTCTTTATGGATTTGATGAACAGAGTTTTTCACCCTTACCAGATCAATTCGTCATAGTCTTCATAGATGACATATTGGTATATTCAAAGGATAAGGTGCAACACGAGGAGCATTTAAGGATTATCTCGAGACACTTCGCAAGGAGAAGTTATATGCAAAGTTTAAGAAATGTGAATTCTGGTTGGACCGAGTCGTGTTTCTCGGACACGTGGTCACATCACAAGGAATTGAAGTTGACCCTGGTAAGGTTGAAGCGATGCTTGAGTTGGAATGTACCTAAGAATGCAAGTGAGGTACGGAGTTTTCTAGGTCTAGTGGCTATTACGAAGGTTTATCGAGGGATTTTCTAGAATAGCCATGCCTATGACTCGGTTAACGAGAAAAGGGGAAAAGTTCGAATGGACTCAGAAGTGCGAGGAGAGTTTTCATGAGTTGAAAGGTAAATTAACTTTTTGTATTGACAATTCCAAATCCTACTGAGGATTTGTCATCTATAGTGACGCATCGAAGCAAGGCTTGGGTTGTGTTTTGATGCAACACGGCAAGGTTGTGGCTTACGCCTCGAGACAACTAAAGACGCATGAGTTGAATTACCCCACACATGACCTAGAGTTGGTTGCTGTGGTGCACGCATTAAAGATATGGCGACACTACCTATATGGAGGGAAGTGTGAAATATTCACGGATCACAAAAGCCTTAAATATCTTTTCACTCAGAAGGAATTGAATATGAGGCAAAGGAGATGGTTAGAACTGGTGAAAGACTATGATTGCACCATTCAGTACCATCCGGGCAAAGCTAACGTAGTAGCTGATGCCTTGAGTAGAAGGACCAGAGGGGAATTAGCTTGCATGCTCACGGAGCAAGAGCAGTTGGCAAGAGAGTTTGACAAACTGGAGATTGAAGTTGTTGAGCCACCAAATGGTACGGAAGCCATTTTGGCATCATTGGTGGTGCAACCCACCTTAAGAGATAAGATTAAGGAGGCCCAACCTCGCGATAAGTTTTTGTGCAAGATGAGGGAACATGTACAAGCTGGAAACATCGAGGATTCAAGGTAAGCTGGTGATGATCTTCGACATATGAAGGAAGCATTTGTGTCCCTAAGGATGAGGCACTCCAGGAAGGAAATTTGCGGAGGAGGCACATAATACTCCCTACACATCTCACCGGGAGGTACAAAGATGTACCACGACTTGAGGAGGCTTTTTCGGTGGAGGAGCATGAAGAGAGAGATTGGGGAATTTGTAGAGAAGTGTTTGGTTTGCCAAAGCAAGTTAAAGCACAAAGACCACCGGCGGCCGTCGGGTTTGCTCAAGCCGTTGGAGATCCTGAGTGGAAGTGGGAACATATAACTATGGATTTTGTGGTTGGACTACCACAAACACTAAGGAAGAATAACGCGATCACGGGTCATAGTGGATCGATTAACCAAGTCAAGACATTTTCTGCGCATGCGAATGACTTTTAGCATGGATCAATATGCGAGAATCTATATTAAGGAAATTGTAAGGTTACACGGGTGCCGTTTCTATTGTGTCGACAGAGATCCGCAGATTTACATCGAAGTTCGGGAGGAGTTTGCAAGAAGCGTTGGGAACGAAATTGAGATTGATCTGACCTATCATCCAGCATGATGGGCAATCCGAGAGAACTATTAAGACATTAGAGGACTTGTTGAGAGCATGTGTATTGGATACGGGGAAAGTTGGGAGACGATGTTGCCATTGGTGGAATTCGCATACAATAACAATACTTGATTACCAAGCAACGATTAAGATGGCTCGTATGAAGCATTATACGGGAGGAAGTGTAGGTCCTCTCTTTATATTGGAGTGAAGTTGGAGAAAGGAAAATTTTGGGACCGGAGTTGATTGAACAAACAGTGGAAAAGATTTCAGAGATCCGGGAAAGAATAAAGGTTGCTCAAGATAGACAGAAATCCTATGTGGATAAATGCAGAAAGGACATACAGTTTGAAGTTGGCGACAACGTGTTTTTGAAAGTGGCTCCAATGAAAGGAATTATAAGATTTGGTAAAAAGGGAAAATTACAGCCTCGTTATATTGGACCATTTGAGATACTAGAAAGAGTTGGGGATTTGGCGTATCGTCTGGCTTTACCACCAGACTTGTCAGGGGTACATAATGTGTTTCACGTATCAATGCTGAGGAAATATGTGTTTGACCCTGATCACATTGTTAATTACAAGGACCTACACATAGGTAAGAATTTGTCGTACGAAGAGATGCCTATAGCTATTTTGGATCGTAAAGTGCATGGGCTTAGAAACAGAGATGTGGTTTTTATCAAGGTACAATGGAGTAGACACGGGAAAAATGAGGCAACATGGGAAAGAGAAGAGGAAATCAAATCCAAGTATCCCGTCTTCTTTACCAATTTGGGTTTTAGTATTTTTTTCAGACTTTTAGGATTTTAATTTCTGGCCCAGTATAGAATTTTAGTAAAAGCCCAGTCTTGATAATATTGACAGGCCCATTTATAAATTTAGATATATTTTTTTTTTAAGAGCCCATATCCAGTTTCTAGAAGATTTAAAATTTTGCAAAATTATTATTATTTTTATTTAAATTCGAAATTTTAAATTTTACTTGCTTTTATCTTTACATATTATATCAGATAAAATAAATTTTTTATTTTTTTTTCTAACTGAAGGTTTATATCAGATGTTTCTAAACCCACGATTTCCTCAACAGTTATGAACTCCCACAATCATACGTTACTTACGTTACTTACGTTACATACGTTACATACGTTTTTGGTATCTCAAAAATTCCTTAAAATTCAGTTCCACTTTGTCGACTACAAACATACCTTTTCAAGAAAAACCAGAACAATTTACTATCCTCTGCAAATTCACGTCACCTCTCAAAAAAAAAAATTCTTCACGCCTCCACCATCCAAGTTCAAAGCTTCCTCAAGGTAAGAAACCCAAAGAAATCTCAGAAACAAACCCGAAATCTCAAACCCGTAGTTAGAACCATGTCAGGAAAGTCCCAAAAGTCAATTTTTTCCACAAAATTCCAGAAAACTTCGAAACTCTTCGAAAACCATCGGAAAGATTTCGAAACCCATCGTAATACCCTAAACCCAGAAATTTCCCAAGGCCCGAACCCGAATCATAGGCCCGAAAACCAGAAAACTCGAAAACCCAGTTGAAAAAAAAATAGAAACATACCGAACCCGCTGCCTCCCGCCCCGCTTCTCCCGGCGTTGCCCGCTGCGATTTGGAGTGAGAGGTTGTGAGAAATCGAGATTGAGAGGGAGAGAGACGAGGGTGAGAGGCAGAGCAGAGCGAGGCGAAATTTTGGGTCTGAGATTGAAGGAGATTTGAGAGAGGAAGGCGAGAGAGACTGGGAGAGAGATATGGCGTGAGAGAGAGAGAGAGCCTGTACAAAAGTGAAATTGGAGGAGATGGAGTGAAATGGGCTTCATGTTGGGCCATGTGGAATTCTAAATCCCTATTTATATTAAATCCTTTCTGCCCTCATTTATACTACAAAACAGACTTGATATTTCTCCTTTTCTTCCAATTCTTGACCTCCCAATTCATAGTTGACCCAACAATTTAGTTAAATCTTGTATACGATTTACCAA
Organism: Rehmannia glutinosa; assembly: GCA_016081115.2. NCBI lineage: Eukaryota > Viridiplantae > Streptophyta > Magnoliopsida > Lamiales > Orobanchaceae > Rehmannia > Rehmannia glutinosa. Next base: position 33,598,696 of record CM071926.1, read on the forward strand.
TTATTCAAGCCACCATTTCTTTATTTATTTTCTTTGCCAAAATCTTTCTAAAAACTATTATTTAAATTATTTATTTTATTTAATTGTAGGAAATCATTCTTACGAGGTCTGAATTTTCAAGCGAGCACACATTTGGTATTTTTCTGCACTTTATTTGAGGTGGGATTTATTGCTTTTGTTTAATTTAAATGCCTGTTTTTAATCAGTTAGTTGCATGTTCATGATAAATATGATGCGTGATGTTGAGACTATTGGTACTTAATTACGCGAGACTTTGAGACTATTGGTACTTAATTATACGCTAGACTTTGAGACTATTGGTACTTAAAATGTACATGAGACTTTGATATTTTTCCGTGAAAGTTTGTGCTAAGCTGTTATGCATGCGTATTTGACTTGAACAATTGCTTCCCCACTGAGTTGACGATAACTCACCCCAATAATTTTACCCCTTTCAGGTTGAGAAGCCTGACGTGGCGCGTGGCGGGTGAATTGATCCCTTTTGTCGAATTTTATTAGTAGTAGAATTTCATGAACGATGTTGGTCTCTTAATCTTTTCGAATTTATAAAGCATACAGTGTACTGGTTTTATTTTAATCGATGAATGATGAAATTTTTATTTAACTTAGATATTTTATTCTTTGGAAAAAAAAATGGTTGACTCGTTTCCGTTAGTATTATTGTGCGTAATTGCATTTTTCAAAACTAGGGTGTTACAGTACTCAGGTTCAAAAATGTTATTTGGACATTTTAATAAAGCTTTAAGAGTTTTGAGATAGATAAAATCAACCCTTAAAAGCCAAAGGACTAGATTGAAAAATTTTAGAAGTTTAAGGGGTAAAAATGTAATTTTCGAAACTGTACCAGGCCCCTATTTTAAAATTTGAAATTTTAACTCTTAAGGGACTTGAAATAACTTATTTTAAGAGTATTCCAAAAATCCAAGTGTTTAGAGCTTGGAAAGTAATTTTATAAAAATTGAGGGACCAAATTGTAAAAGATTAAACTTGAGGACCCAAATGTAATTCCAGGACTTATATAGTCCATGTACCTGGAAATTATAATTTAACTATAACTTAATGATATTTTGAACCCAAGGTTCAAATTTCATAACAATTGGATTCCTAAAAGCCTTAAAGGCAATTACTTTAAAATGGGACAAAAATGAGATTTTCAAAAGTTAAGGGACCTATACTTATTTTTTTTTAAAACTGTTTTTGTTCCAATATTCCACTGACCTTAGTGACACTTTACAACTGGAATAACATTAAAAACCTTTCCGGTTTGTGAGATCCAATTATTTTAAACTTAGGGCCCGAAACGATAATTTTAACAAATTTAGGGCCAATGTGAGAATTTTATGAAAACTTGACCTCAAAACTTTAAAAACCTGAATCTCTGAATACTTTAGAGAATTTAGGAACTGACCTCATAATTGTTCAAGGTCGGGACATTTATTTATTCAATTTTTAACCCCAAAAGTATTGGTTTTTACAAAACGGGGCTAATTGTAAATTTTCTTTTTAACAAGGACCTAACTCAAATTATTTTCTTTTAAGATCAGCCCTGGACCCTCTGACTTATAATAATTATTTAAATATTTTATTTTCTCAAAAATTCCTTGACTTATCAGATCGTCTTGGCCGATTAACACGCGATAGCGGGGCGACTTCCTCGTCTTGCGGTTCCGAATCTATAACGGGGCTTATGTCCCACCTAATTCTTCAAGACATCAAAGATTACTTATCCTCTCGATAATTAGCTTCATCCAAATTACTCCACCAACGCCAATAAATGCCACACGCGATTTCGAAAATCTTTCCTGAACTGCTTCCCTGAATCAATATACTCGACTGTCTGGTTGACATCCTGTACTTGTAATTATTTTCCTGCCTGAGTCAACTTGGTGTGTCGAGCTCATAGTCGGAATGGATACATCGGGGATGAAACCGGGCGGCTCGGCTGCCGCTATTCCACTCTCCGGCCCCATCGCCCTAATCCCGCAATCGAGGCATGGAGTTTGTCGGGAAGCGGGTCGTAGTACTTGAGGTATAATCATGATTATGACAATCAGGGCCTAGCTACCTCTCTTTGTGGATTTGTCTTTGCCTATGGAGCGATAAGGTGACAGGTCTTGGACCATCTTGCTCGGGGAGTTACAAGGAAGAACGAAGAAATCGCTGTCTAATCCACACGATTCTGGAGTTAATCGGACCCATTTAGTTGCCGCTACAAATTCGTACGCAACCACTACTTGTCTTGCATGGATTGGCGTTACATTTCGTACGCAATCCCACATGTCTTGCTTGAATCACATAGTGCTTGTATGATTACGAACTGTTTCATCAAACTGTATAAGTATATTATTTTAAGTATTTGTATCATGATGCTTGTGAACTATATGTGAAACCACGCATCATGACTCACGCATTTTTCATACAACAGTTTTCTTGCATTAACTATATATATCGCCACACTTGCACACGTTTACCCCATCCACTGAGAATTTTTGTCTCATCCCCTCCTGTTTTCTGATGGCTAGATGAGGAGTACATTGATGATGCCGAACCTGCCACAGACTAATTTCCCGTGCTCTGCCTGTTGGACTTACTTCCTTTTATTGTTATTGTTGGACTTGTTCCTTTTCCTTCTGCTGATGTTGGACTTTCTTTTATTCCGTTTTTCATTTTGGACTGTACTTAAGGGCGTAGGACCATTTGACACTTAAGCTTGTGATGAGATGCATACTTGTTTCTCTCGTTGGACTTTATGTTGATTACTTTTGGACTGTAAGTTTAATTTGGATATTTCTGTTGGGTTGTATTCGGATATTTGATGGACTATAAGTCGTAATTCGTACTTGTATTTTATTTCCGCTGCTACTTGACTCTGTTTCACTTGGGGTTATATTTTATCATTGTCTAGATTGTTCGGTTTATTTTGTTTAAGTTGTGGATCGTCGTCGCGTCCGTCCGGGGCGTGACAGTTAAGTTGTATCGAGCTCGGCTAGTAAGATGGAAACTTACACTTTGGTGACCCAGGATAGGACCCCGATGCGTGTTGGGTAGTCGACTTGACTAATTAAGTATGAAATCGATTTCAAAATGGCATAGAATCGTATTATTGATGTTTAGACTGAGTTAAGAATTATATACTTGGAGATTCCATAGTTATACTTGACTTGACTTAGTTGACTTTTGACTGACTTTCTTTATTCTTCCTTATCCTTCCGTTTATATTCATCTAACCATCTTAGTTGTGTTTTGACCAGAATGGCAGAACATAGAGGACGTGGAAGACCCTGCCGAGTTCCCCGCAGGAACGCCGATGTACATAGGGAACGTGAACCTTCACCAGAATTACCACCACCTCCTCCACCAGCTGCAGGAGACAATCTGACTGCACAGGCCCAGCAACAAATCCTAGTTTTCTTGAGGCAACAAGCAGAGCCTAACCAGCGTATCCTAGAACCCGCCCGAGAGGCGAATGATCGCGTCTTAGAGCGTTTCTTACGATGCGACCCACCGGCTTTCTTAGGAGAGCCATATGATCTGAAGGCAGAGGACTGGGTTGAGAAACTGGAGAACATCTTTAATGCTCTTCAATAATCAGATGAGCCGAAGGTGACACTCGCCGTATTTCGACTGGAATCGGCTGCTAGGGATTAGTGGAGAGCCGTTGAGAGGAAGTGGGACCAGGACAGGGTAGCCCGAACTTGGGAGAATTTCTTGGCTGAATTCAATGAACAATACATTCCCTAAGTAGTAAAGGAGGCACGTCGGGATGAATTCCACCGATTGAGGCAGGGAAACATGTCAGTGGCCTAGTATGAGTCTGAATTCCATCGGTTGTCCAAGTACGCTCTGGGGACGATCATCACAAAAGCGAGATAAGTTGTACAAGTTCACGAGGGGACTGAAACTGGAACTTCAGAAACAACTTTTGACTGTTGAAGTGACCACCTACTCAACCGCGGTAAAGGCAGCTCTCCGCATCGAGTCGGGACTGAACCGCATTGGGCAGATCCAACAGAGTAGGCCGTCAAACGATCTCGAGAAAAATTGGGATGACCATCTAAGCATCCTGCTAAGTTTTAGAAGGAACCAATTACTAGGACGGATAAAGGGAAAGGACCAGTTCAGGGAAAGCCGAGACAGGTGTGCACACATTGCCAGAAACCAGGACATACTGCCAATGATTGTTGGCGCAAACAGAGGAGGTGCTTGCGCTGTGGCAGTAACCAACACCAACTGAAAGATTGCCCAAAGTATGAAGACCGAACCAAACAGGTGCAGCTGCAGAGGCCGGGCAATGGCCAGGGTAATCGGGCAAGGATGCCCGCTCAAGCGTTTGCACTAGCCGGGCATGAGGCTCCGGAGGGCGTGGTGGACGTGGTGGGAAGGCACGCTTCTAGTATCGACCACTATCTTTCAAGTATTATTTGACCCTGGATCATCGCATTCATTTGTCGCACCGTATTTTGTACACAAGCTGCATGCATGCATGGAACATATACCTATATGTCTAGAAGTATCAACCCCTACGGGCGCAAGCTAGATAATAGATATTATCTATAATGCATGCGAAGTTAAGATTGATGAGATAAATTTTTCTGCCGATCTGATCTTATTACCTATATCCGAATACGATGTGATATTGGGAATGAACTGGTTATCTACACACCATGCACAGATGGACTGCCATCGCAAGTCCATTAAGCTATGCACACCTGGAAAGCCGGAAGTGGAAATTTCAGGAAGGGCAAGAGTTAAGATTGACCCAATCATTTCAGCAATGAATGTGAGGAAGACAATCGCTAGAGGGGCACAAGGGTACTTGGCGTTTGTAATTAACAAACCCAAGGTTGAGACACAAATTCACCAAGTGCCTATAGTATCGGAATACACAGATGTATTTCCAAGAGAACTCACCACTATCCCTCCAGATAGGGAAGTCGAGTTCACCATCGAGGTATTACCGGGAACTGCCCTGATTGCTAGAACGCCGTATAGAATGGCTCCTATTGAGTTGCAAGAGTTGAAGACTCAATTGCAGAAGTTGATGGATGTAGGATTTATCTGACCGAGTACGTCTCCATGGGGAGCGCCGGTACTATTTGTCAAGAAGAAGGATGGCACATTAAAACCATGTATAGATTATCGCGGTCTTAATAGCATGACCATCAAGAACAAATATCCCCTCCCGAGGATAGACGAACTGATTCGTCGGCTTCAAGGGCGGCGAGTGTACTCAAGTTTGATTTACAACAAGGATATTACCAACTAAATATTCGTGAAGAAGAGGCGTTTCTAAGACCGCATTCCGGACAGGATATGGACACTACGAGTTTGTAGTAATGCCTTTCGTCCCGACGAACGCACTGCGGCGATTATGGATCACGATGCATCGAGTCTTTCGACCCTATTTAGACCATTTCGTAGTGATATTCATTGATGACATACTCGTGTACTCTAAGTCTAGAGAAAACGAACGCGTCATCTCGAAAATCGTCTTAGAGACACTACGAGCATAAGTTATATGCCAAGTTAAACCAAGTGTGAATTTTGGCTTAGCGAAGTCGCATTCTTGGGACACATAGTATCCGGCAATGGGATCGCAGTAGATCCATCGAAGGTACAAATAGTGGTTGAATGGAAGCAACCCGAGTCAGTAACAAAGATCAGAAATTTCTTAGGATTGGCTGGATATTATCGAAGATTTATCAAGGATTTCTCCAAGATAGCCGGACCACTCACTCGGCTAACCCGAGGAAGCAAGTCAAATTGAGTGGAGCGACAAGTGCGAGGCTAGTTTCAGAATCAAGAAATGACTTACTACGGCTCGATCTTAACCATTAAGAAGGAACAAAGAGGCTTTGTCGTTTATAGTGATGCATCAAAGGAAGGACTAGGAGCAATGCTCATGCAGGAAGTAAATGTCATTGCTTACGCACACGGAAGCTCAAACCGTATGTGGCCAATTATCCGACGCATGATTTGGAATTGGCAGCGATAGTATTCGCATTAAAGAAATGGAGGCACTATATCTATGGAGCAATGTTCACGGTTTTCACAGATCACAAGAGCCTAAAGTATCTATTCTCTCAGAAAGACCTCAATACGAGGCAAACGGAGATGGATGGAGTTAATTGAGGACTATCACTTTGATATTCAATACCATCCGGGAAAGCTAACGTAGTAGCTGACGTCTTGAGCAGGAAGGCAAGTTTAGCCAGACTAATGATTCGAGAGTCGAAATCATTAGAAGAACTAAGCATTTGGAATCCGATGAGAACCAATACTCAGATACAGGAGACAAATGTACATCTTCAGAAGTTGAGAGAGAAGATGCTTAAAGGAGAGAGACCCAAATTCTCGATACCCGAAGATAGGATTATTAGATTAGAAATCAAGTTTTTGTGTACCGAATGACGAGCGGATCGAGAAATAGAAGTGGGCAGAGGCACACCACTGAAGTAAACTATACATCCTGGAGGAAACAAGATGTATAAGGACTTGAAACGGAATTATTGGTGGGTAAACATGAAGAACCAGGTAGCGGAGTTCGTCGCGAGATGTTTGACTTGTCAACGAGTAAAAGCAGAACACCAACGACCATCCAGTTTCTGCTGCGGCCGTTGAGGATTCGAGTGGAAATGGGAACACATAACAATGGACTTCGTGACGGACCTACCAAGGACGCAGAAGGCCATGATGCTATATGGATAGTTGTAGACCGACTCACGAAATCTACACACTTCTTACCCATCAAGAAGATCGGACAACTGCGTAAAACTCGCGCGATTTATATCCCAGAGATCATTCGACTGCATGGAGTGCCAGTCGACATAGTATCATATGGAGATCCGATGTTTGTCTCAAGATTTTGGAAGTGTTTGCACGAGGAATTGGGTACCTCGCTAAGTTTTACAAAGAACACACCCACAAACCGATGGACGACCGGCGAAGCGATTCAAACCCTGGAAGATATGATGCAAGCCTGCACGTTGGATTTCCAAGGAAGTTGGGATTCACACTTACCGTTGGCTGAGTTCACCTATAATAACAGCTATCAGGCCACGATTGGGATGGCACCCTACGAGGCACTATATGAGCGAAAGTGTAGATCCCCACTACATTGGGAGATTGATGACCAATGGACTCCAAAATGGAAACGAAAGTCGCCCTCGATTCCAAAGGGTGACCTCGTTCAGGAGGCCATGGAGAAGGTCAAACTGATCAAAGAACGGATCCGCATGGCTCAGAGCCGCCAAAAGAGTTACGTGGACAAGAGGAGAAAAGATTTGGAATTTGAAGTCGGAGATGAAGTATTTCTCAGACTCTCGCCACGGAATGAATTGATCAATCCGAAGAAAGGAGGCAAGTTGAGTCCGAGATATGTTGGACCTTACAAGATTTTGCAGAGGACCGGGAAGTTAGCCTACCGACTCGAGTTACCAGCACAGTATGCGAGAATGCACGACGTATTCCATGTCTCGAGGTTGAAGAAGTATCGACCAGATCCCGAGCATATCATCACTCGTGATACTCTTCCTCTGATGGAGCATTTATCCTACACTGAGAAGCCGATCCGGATTATTGATCGGCAGGTACGTCAGTTGCGTAAGAGAGAGATTTCGATGGTTAAAGTGGTGTGGCAGAACCACAACCGAGATGAAGATGCAACGTGGGATATGGAAGAAGACATGAAGAATCAATATCCAGAGCTATTCTGAAGAGAATTTGGGGACCAAATTCTTTTAAGGAGGGGAGGATGTGAAGCCCTCGATTTTTCGAGCGTGTATTTATTTCACTTATTGTCTATATACTATCTTGACTATTTTACCACATCACTTTGACGGGTAAATATTAATAATAAATATATTTCGCATTTAATTTCATTTTATTTATTACTTGTGATCATGATCCTTTATTAATTCTATTTCACATTAATGATCACTTGATTGATCATTATTATTATTTGTGCATTTATTAGCCACCTTAGAATTTTAAGAGACTATTTATTTTAGAGACTTATACCTTATAGAATTAAGAATTTGATTTAGAATAAGTGATCATGAGACTTACAAGTGGTCAAGGAAATCACTATTTATTTTGGAGATTGATATTATTCATCTATTATCATCAATTTTGGGACAAAAAAAATATATATGGATACCACATTAACCATACATAGTGGACGGCCAAATGGTGTATTTTGGAGTAGAGATACCATCCAACTCTTGTACACATACACCTTATGTATTCATCTTGTGTATAATTACACCATTAATACAAACCTTATACACATTATCGTATACCTCAATTTTATATCATTAACTCTCCCAACATTCCCCACTATCTCCAACATTCCCCTCATTCCTCTCAATATTCCATTCAAACTCATTCTTTGCCCATACTTTGACTAGTCTAATTGTCTCCATGCAAGAGACCAAGCACAAGACTTCAAAAAAAAAAAGAAAAGAAATTTATCTCCTCCCTCACACATTGTACACGGCCATTTGGCCTACTACACAAATATTTTCATCAAAATTTCACCAACACATTTCTATCTTCAAGAAAACCCTCCTCCTTCTCTCTAAGTTTTCTCCTACTTCTCTCTAAACTTTCTTCTTCTTTTTCTTCCAACACTTAACAAAATACAAGAATTTCTTCCTATTTCTTCCATAAAATTCGAACCATATACTACCAAAGGTAAGAAATTTCATCTTTCAATCCATTTTTGATATCATCTAGCTTCCTCTTTTCACTTCTTGACTTAAGTTTAAATTTGGATTTTTGAGGTATACTTAGAAGACGTTGAAGATACTAAGAGCCTTACCATCATCTTGAAAAGGACTTTAAGACTTTGAAGAAATTGTGAAGAATTGGACTATAAGGTAAGAATTGGGATTTTTAGTACATTTTTCTCTTTCTCCTTCTATATTTCCATATTTTGACACTCCATTTTCATTTTTGGAGTTTTAGGGGCTGACCTTGAGAGTTACACTTGAGGGTGACCAACATTTTTCATTTTGAAGCTTCTGCTTAGTACATTTTGCCTACTACACAAGGGTAAGTGTAGTATTTGCCCTCATCTTCACTTCTTCTTTTTTTCTTCTTAATTTCAATTCCAATTTTTCTGACTCCTATTTGTTTGTATTTCTTGACTTAGGGGCTGACCTAAGTCACTTCTTAACCAAGTGTAATTTATCCTCTTTTTCACCAACAAATCACTTTACAAGGTGGGTGGAAAAATCCTTTCAACTTCTAGGTGTTTTTCCTTAAATGCATGTAGTATTTTATTCTTAAGCACTTGAGATATATATATATATATATATATATTATGTATTGCATGTTGATTTCATGTATCAAGCTGTAAAAATTCTCAAGTGTTGTTCAAAAATGCTATTTATTTAAATTTAGGTGAATGCATGTACACTTTAATGATGTATTTGATGAATTATTGAATGAAATGGACATGCATATTTATGATCCTTGAAATCCATATTTTATATGACTTATAACCTGGAAAAGTCGAGCATAATTGATTAAATTTGAATTTTTGGACTTAAAATGCAAAAATGGCAAATTGGTGGACTTAATTGCAAAAAAATAAAACTTCAGGGACCCCTCTGTAATTTTAGAATTTTGGGACTGTACTCAGGTTCAAAAATATTATTTGGACATTTTAATAAAGTTTTAAGAGTTTTGAGATAGATAAAATCAACCCTTAAAAGCCCAAGGACTGGATTGTAAAATTTTAGAAGTTTAAGAGCAAAAATGCAATTTTCGAAACTATACCAGGCCCCTATTTTAAAATTTGAAATTTTAACTCTTAAGAGACTTGAAATGACATATTTTAAGAGTATTCCAAAAATCCAAGTGTTTAGAGCTTGGAAAGTAATTTTATAAAAATAAAGGGACCAAATTGTAAAAGTTTAAACTTGAGGACCCAAATGAAATTTCCAGGACTTATACAGTCCATGTACCTGAAAATGCTAATTTAACTATAATTTAATGATATTTTGAACCCAAGGTTCAAATTTCATAACAATTGGACCCCTAAAAGCCTTAAAGGCAATTACTTTAAAATGGGACAAAAATGGGATTTTCAAAAGTTAAGGGACCTATACTTATTTCTTTTTAAAACTGTTTTTGTCCCAATATTCCACTGATCTTAGTGACACTTTACAACTGGAATCACATTAAAAACCCTTCCGGTTTGTGAGATCCAATTATTTTAAACTTAGGACCCAAAATGATAATTTTAACAAATTTAGGGCCAATGTGAGAATTTTATAAAAGCTCGACCCCAAAACTTTAAAAACCTGAATCTCTGAACAATTTAGAGAATTTAGGAACTGACCTCATAATTTTTCAAGTTCGGGACATTTATTTATTCAATTTTTAACCCCAAAAGTATTGATTTTTACAAAATGGGGCTAATTGTAAATTTTCTTTTTAACAAAGACCTAACTCATATTATTTTATTTTAAGATCAGCCCTGGACCCTCTGACTTATAAAATTTATTTAAATATTTTATTTTCTCAAAAATCCCTTGACTTATTGGATCGTCTTGACCGATTAACACGCGATCGTCGGGGCGACTTCCTCGTCTTGCGGTTTCGAATCTATAACGGGACTTATGTCCCACCTAATTCTTCAAGACATCAAAGATTACTTATTCTCTCGATAATTATCTTCATCCAAATTACTCCACCAACGCCAATAAATGCCACACGCGATTTTGAAAATCTTTCCTGAACTGCTTCCCTGAATCAATATACTCGACTGTCTGATTGACATCCTGTACTTGTAATTATTTTCCTGCCTAAGTCAACTTGGTGTGTCGAGCTCACAGTCGGAATGGATACGTCGGGGATGGAACCGAGCAGCTCGGCTGCTATTCCACTCTCCGGCCTCATCATCCTAATCCCGCAACTGAGGGACGGAGTTTGTCCAAGGGAAACGGGTCGTAGTACTTGAGGTATAATCATGATTATGACAATCTGAGCCTAGCTACCTCTACTGTGGATTTGTCTTTGCCTATGCGGCGATAAGGTGACAGGTCTTGGACCATCTTGCTCGGGGAGTTACAAGGAAGAACGAAGAAATCGTTGTTTGATCCACACGATTCTAGAGTTAATCGGACCCATTTGGTTGGCGCTACAAATCCGTACGCAACCGCTACTTGTATTGCATTGGTTGGCGCTACAAATCCGTACGCAACCACTACTTGTCTTGCATGGATTGGCGTTACATTTCGTACGCAATCCTACATGTCTTGCTTGAATCACATAGTGCTTGTATGATCACGAACTGTTTCATCAAACTGTATAAGTATATTATTTTAAGTATTTGTATCACGATGCTTGTGAACTGTATGTGAAACCACGCATCATGACTCACACATTTTTCATACAACAGTTTTCTTGCATTAACTATATATCGCCACACTTGCACACGATCCACTGAGAATTTTTGTCTCATCCCCTCCTGTTTTCTGACGGCTAGATGAGGAGTACGTTGATGATGCCAAACCTGCCACGGACTAATTTCCCGTGCTCCGCCTGTTGGACTTACTTCCTTTTATTGTTATTGTTGGACTTGTTCCTTTTGCTTCTACTGATGTTGGACTTTCTTTTATTCCGTTTTTCATTTTGGACTGTACTTAAGGGCGTAGGACCCTTTGACATTTAAGCTTGTGATGTGATGCGTACTTGTTTCTCTCGTTGGACTTTATGTTGATTAGTTTTGGACTATAAGTTTAATTTGGATATTTCTGTTGGGTTGTATTCGCATATTTGATAGACTATAAGTCGTAATTCGTACTTGTATTTTATTTCCGCTGCTACTTGACTCTGTTTCACTTGGGGTTATATTTTATCATTGTCTAGACTGTTCGGTTTATTTCTGTTTAAGTTATGGATCGTCGTCGCGTCCTGTCTGGGGCGTGACACTTTCCAACGGTTTACTTAGGAGCCCCTATCTTTAAAGGTCCTCCAAAGCCTGCCGTTTTGCAGCAGATTTTTGATAAGATTAAAATATAAGTTTAGAAGATGGAAGGGGATGGCTCTCTCTCTCTCTCTTGTTGGGAGAGTTTGCTTGGTTAATTCTGTGATTACTAGTTCCTTTGTACATATTTTGATGATTTACAAATGGCCGAGATCATTGCTTAAACAAATGGAGAAAGCCATGCGTAATTTTATTTGAACTGGTGATGTCAATTCTAAGGGTTCAGTGACGGTCAATTGGGCTCGATGTTGTATGCCTCGGGCAGAAGGAGGTCTTAGGGTTCGTTCAATTATTGTGGCAAATAATGCTTTTCTGACAAAACTTGGATGGAAAGTTATAACGTCAGATTCAGTGGTTTTTCGGATACTCCGAAAATGTTATTTGCTCTCGGACGGCTCTATTCGGCGCTTGTTTTTACCTTCTTCTATTTGGGATGGGATTAGGCCTCGCATTGAGGACAATTTAGGGGAGTCACGCTGGATACCTGAGAATAATTCAGAGGTCTTATTTTGGATTGACAACTGGTTGGGATACTGCATTGCCAATAGAATTGGAATCCCGCATGAGTACATATATCTCTTCGGGCAACGTATTTCTGAGTACTTCTATGACGATTCATGGCATTTCACTTTCTCTTTTGTTGAGGCTTATTTGGATCTTGTCCGGGACATTGTACGATTTCCTATTACCCCTTCTTCGAAGGATACACGTGTTTGGATGCACGCTATTGATGAGGAGATTACTTCGAAAGCGGCATATTCTCATCTTCGTCCTTCATCTCCTATGGTCAATTGGGGTTCATGGATCTGGTCTCCACACATACCGGAAAGGCGTTCGATTGTGGTTTAGCATGCTATCCACAATCATTTGGCGGTTTTAGATTTGTTGCGCATTCGGGGTTTTATAGGCCCATCTGTCTGTGGACTTTGTTGTGCCTATGTTGAATCCGTTGATCACTTGTTTGTCTCTTGTGTCTTTGCAGGGGCTCTTTGATGCTGGATTTTTATCATCTCTGATGTTCAGTTTTCTCTGGCTCACAGTTTCAATGAATTCTTGGTGCGCTTGATATCTTTTCGTTTCAGTGAGCATGTTTCTTTTTTATGGTGAGCAGCAGCATTATCTTGCATCTGGCTTATAAGGCATATCCGGAATAATTTGGCTTTCAACGATAAGACTTGGACGGTTGATGCTGCTATAGTCCAACTTCGGGTTCTCATTGTTGAATCTACATCTTTAGATCAAGGTTGCATGGATAATGATCAAAAGGATCTTTTCATCCTAAGGAGACTTCACATTCCTGGTCGGCCACGAAAAGCTCCTAAAATCGTATAGGTCGATTGACAAATGTTAGATAAATATTTTTATCAAGATTTTGATGATTATGTTTAAATGAGTTTTTATACCAAAACAATGATAATAAATGTTGTCCAAATACTCCTAAATGATTTAAAATATTTTTGCTAATTTTTGGAGTATTTCTTAGAATTTATTTTTCGATAAAAATGGACAACACTTTTTGATAGTTTTGTTTAAATTGGTTTTTACACCAAAACTATGTTTATAAATGTTGTCAAAATACTCCCAAGTGATTTAAAATATTTTTACTAATTTTTTGGAGTATTTCTTGAAGTTTATTTTTGATAAAAATCGGACAACATTTAATATTGGAGGTCGAGGTCACTCAAAGCATCGGCCAGACCAAGAAAAAAGACACGAAAGAACATCTTGGACTTGAAAATTGGAGCGGGGACCGGTCAAGCGGGGGGCCGACCGGTCGCACCCCACTGACGACACATGCACTGGATCGCACTAATTTTTTCAAATGGTCGAAATCTTCAACAGTGGCAAACCGGTCGCCCTATGCTATTTTGTGACAAACAAAGTTATCTTTGTTTGAAATTTTTGACAGCAAGATTTATTTTTTATTTTTGTACAATATTTCTACATCTTGTGATCTTCTTTTTGTAGACAAAAGTGAAGATAGAGGAGCCTATGTTGGGAGCTTATGTTGGTGAAGACTTCCCTATAAATAGAGGATGAATTGAAGACACAAGACACAACACATACAAGCAAAATACACAACAAGAAATCTGCAAAATGTTCAAACTTTCATTTTTACATTCTTGTTGTAATAGCCTAAGTACTTTCACTTGCACATCTTTGAGGTCTAGGCTTTTTGATTCTTGATTACACTTGCACTCAATCTTTGTATTGGCTTCGTAGAGTTGTAATCTTGAATTTTGTCCATCATTCAACACAAGACATCCTTGTGAGTATTCATGTGGTAAGAATACACTTGGGTGATCTAGGTGATAGGTGTTTGAAGAGTGTGGTACTCTTTAAAGGTGGTGAAGGAATATTGTGGTAATCTCCTTGAAGGTGTTGTAAGAGGATTGTGGTGATCCTCAAGGTGTTGTATTAATTGTGGTAATTAATAAAAAAATTCTTTTTGAAATCCATCCAGATACTAGGGTGGTAGAGGATTACGCCCAGGTGGGTTGAACCTCTTTAAATCAACGAGTGTTGTTTAATTTCCGCATTTACATTCTTGTCATTTACTTGTTGATTCGAAAAAGAGGGTGATTTGCGAAAAATCGGGATAATCTATTCACCCCCCTCTAGATTATCGTAGCCACTTGGACTAACAAGTGGTATCGTGAGCCAAACTCTTTGGCTAGCTTGTTCCGAGTAAAGAGGAAAGATCCATGGCTACGAATGAAGCTTATCTCACCACCGGCGCCTCCACTAACAAGCCACCACTATTCGACGCCAACAACTACGCATTTTGGAAAGACCGCATGGAGTGCTTTCTACAAGGGTGCGGATTTGATATTTGGAATGTGGTCATTGAAGGAGTTGCTCAACCAACAACAAAATTGGAGGATGGTACCACGACTCCCAAGCCGTTCAAGAAATACGATGAAAATGACAAGAAGGCTTTCTCTTTAAACAAGATAAGGCTTTAAACATTTTACATTGCTCTCTTACCGCCACCGAATATAATCGCATAAGAGGCATACGGTCGGCACATGAAGTTTGGGAAAAATTAGAAACCATCTATGAGGGCACAAAGAAAGTGAAGCAAGCAAGAAAAACAATGCTTGTGAAAGACTTTGGAAATTTCAATATGCATGATGGTGAAAGTATATCAAAAATGGTGGAAAGCCTCGACAACGTTGTCAATCCTCTTGTGGCTCTTGGAAAGGTCATCTCCGAAGAAGATAAGGTGACCAAAGTCTTAAATGCCCTTCCCGGCTCATGGTCCGAAAAGGTGACGGCAATCACGGAAGCTCAAAATCTTGAGACACTCAAGTTTGATGAGCTCATTGGGAACCTCCTTATTTATGAAGTATATCTCAAGGAGAGGAAAAATTCTCAACCATCCACCTCTAAACCGGCACGCAAAATATTATTAAAGGCTTAGCATCTTCTTCTAATAATGTTTATTATGCTAGTGATGAGGATGATGAAGAAACAGCGGCTCTTGTTAGAAAATTTGCAAAATTTGTAAACAAAAATAAAGCAAGAAAGCCAAGAGACAATTCTTGTTTCAAATGCGGAAAATCCGGGCACTACATAGCCGATTGCCCAAAATTAGCGGAAGAGGAACAAAAGAAGAAAAAGCCTTTTCCGAAAAAGAAGGCGTTAAATGTGGACGTCAAAACTTGGGATGAATTACTTGAAACAACCAACGAGGAAGGAGAATCCGAACATGGTCTTATGGCCATAGACTATGAAAATACCGAGGTACGCTCTAATGCTTCATCTTCTTCCCTAGTTGATGAATTACAATGTGAGTTTCAAAAATTGATTGTTAAATACAAGAATTTGAAAAGGGAGCATAAAGAGCTTAAACTAGAAAAAGATAAATTATTTACTTCTTATGATTCTCTTGATAAGGCTCATGCTATTACTCTTACTATGGTTCGTACTCTTGAAACCGAAAAACAAATGCTCACAAATGATATTGAAAATTTGAAAAAGGATGTGCATCGATTCAATTTAAGTACAGATAAAGTCACAAAAATTTTAGATGCACAAAGAGGTGAGCATTCTAAATTAGGACTTGGTTACAAACCTTTTCAAAATGATTTTAAGAAAAAAGACCAAGGTCCAACCTTTGTACGTGCTAGTAGTCCTCGTATTATTACTTGTTTTTATTGTGGTAAGAATGGACACTATGCTAGCAATTGTAAATTGAAGAATAATTTTAGCTATTATTGGAGACCTAAAGGTCTCAAGGCTAACCCCCATGGACCCCAAAATTATAGGGTACCTAAAAATAATTCCTTTGTAGGTTATAGGGGCTATAACAACAATGGAAGATTCAAAATGGCTCGTGGACAGCGGATGTTCACGCCATATGACCGGAAAGAGAGAACTTTTTACCAACATCAAGTTCCAAGAAGAGGGTATGGTCATGTTCGACAATGGCAAAGGAAGAATTCTTGAAAATGGAGAAATTGGTAACTCTTCTTTTTCTCTTAGTAATGTTCTTTTAGTAGAAGGGCTTAAGTTCAATTTGATAAGTGTTAGCCAACTTTGTGGTTCAAATTATAATGTTGTTTTTAATAAAGAAAAATGCCTTATTTCCAAAAATGATAAAATTATTTGTGAAGCAATTAGAAAAGGCAATCTTTACAAAATTTGTACAAGTGATTTGGTTAGTCAAAATGTTTCTTGTCTTGTCACCAATAATGATTTAACTAGTTTATGGCATAGGCGACTTGGACATGTTGGATACAAAAATTTGCAAACTATTTACAAAAACCAACATGTAAAAGGACTACCCAAATTGAATTTTGAAAATCTTGGCTTATGTGACACTTCTCAAAAGAACAAATTAGTTAAGAGTAGTTTTAAGCCAAAAAATGAAATTTTCACTACCAAACCCCTACAAATGCTTCATCTTGATTTGTATGGGGATATTGGTACGGCAAGTCTAAGTGGAAAATATTACACTTTTGTTATAGTTGATGATTTTTCTAGATATACTTGGGCTCTATTTCTTACAAATAAAAGCGATGCCGTTAATGAGTTTGTTAAGTTGTGTAGACTTATTGAAAATGAAAAGGAAGATACTATTAAGTCTATTCGAAGTGATAGAGGTGGAGAATTTGATGGCTAATTTAGAGTCTTTTGTGAAACCAAGGGATATAGTCATAATTTTTCGACTCAAGGACACCTCAACAAAATGGAGTAGCCGAAAGGAAGAATCGGACACTTCAAGAAATGAGTCGGTCCATGCTCAATGAATTTTCACTTCCAAAATATTTTTGGGCCGAAGCCGTAAGTACCGCTTGCTATGTCATTAATCGAGTTTATATTCGTCCTAAAATGAATAAAACTCCATATGAGCTTTGGAAAGGAAGAACTCCAAATATTAGTTATTTGAAAATATTTGGATGTAAATGTTTTATTTTGAATACTAAGGATCAATTAGACAAACTTGATCCTAAGGCCGATGAAGGAATATTTATGGGGTATTCAACCAAGAGCAAATCATATCGGGTTTACATTAAGACTAGTGGGGTTGTTGAAGAATCTATCCATGTCAAATTCAATGAAGCTTCGGGTGTTGAAAGGATACCCAATGATGAAAGTGATGAAGAGGATATTGTTGAACCCATTGTTCAAGATGAAACTCAAAATGGTCAACCTTCAAGCTCAAATGCTCCTCAAGAAGATAAAGGTGATACTTCGAATCTTCTCGTAGCATTGAAATTTAAGGGAGATCACCCAAAAGATCTTATTATTGGTGATCCCCTTGATAAAGTAATGACTCGAGGAAATTTACCGAGAAAGCTCTTATATCTCAAAAAGAGCCTAAAAATGCTAAGGAAGCCATTGAAGGTGAGGATTGGTTTTTAGAAATGCAAGAGGAGTTGAATCAATTTGAAAAAAATGATGTATGGGAATTAGTACCTTGTCCTCCATCTCAAACCATTATTGGTACAAAATGGGTATTTCGGAACAAGCTCGATGACCAAGGCAATATTGTTCGAAACAAATCAAGGTTAGTAGCTCAAGGTTATTGTCAAGAAGAATGTATCGATTATGATGAAACATTTGCACCCGTAGCACGTTTAGAAGCTATTCGTATTTTACTTGCCTATTCTTGTTTTAAAAATTTCAAGCTTTACCAAATGGATGTAAAATCCGCATTTTTAAATGGTATTATTCAAGAAGAAGTCTATGTAAAACAACCTCCGGGGTTTGAAAATTTTTCTAGGCCTAATGATATTTATAGACTTAAAAAGGCCTTGTATGGTTTGAAACAAGCACCCCGTGCATGGTATGGTAGACTTAGCTCTTTTCTTTTGCAAAATGGTTTTACAAGAGGTAAAGTTGATACTACTCTCTTTGTTTTTGAAAAAGGGCAAGATTGCTTATTAGTGCAAATTTATGTTGATGATATTATTTTTGGTGCTACTAATGAATCCTTGTGCAAGAAATTTTCTAAGTTAATGCAAGGTGAATTTGAAATGAGCATGATGGGGGAGCTCAACTTCTTCCTTGGACTTCAAATTAAGCAATGCCAAGAAGGAATTTATACTTCTCAATCAAAATATACAAAATAGCTTTTGAAGAAATTCGGCATTGAAGAAGGAAGAACCATCTCTACCCCAATGGCAACAAACGTCAAGATTGACAAAGATGAAAAAGGCAAGTCGGTTGATGAATCCAAATATCGAGGTATGATTGGTAGTTTACTTTATTTAACCGCAAGTAGACCGGATATTCTTCATGTTGTATGCCTATGTGCTCGTTTTCAAAGCAATCCCAAAGAATCTCATATGAGTGTCGTTAAAAGGATTTTTCGATATTTGAAAGGCACTATTCAATATGGTTTATTCTATCCAAAGAATGGAAATTTTTCTCTTAAAGGTTATAGTGATTCGGATTATGCGGGAAATATTGATGATCGGAAAAGTACTTGGGATCATGTCAATTTCTAGGTGATTGCCTAGTTTCTTGGTTTCAAAGAAACAAAATTGTGTTTCACTTTCAACCGCCGGCCGAATATATTTCTCGCGGCATTTTGTTGTACACAACTTCTTTGGATGAAACAAACCTTAGCGGATTATAAATGTTCTTTTGAAAGTGTTCTATCTTTTGTGATAATATATCCGCTATAAACATTGCTCAAAACCCGGTTCATCATAACCGTACTAAACATATTGAGATTCGACATCATTTTCTAAGGGATTGTGTTTCAAAACGAAAAATTGAGATATCTTTTGTACCATCTCAAGATCAATTAGCGGACATTTTTACAAAACCGCTATCTTCCGAGACTTTTGCATCAATATGAGCTCGGTTAGGCATAATGCATATTGAATGAGGTCTATGATTGCATTTTGCACGCTTTTAAAACTTAGGGGCGAAAAATCGGATTTTTGGTTAAAAACTCAGATTTTGGAAAACAGAAGAACATGGGCTGGTTGGGGGAAGGCCGACCGGTCGCCATGACGCCGACGTCCGCCCACCCCAACCGGTCGCCCCTCACCATTTTATGGTTTAAATCGTTTGTTTTTGATTTCACCATTTTGGCTCATTTTGTCCATTTTTCGTCTCCTACGCACTTTTCACACAAATTTCACTTCAAATTTGTTTTATTGCATACATTTTATATTTTGGACTTCATGAGGCTCGATTATCATCATTGTTCATCTTTACCGATTAGATGGTAAGAATTTTTCCTTTTGAATCTCAATTGGGTTGAACCCTTGAGAATGTGCTTGTATCTTGATATATTGTTGAAATTCTTGTATTAATATGTTGTTTATGATGATTGATGATGAATGTATATTGTGGTATTGAAATTGGTGATGAATTTTTTTGGCTTAAACGAACCACAAAGGCGTTATATTTCTCTTGTTTTATTCGATGCACGCCAAGTGTTCGACAAAATGTTTCAATGAAAAATTCATCACCTACATGATTCTCTTGATTTGAAAAGTCTTATAAGTTTATAGAGATCATGTTTTATCAATCAAATGAGCTTTTACAAATCAAATGAGCAATTTTTCCCTTTTATTCGGAATTTAAGCTTAAATGCTCAATATGCTCGATAAATCTATAAAATTGCGCACTTTGATATAATTGTATGATGTTTTTATCGTGCTAACATTATTTTTGATGATTCCAAAGGGGGAGAAACAAGAAAAACGCTCATAAGCTCAAAGAAGCGTAAATAAGCTCGCAAGAAAAGCTATAAGCTAAAGCTCTTAAAAGCCAAAAGCTATGGATTATACTTGGTCCATGTGATGTATTATGGACTTTTATACTTGACTAATGATGCTTTTGTGACAGGGGGAGCTTATAAGCTCATGATATTCAAGCTTAAGTTGTAAAAGCTAAGCTTTAAGCTTTTAGTTGTTGCTTGTATACTTGTTCTTGATATGCATATTGATAGGGGGAGCTTGTGCAAAAATGATTTTGAAAATCTTTGCTCCTATCCTTGTGTGTTTGTACTTATGATAAATCTTGCTTGTAATGGTTTGATGTTTTAGACCGGAAACTTGGTTTTGTTTTAAAATCAACTTCCTAAAATTGTTTTGGTTTGGAATCATCAAAAAGGGGGAGTTTGTTAGATAAATGTTTTTATCAAGATTTTGATGATTATGTTTAAATGAGTTTTTATACCAAAACAATGATAATAAATGTTGTCCAAATACTCCTAAATGATTTAAAATATTTTTGCTAATTTTTGGAGTATTTCTTAGAATTTATTTTTCGATAAAAATGGACAACACTTTTTGATGATTTTGTTTAAATTGGTTTTTACACCAAAACTATGTTTATAAATGTTGTCAAAATACTCCCAAGTGATTTAAAATATTTTTACTAATTTTTTGGAGTATTTCTTGAAGTTTATTTTTATAAAAATCGGACAACATTTAATATTGGAGGTCGACCGGTCGCTCAAAGCATCGACCGGTACCTGAAGAAAAGAAAACACGAAACAGAACATACTGGACTTGAAAATTGGAGCAGGGGGACCAGTCAAGCAGGGGGCCAACCGGTCGCACCCTAGGGCGACCGGTCGTCACCGTCGCCGACCGGTCGACCCCGACGACGATTGCACTGAATCGCACTAATTTTTTCAAACGGTCGAAATCTTCAACAGGGCAACCGGTCGCCCTATGCTATTTTGTGACAGCAAAGTTATGCTGTTTGAAATTTTTGACAGCAAGATTTACTTTTGATTTTTGTACAATATTTCTACATCTTGTGATCTTCTTTTTGTAGACAAAAGTGAAGATAGATGAGCCTATGTTGGGAGTCTATGTTGGTGAAGACTTCCCTATAAATAGAGGATGAATTGAAGACACAAGACACAATACATACAAGCAAAATACACAACAAGAAATCTGCAAATTGTTCAAACTTTCATTTTTACATTCTTGTTGTAATAGCCTAAGTACTTTCACTTGCACATCTTTGAGGTCTAGGCTTTTTGATTCTTGATTACACTTGCACTCAATCTTTGTATTGGCTTCATAGAGTTGTAATCTTGGATTTTGTCCATCATTCAACACAAGACATCCTTGTGAGTATTCTTGTGGTAAGAATACACTTGGGTGATCTAGGTGATAGGTGTTTGAAGAGTGTGGTACTCTTCCAAGGTGGTGAAGGAAGATTGTGGTAATCTCCTTGAAGGTGTTGTAAGAGGATTGTGGTGATCCTCAAGGTGTTGTATTAATTGTGGTAATTAATAAAAAAATTTTTGAAATCCATCCCTGAGATTTGGGGTGGTAGAGGATTAGGCCCTAGGTGGGTTGAACCTCTTTAAATCAACGAGTGTTGTTTAATTTCCGCATTTACATTCTTGTCATTTACTTGTTGATTCGAAAAAGAGAGTAATTTGCGAAAAATTGGGATAATCTATTCACCCCCCTCTAGATTATCGTAGCCACTTGGACTAACAACAAAAACCCCTTCCTGGATGGGTTAAGGTGAATACGGATGGTAGCACTTCGGGAGCGCCGAGACGTCTTACGGCATCTGGAGTCTTCCGGAATTGCAGAGGCTTCTTTCGGGGTTGCTTTGTGGAGCGATGTGGTGCCTGTTATGCTTTTGAGGCAGAGTTGGTTGCGTCAATGTGGGCTATTCATTATGCATTCGTTAAGGGCTGGACTCAACTTTGGCTCCAATCGGATTCCGCTTATGTGGTGGATCTGCTACATAAAAGATCTTCTGCCGTCCCCTAGCGACACTTGAGTAAATGGCGTTATACTCTTCATTTGATTTCTCAGATGGACTTGGTGGTTTCACATATCTATATTGAAGGCAATCGCGTGGCAGATCTCCTGAATAAGAAATTGCATTCGGCGTCTTGGTGGGGTGTTCCTGCTGAGGATATCGTGTCTCTTCTCACGGAATATTATGTTGGTCAATCTACTTATAGATTTGTTAG
The DNA here is from genome assembly GCA_016081115.2 of Rehmannia glutinosa. NCBI lineage: Eukaryota > Viridiplantae > Streptophyta > Magnoliopsida > Lamiales > Orobanchaceae > Rehmannia > Rehmannia glutinosa. Next base: position 33,621,138 of record CM071926.1, read on the forward strand.
ATAATACGTCATGGGGTTTATTTTTTATCTTTTGGGATGTTTTTTATGGGGAGTACTATTTTTCCTGCCAAGGGTTTTTCCCACAAGGGTGAGTTTTACCTTGGGAGGTTTTAACGAGGCTCTAACCATTTAGCTACCTGATCGGATTGTAATCAGTACGCTTTACATTATGACTTGAGTTACGACTTTTTACTATCGCTACCTGGTCGGCTTGTGATCACAATCACTTTTTTCATTTTCATTTTATATTTGATTCTTCAAAAAAAAAAAAAGATGACTAAAAATTATTTTGGTTTTAAAGAAATAGCTAAAAAAACCTGGACACTCTTTTACTTATCTTCTCCAACTTTTAGTAGTTTGTCTAGCTCGGACATGCCTGATGCCACATTTACTAGTTAATTAATTAGGATTTTAATATGTAGGCACAGATGTGAATGGATTAGGGGACACAAAAATGAAAAAAAACAACCACCATCTTTAAATTTCTTTCACTCTTAATTGCATAAAGGACTTTTCTCCCAACAATATAATGAACAGTGAAAAAGGGTTCATTTTCAACCACATAAAAAAATTAGTAGTTTGTGAGCATAAGGGTAAATTACGTGTTTCCCTAATTTTTGACTCATAAAGTAGTTAGGAATATTGAATACAATCTTGAAATCGTGTCATTCGAACTAAATTTGTCATAAACGTAATATAATATATGGCACTATATCTATCTATCTTCTATCTATCTATATATATATACTATCTTAAAAGTGTGAATGTTTCTTAGAATTTTTGATTTGACAAAAATATCAATTTGACATGGTAAAACTTAGGGGCAACTAAGTAATTGGATATTTATTTGGCTTCTATTTGTTCAATTACAAGAGAAGTGACTTTTATATTCTACACATCAAAAGTATTATTTTTTCATCTATAACTCTTAAAATATTCTGAATATTGGAATAATATTAGTTTCATATTAAACTACATTTCTAGAGCTTTCTAACCATATGCCATAAGCATATATAAGGATTTCACATGAGAAATTTTCAACCTCATAAAATTCAGCACTATGTAGAATTAAGAAAACTTTTCTAAAATGTTCATTCACACAGACCTATTTTTTTCTTTCAAAAAACCGAAAATATATTTTTTTAATCATAACACTAAGAATACTTTAAATTTCTTATAAAATTATTTTCAAATTAAATTTGGTTTCAATAAATCATCAACCATATGTACTAAACATATATCGTTATAGAAGAGAATTTTAATTGTTTAAAGTTTAGTATGATGAAAAATTGTATATTTCTTATATTCTTTTGAATTTTGGTAAAACTTAGGGGCAACTAAGTAATTGGATATTTATTTGGCTTCTATTTGTTCAATTACAAGAGAAGTGACTCTTTATATTCTACACATCAAAAGTATTATTCTTTCATCTATAAGTCTTAACATATTCTGAATATTGAAATAATATTAGTTTCATATTAAACTACATTTCTAGAGCTTTCTAACCGTATGCCATAAGCATATATAAGGATTTCACATGAGAAATTTTCAACCTTATAAAATTCAGCATTATGTAGAATTAAGAATTTATGTTTTCTATAGTTTTGTTATTTATTTAAACTTTTCTAAAATGTTCATTCACACCTATTTTTTTCTTTCAAAAAACCGAAAATATATTTTTTTTTAATCATAACACTAAGAATACTTTAAATTTCTTATAATATTATTTTCAAATTAAATTTGGTTTCAGTAAATCGTCAACCATATGTTCTAAACATATATCGTTATAGAAGAGAATTTTAATTGTTTAAAGTTTAGTATGATGAAAAATTATATATTTCTTATATTCTTTTGAATTTTGGTAAAACTTAGGGGCAACTAAGTAATTGGATATTTATTTGGCTTCTATTTGTTCAATTACAAGAGAAGTGACTCTTTATATTCTACACGTCAAAAGTATTATTCTTTCATCTATAACTCTTAAAATATTCTGAATATTGAAATAATATTAGTTTCATATTAAACTACATTTCTAGAGCTTTCTAACCATATGCCATAAGCATATATAAGGATTTCACATGAGAAATTTTCAACCTTATAAAATTCAGCACTATGTAAAATTAAGAATTTATGTTTTCTTATAGTTTTGTTATTTATTTAAACTTTTCTAAAATGTTCATTCACACCTATTTTTTTCTTTCAAAAAACCGAAAATATATTTTTTTACTCATAACACTAAGAATACTTTAAATTTCTCATAAAATCATTTTCAAATTAAATTTGGTTTCAATAAATCGTCAACCATATGTTCTAAACATATATCCTTATAGAAGAGAATTTTAATTGTTTAAAGTTTAGTGTGATGAAAAATTGTATATTTCTTATATTCTTTTGAATTTTGGTAAAAACTTAGGGGCAACTAAGTAATTAGATATTTATTTGGCTTCTGTTTGTTCAATTACAAGAGAAGTGATTTTTTATATTCTACACATCAAAAGTATTATTCTTTCATCTATAACTCTTAAAATATTCTGAATATTGAATAACATTAGTTTCATATTAAACTACATTTCTAGAGCTTTCTAACCATATGCCATAAGCATATATAAGGATTTCACGTGAGAAATTTTCAACCTTATAAAATTCAGCACTACGTAGAATTAAGAATTTATGTTTTCTTATAGTTTTGTTATTTATTTAAATTTTTCTAAAATGTTCATTCACACCTATTTTTTTCTTTCAAAAAACCAAAAATATATTTTTTTTAATCATAATACTAAGAATACTTTAAATTTCTTATAAAATTATTTTCAAGTTAAATTTGGTTTCGATAAATCGTCAACCATATGTTCTAAACATATATCGTTATAGAAGAGAATTTTAATTGTTTAAATTTAGTATGATGGAAAATTGTATATTTCTTATATTCTTTGATTTTTTTAATAATTAAATATGTCTATTATAATTTTTAAGAAACATATCAAAATACAATAGACATGATAAGAAAGAATAAAATAAAAAATATTTTAGTGGTTTTGATATTAAATAAAGAGTAGCGAAAATACATAACTCCTCCATGGTCGGAAAGCTCCCTCAATTAGTAATATGTAATTTTGAAAATTAATTTTATTTATGGTTGTTAAATAAATAATATTAAAAACAAGAGAGTTTCTTATTTTATTTTTATTTAAATCCCAAGCATATTTTGTTTTAGTTATCCATATCAGTAGAATAAAAATTATAAAATAAAAAGAATGAGATTAACTTGAAAAAAGAGAGAATAAGAACCAAAACAAGTTTGTCGCATAAAAAAAAATTACCTTTTAAATTCTAACTATATGTGTTAATATGACTTTTATTTAATTTTTTATATCTTACATTATAAGTTTTAGTTTCTAATTTACAATTTTTTTAAATATGTTATGATTTCAATCTTTTAATTGTTTTATTTCCTATAAAATAAAAGAGCAAGGGCAAAAAAATACTAAAAATTGTGTATAAATATATTTATATAAAAAATCATAAGAAAAACTTAACAAAAAAATCAAAATGTATTAAATTGACATTTATCATAAAACCTGAATGTCGTTTGAAAATTACACCCTTAAAAGTTATAAGTTTAAAATATCAGTATGATATATATTTATAATAAAAACATGTACCAAAATAATTAAATTTTAATGAAATGATGTGAAAAACATAAGCTAAAATTGGACTAAGTCTAAAAGATCATATATGATACGCAAACAAAAAAAAATCATTTAACATATACAAAGTTAACATTTGTTGAGAAATTAATATATTACTTAAATTGTATGTTGATTCAAATACTAATATAACATTCATAACAAACTAAGTAAATTAAATAATTACAACAAATTAATGTGAAAATTAAGAATAAAATATATTTTAAAAGAAATAGTTATATTTGACATTAATGAGTTCAGACTGGCCAAAATAATTTTTAAGGTTAATTTCATATATATGGATAGTCCAGGATTAAACCAAATAAAACACATTATAAAAAGTTGAAAGAATTAAAGTAAATAGTTAAGAAAATGTGTGTCATAGCTGGAAATTCTAAAAAAAAAATTAAATGACTTTCATAATATGTATAATTTGACATTTTGGGTAAAATATCAGTTCATTATAAAACTACACTTTTATGACTTATAAAGATTCAAGAACAAAAATAATTATTATAAATTTCGGTACAAATTATTCTTATTTTTACAAAATAAAATATTATGAAAAATTTGAAACTATAATTAGAAATGGAAAGTCACTGTATGTATGTGAAATTGTATTAAAATAAATAAATGAAATAAACTTATTTAATATGAAATAATTTGATATCTATGTCAAAGTTTAATATTTCTTAAATTATATGTTAATTCAGGTGCCAATATAATATTCAAAATACTATTTATGTATCAAATTTACTGTGTTAAACCATACAAAAATAAATAGAGTGAAGTGACCATGATTAGTGTTAAGTATTATGAATTCTCCTGTGCATAAGGAGGCATAAGAGAATAGTTAAGGGTTTTTAACAACTTGATATCTAAACTCTTGGCAACTATATTTCTTATTTAATCAAAAATTCAATAAAAACTTCAAATAATGATTAAAGTACTATATACCTTTTTCGCAATAAAGGACTAAAAATGGTTTGATAATTATATTTTATAATAAATAATATGATTTTGTAAACAAGATTAAAAGAGATCAATTTTCAATGTACATTTTTCTCAAACAAATATAGATTAGTTTTAGTATACTAAGAATAATTGCTATTTTCTTGACTATATGTCTTAAAAAATTAACTAACTATGTAAATTTTAATATTGACCAAAATAGCCAAATTCAATTGCAAATACAAACTCTAATAGCATAACGTATCTTTCTAAAATCTTATGAAATTTTAAAAAAGTAAATTAGTTTTTAGTTTATTATACAACTTTTAAAACCTTAAGTGTTTGCAATAATTTTCAAACATAAAAATTAATTAGTATTATATTTAATTATTAAAGACTGACACATGAAAATTGTTATCTTATTATTCTCTCATAAAATTATCTTTGGTTTTATTATCTATTAAGTGGAGTTATTCTGTGTGCAATTGAATAGAGTTTCAAAACTCAGATTTCGACTTGTCATTTTTTATAATTTTATTTAATACCTGACTCTCAATGAAAATAATGGATTAACTTATATATTAGGTTAATGTTTGTTATTTCTAAGACAGTGGAAACATGAAGACTGCAAACTTTAAGTTTAAGTGTTATGATAAAATATTGACTTTGTTAGTAGAATTAAAATAATATATGTAACAAGTTGTTTTTACATATATATTATATTGTAATTTTATTTTTTAATTTCTTTAATCAATGAACTAAGAGAATAAAAGAAGTAAGCACAAGAAGTCTAAGAATTTGATTAACATTTATTTTTTTTGAATTAAATAATACAACAAATAAAATGATGACATTATGCTGGATTTTTGGTATAAAAGTTAATTAATTATTTTTTTAATTAATTCGATAACTTGTGATTTATTAATTATTAGCTTATGAATTATAAGCTAAATTGCTTGTCTTATTATATGAAACACATCCAATGCTAAAAGAATTCAGTCCAATGGTAATTCCAATGGTATATATCTGTTGAAATATTCAATCATTTTATCTCATTATCTAATATCTTTAACTTTCCTTTAGGTCATCCATCATCAATTTGTCCCAAGTCAAGCACGTTTAACTATTTAGTTTTAATATGATTGACTCCATAAGAGAAGATATATTTTATTGATATGAATAATACTATCAAATCTTTTAACCCCTATTGAAATTTTTCAACAACCTGTTGTACCATTAGAATTTCTGTTGGAATTTTAAAAACTCCAACGGAAATTCCAACATTTTGTTTACCGTTGGAATTTTTGTTGGAATTTTCCAATGGTATGTTTTAGTGATGGAATTTATGTTGGAATTTTTAAAATTCCAATAGTATTTCCAATGGTTTATTCCAACGATTTTATTACTGTTGGAATTTTCCAACGGTTTGTTGAAGTGTTGGAATTCCCGTTGAAATTTTAAATTCCAACGGGAATTCCAACAGTTTATACCAATGGTTTTATTTATTGTTGGAATTTTCCAACGGTATAATGTAGCATTGGAATTTTCGTTGGAATTTTAAAAATTCCAACAGTTTTCTTTTTCGTTGGAATTATTTTGTTGGAATTTGATTGTTTTCTTGTAGTGTAAGTTCCTACATTTTATAAGTTAATGAAATATTTGAATAAAATAAGATGGTGGAATTTTGGGATTCGGATATATCCCGAATGGTCAAAAGGCATATTACTGGGCTAACACGCCCAAGTTCAAATAGCATCACCTTCCCCTCCTGGATGTACCATTTCCTCTTCAAAAAAAAAAAAAAAAAATGATGGTGGAACTTTTAAGATGTTGCTAATGACAGTTTTGTGATCAAAATAGTCAAAATTGAAGGAGATTGTTGCTATATATATATATATATATATATTAAAAATGTTGGGATTTCCTTACTTTTATGAACATAACTTATATGCTCATAAACAGTCTTTTTTTAGGATATCTTTTAGATAAAAATTACCAAATAAATTTAAGAGCTTATAAGATATTTTGAAAACTTATAAGCTCTACTAAGCACATTCTAAGTTTAACAAAGAAATAAAAACACGAGTTAGGGTATAAGATTGTGATAAATTAAATTTGTCTGGTTGTTGTCCCTAGTTACACTGCACGTATTTCATCGATCCACTTGTCCCATCTTTCACATTAGTTGGATGAGATTAGTAATTTGTTTCATGTCGAACAATAACATTAGGTAATAATCAAACATGACAACGACCTCTATTATTCTTAATCATTTTTCAAAAACATGTTTAGGTATGAAACCACCTTTATGATGACTCAAAATCAGCATTTTCAGAGTCAATATAACAAAGGTAAAATGGGTGAAGGCAAATTTGGTCACGTCACACTCATCCTGCCCATCCCATGCGTTTGCACGCGAATCTTTGACAAACATTAGAGGTTGAATAAATTAGAGGGAACAAAATCCAATGGCCAGCCAGAAAGCATGTAAAATTAGAAGGAAAAAAAAAAAAACACACACACACACACACAAAAAAAAAATCCTAGAAAAAATTGGGAAAGCTGATAAGATAATTATTAGCAAATAACAAGTACTGGAGAAAAATCCTAGAAAGATTTTGAGATACCGTCTAATATACTAATAAAGGATATATAGTGTATCAAGAAAGGTGTCTTGTTTAATTAATAACTATATAAAAAAACGAAATCTTATACAATAAAATTAATTGAAAAGAAAATTAAAGGTGTTAAGATAGAAGAAAAACTACCATATAGAGAGAAGATGTATTATTGATCATTATGAAAAGCTTGATTGAGTACATCAGTAGAGGTGTTATTTATAGAGTTTAAGAACCTGTAAACTAACTTCTAACGGCCTCTAACCGCCTAACAGATTCTGTTACAATGGCTAACTAACTCTTGTTATGTTTACACACTTGATACACCCCATTTGAAACCGAACCAGGAAAAAGAAAAAGACACAACTTAGTACTAAGCAAACAAACTGGGAATGGATAGGGACTTTGTTAATATGTCTCAGTTTGATCTTGAAGGGATATAACGAACCTCAATTTCCTTGTGGTCGACTTTCTCCCCGATAAAATGTACATCAATCTCGATGTGTTTGGTACGGGCATGAAAAGTCAATTTCTTTGGCAAGTGTAATAGCCCCCGCATTATCACACCGAGTATGGATGGTTGAGTAACAGTGAATGCATAACTCTTGTAGTAATGTGTTGAGCCACACCAATTCAAGAGCGGCTAAGGCCAAAGACCTATACTCGGATTCAAGTCTTTGCTCCGAGCAACTCGATTGTTTCTTAGAGCTCCAAGCTAGAAGATTGCCCCCAAGAAAATGCAATATCCACTAGTGGACCTCCTATCATCATCTATGCCGCTAGCCCAACAAGATCGAAAAGCCTTCTTCCAAAACCATCCCGGAAATTGGTCTAAAGAGCAGTCCAAGATGTTTAGTACCTTGTAGAAACCTGAGAACTCTTTTGCAAGCCTTCCAATGGGTAATGGTGGGAGAATGTAGAAATTGACTGAGCTTATTAACTATGAAAGAGATGTCTGGCCTGGTCATAGTTAAATATTGTAGAGCCCCAATAATGCTTCGATAAACTGAAGGCTTATCAAAAAGAGGACCATCATTCAATGACAATTTCATGCTAGGACAAGAAGGGGTTGGAGTTGGAGCACAATTTTGCATGGAGGCTTTAGCAAGCAAATCAGAAATATACTTGGACTGAGTGAGCAATATGCCATCTGCAACTTGATGAGCTTCTAGACCCAGAAAATAGCTGACCTCTCCAAGAATATTCAATGAAAACTGCTTGTCTAGAAGATCAATAAGTTGAGTAATGTCAGCACCATTATCCCCAGTTATTAATATGTCATCAACATATACAAGTACCATCAAAATCTTGCCATCTATACACCTATAGAACAGTGAAGAATCTGCCACTGAATTTTATAAACCAAGGGACAGCAAGAAAGCCTTCAATTTGTCATACCAGGCTTTGGGAGCCTGCTTAAGACCATAAAGAGACCTGATGAGTTTACATGCATGAGTTGGTTTCTGAGGATCCACATAACCCTCAGGTTGTGCCATATACACTGCCTCTTTTAAATCACCCTTGAGAAATGCATTATTTACATCCACCTGATGCACTTTCCAACCTTTAGTAACAGCCAAAGAAAACATAAGTCTGATGGTAAGGGGCTTGACAACAGGGCTAAAAGTATCAAAGAAATCAATGCCAGCATTTTGTTGAAAACCTCTAGCCACCAATCTGGCTTTCAACCTCTCAATTGAACCATCAGCCCTATGTTTGATCCTGAAAATCCATCTACTAGTAACCAAATTCATGTGTTCAGAGAATGGCACCAACTCCCAAGTATGATTTCTCATAAGAGCATCATACTCCTCATCCATAGCCAATTTCCACTGAGGTATAGACAAAGCTTGTTGGTAGGTTCAAGAGGAAGGAAGGAGGAAGTGAAGGCTTTGGGTTTGTAGATACCAGCTTTTTGATCCGGTAACCATAGAGTGTGTAGGACCGGGGACGGGGAAGAGGAAGATGAGTGGGAGGTGGTACGGGTGATGAGGAGAGGTGGGGTGGGAGAAGAAGAATAGCCGAGAGGGAGAGGAGATGAAGTATGGTCTTTGAGAGTGTGGAATAGGAATAAGAGGCAATGAGCTAGATATCCGAGTAGAGTTGGGAGATGAAGTTGAGCAAAGTGTAGAAAATGGGAATTCACTTCATTGAAGGATACGATTTTAGATATGTACGATCGCGGATGGATGATAGCATTTATAGCCTTTGTGTTCGGGCTATAACCAAGAAAAATACACTTAGAGGTCCCTGAATTGAAGCTTGGAGTGATTATAGGGTCGAAGGTAAGGAAAGCAAGCACATCCAAAACATTTAAGATGAGTGTAATCAGGTGGCTTATGATAGAGTGTTTGAAAGGGAGATTGAAAATGTAAAACAGAGGAAGGAAGTCTGTTTATTAAGAATGTAGCTGTGGAAAAAGCATCCCACCAGAATTTTTGAGGAAGAGAAGCTTGAGCAAGCAATGTAAGGCCAAGCTCAGTGATGTGCTGGTGTTTCCTTTCTGCTTTTCCATTTTGTTGATGTGTGTGTGGACAAGGATGTCTGAAGAGAATGCCAAGATTTTGAAGGATGGATGTTAAGGGTCTGTACTCTCCACCCCAGTCAGATTGAACACATTTAATTTTTGTGTTAAATTGTGTTGTGATCATAGTATGAAACTGATTAAAAATAGAATGAACTTGACTTTTTGTGTGCATAGGATAGATCCATGTAAATCTGCTAAAATCATCCATGAAATGAACATAGTATTTATATCCATCCCAAGAACAACAAGATGCAGGACCCCAAACATCACTATGAATAAGATCAAAGGGCTGAGATGAAGTAGATGTGGAAGGGGGAAAATGATCACTGTGTTGCTTGCCATATTTACATGCTTCACAAAATGAAATTTTATTGAAAGAAGATGGAAGATTCAGCTGTTTGAGTACATGCATGAAAGTATTATGACATGGATGGCCCAATCTTTGGTGCCAAATATCAGACATACAAGTTTTATTTCCAGTATTGGCAACTGAAGCAGAGTTACAATTGTAAAGTAGAGGAGTAGAGAAACTTGTTGTAGAGTGAGCAGCAGATGTGGGAGAGAAACTGGAGAGGTCAAGTTGATAGAGACCATCTTTAAGAAGTCCCCTCAGCAAGATTTGATGTGTGCTCTGGTCCTTGACAACACAATAAGATTCATGGAATTCAATGAACACATTGTTGTCCTTAATGAATTTGGAAATGCTGAGTAAGTTTTTTGTGATATCAGGAACAAAAAGAACATGCTGAAGTGTGAGAGATTTAGAAGGATTGAAACTAGGAAAATGAGTAGAACCTATTTGAGAAATAGATGCTGAAGTACCATTACCAACAACCAACTTTGTTTTACCTTGATATGGAGCATGGATGGACAAGTTGCCAAGGTTGGAAGTGACATGATGTGTGGCTCCACTGTCCATAAACCACTCCCCTGCAGGTGAAGAAGAACCTGTAGACTGAGCAGTAATCAAGGTGTGATGATTACTGGAACCAGGAATAGAGAGACAAGAAGGAGAATTATCCTGATTCTGAGAGAACTGAGTAGTGTAGTGAGCCTGAGGATTGGATTGAAATTCTGAGAAAGGAGCTGCAGAGTTCTCCAACCCTTGGTAATTATGATCAAACCTCTTGAAGCACTTGGAAGCTACATGATTATTCTTGCCACATATCTGACAGATGACTCTAGATCCACCTCTGAAAAATTGACCGCCCGAGATCTACCCCGAAACCACCTCAGGAGGCCCGAAAGTGCATTAGGAGCATACTTCTTTGTAGCAATATGAACAGATGGAGAGGTGTTACTTGGTCAAGATTGAAAGCTTGTAAAGTGTTAGACACGAGAGGAATTTTCTTTGATTTAAGCGTAATTCATGTGTTTGTAACACAAATTGCATCTCGTAAATACTCAAATTGCCAATTCGAGATGTGAGAACAACCACAACCGATTCAAATTCTCGAGTCAAGCCATTCAAAATGTCCGAATTAACTCATCATCCGAGATTTCTTGTCCTGATTCGAATCGATCGCGATACTGTCATTTGCAAAACATAATCCTCAATGCTCAAGTCGCCCTTCTTATGTTCATGCAACAATCGCTTTAAATGCAACAACCGAGTTCTGGACTGAGTGCGAAACAATCCATCAAAAATCCTCCAAATGTCAGCTGAAGTAACACATCGATTGATGTATCCTAACATAGACTCAAATCGAGCTTAATAACCAGCTGTATAAGAATTGATCCTTCCTCACCCATATAGTATAATCAGGATTGGGAGTAGCATTACCAGCATCATCATCATCATCATCCAGAAATTGTGGAGGAGAAGTAGATGTTCCCAGGAGAAACTCCTCAAAGCCATGTGCTCGAATCGTAGCCATGACTGACACGCCGAGAAAGAGAAATTGCTACGATCCAATCGCACGGTGAAGGTAGGAAAGGTAGGCAGCTGAAGATTTGCCATGAGAAAAAAAAAAAATTCGATCCAGAAAATTGGGTATTGGCTCTTGATACCATGTTAAGATAGAAGAAAAACTACCATATAGAGAGAAGATGTATTATTGATCATTATGAAAAGCTTGATTGAGTACATCAAGAGAGGTGTTATTTATAGAGTTTAAGAACCCGTAAACTAACTTCTAACCGCCTCTAACCGCCTAACAGATTCTGTTACAATGGCTAACTAACTCTTGTTATGTTTACACACTTGATAAAAGGTAAAGTCCACATCATAAATGTGGATTTGGGGGGAAAAATCAGCATCTTTACACAATTAATAAAGATAGTTGCTTTCGGATCAACCTTGTACTTCAAGGGAGAGAAGTTTGCACTGTTAGGACGATTAATCCGGATTCGATTCCTTATGAGTATTTGTTCCCCACCTACTATCCCCAAATGTGCTCAAAAAAAATAAAGATAGTTACTTTAATTATATGATATAATATACTTCAAAGTATATATGTAAAAAAACATTTATATGTTCAGCCCAGTTAAATAATGCAAAACACAATATGAAAAACTAAATTAAAATAAAGGATACTAAGAGCGTGTTCAACAATTTGATGTGCTTGAACGGATCAGCCACCAAGAATTTGATGTGCTTGAACGGATCAACCACCCAGAACCTCTCGAATATCCTGGAATTTATTGCCTGAAACCAAGAACTACAAAACGCTCACCTAAAACCACGAACTATAAAGCGTCGGAGAGTCAGACAAGATACCAAAATATGAAGAATATATTAAGATAATATGTTGCAGTAAATAAGAATAAAGTGTCAAAAACTAAACCTACATACCTTTATTTATACTTGGGAAAATATAGCATAACAAGATTCAGATATCTATTAAGACAGGACCATATCTCGGTATTTTACGGAAGTGTACATGCCTTAAGATCTACTTTCCTTACCCAACAAAATTTCGTAAATCTTGGGTTTCCTCACAAAATTCATAATGTCGCCTCATGGACAGCTTCCAGGTCTTCTCAAGCCAGGTCCGATACTCTACATTCGAGTTGTGGTGCTCTAGGAATCCATTAGGTCGGGATATACAGACCTGAGTAAATGGACTAGCTAGGTTCACTAGCCTGACATAGCTAATACCATATTACTTTTTCTATAGTTACTTCTCTAAAAATATACAAAATAAAACATGATGATTATGATCCGCTCTTAGTTTTTAATCTAAATAAAGTTATTAAATCGCTATAAAATCAGCAATTGATACAATATACTTAGTCATACAACCTCAAAAGTTGCATTGACCATTCTGCCATCCAGAATATATATAGGTCTTCGTTTCAGTCCAAATCTTCTATTTTTTTACTACATCTTATCATATTTTGATATATTAAATTAATGTCCTGTGTACAATAATAATATCATCTAAAATACATGAAATACAAAAAGAAATAAAGTAGAAATTTAAGACATCCGTATGTAATTCATCACTTTAAGACTTGCTTACTTATCCCTTTTCCTTATTTTATCAATTTTAAAATTGACCCTTTGCCCCAAATTGACAATATGTGTTAATATTTTGGGAAAAATAAAGGTCCAGAAGCAGTCCCAAGATAGCTAATCATGTAAGCATAGTGGGGTTCTTGGATGGCCCATTTCACCAAAAAGCAGAGAGTGACTATTCTAGGATCAAATTGCCACTTCACCCACTAATACACCCCCACCCCCTACCCCCCAACCCCCACCCCACCTGTGACAGAAAACATGGATGCTTACAACTCAAAACTCTCAAATACAAAGACAACATATATATCTCTAACACATCCATTTCAATGTGCATGTGTGCATGCAGATATACATACAAAAATCAAGCCCAAAAGTGAAATAACGAGCAAGGAAATTGGGATAGACAGTGATTACATAGACAAATTGTATTATTTTTTCTGCCAGCAACTGTATTTATTAAGAACAAAAATTAATTTTAATTTTTTTTTATTCTTTTGTTGTTCTTAGAATGTCTTCAGAATTGGGGCACCGACTGAATGGGAATTAATAATGTGTTGGGTGGGAAATGTATATAGCCATGGCCCTGGCTCTAATTCTCCATTTCCTGGTCCTGTCAACTCAAATATAATTCACTGGCTTTTGAAGGATTAATGACAAATTTATGAAGGTATGGAGTATATATGGAATTATTTCTGTACGTATGTGATATTTTCCAGTGTTGTACATGAATTTTCTGGACATCTGGGGTATACTTGTTGGCCATACAATTTTGTTTAATTCAATTTTGGGTGAAAAAAATTCCCCCATTTTTAACTTCGTAGTTCATGGATATTACTCAGATTATAAATTGCAAGAAAGTAGTTTCTTCACTTCAAATAACAATGTGATTTTTCCCCTCAAAAAAAAAAAAAACAAAAAACAAAAAACAGTGTGATTTTACTTTTTCATTTTTTACCTTTCTCTCTTATTTTTCTCATCAAAATTCAAGATCCAAACGTAGTGACTAGTGAGAGAGTTCAATTTGTTACTTAATTCACCAACTAGTGCAATCTAGCTTATTTCTTTTTTCCTTTTTTTGTGTACATTTTTGCTCGGAGGGGAAGGATAATGAGAATAGACCCCTGGCCTCTAGTCTAGGCCTGAGAATTTTAACCACTCGACCACTAGTGACTTTCAAAGTATATGCAATCTGGATTGAGATTTCATGTTCCATTGTATTTGATGAATGTCACATGTATATGATGATATAAGGTTGCATTTGGATGAGAGGATTTGGATTTGAGGAGAGGATTTGGAAGGATTTCAAATGACTCCAAATAGGAAGGATTTGAAATCCTCCAAAATGACTCCAAAAATAACTTCCAAGGATTTGAAATTCATTGTAGAATGACTTCATCCAAACAACATCAATGGATTTGTTATCATTGATTTGAAATCCTTAACTCCAAATCCATCAATCCAAATGGAGCATAAAATTATTCATATGTTATTCATCCAATCAATTGGAATAGAGAGTGAAATAGGAACGTGGAATAGGAAATGTGGTCCCCACAATCTAGCTTATTCTTGATAGCTGTAAAATTGGCCGAATATATAATTTCATTATATGTGAACTGACAATTATCAACGATTTATCTATAGATAATCGATAGTTACCAACTGTCCACAGTCAACTATTGTAGAAATTAGTCCTCTTAAAAAAAAATGAAGCAATTTACCCTACTAAATGACATCACTTCATATAAAGTTTATTTATATAACTTCAAATAAAGTCATTCCAATCATAACAAATCCTCCAATTTTAAGTCTAAAATCTTCTCAATTTTTGTTTGGTATTTTAATATCTACCCAACTGAATGACTGCTTCTCACACTCGGACTCCACCATAGCTATAAGCTAGTAAGAACACAAAACTATTTTGGGCCAATTAATTATTTTTTTTCCTGCTCTATAAACCCAAAAGAAGAGAATGGGCCCTACCTTTAAAGAATTTGGGGCCCATATGTTTATTGTAACCCCGTTGGGGTAACACGGATTAAGACCCCGTACACCGTTGTGATATGATGCCATTTGTATATTCAAATTTGCAATCCTCCACCACCACCACAACTCTTTCCCCAATTTACCCTTGGTCTGGAAGCAAATGTCGAAAATTCGAAATTGCCAATCTTCATGTAAAATAATAGTGGATGGATCCATGGATTGAGCCTAGACATGGTTGAGCCATGGTCCTTAGTAGACATTGATTGAACCAAGACATGGTTTGGTTCTTGGAGCCATCTTAGACTTGGTAGACATTGATTAAGCCAATACATAACCATACGTATGTCCCCCACTAGTGCCTCTTTTTTTAATTTGCATATTTGTTTATCTACCTTATGTACAAAAGAATTACGTGTTACTTTAATTTTGGGCTAATTACAAAAATTACCATGAGGTTTGGGTTAATTACAAACTACCCCTCGAGATTTGCTTTTGTATCATATTTTATTATCTTCATTAGCAAAAACATATCAAACTCCCCTTTACATTTGTAAAAATATTGCAATTACTCCCTTATATTTAAGACAACATCAAACCTAAAGAACTTTTTGTAATTTTCAAACATCTATTAGTTTTTTTTGTAATTAAAGAGATAATTACATAAACTATCCATGCTTGACATTTATTTCTATTTTATAAATTGCACTGCAAGAGAGAGGTATTTGTTAGGTAAATGCAAATCTTAATGATTGTTTCATACTGTAAGTTGTAACACTTGAAGGGGGTATTTGTAATTTTGAAAAATGATTGGATTTTTTTGTAATTTAGCTAAACCTAATTATACCATTTTTTTTTGGTATAGGTTAGTCCCGACATGATTCAGTCACTAGGGGTGGGCATCGGGTCAAGTTTTCTGGTTTCGGGTCGGGTCCGATGTTGTCGGTAGCAAATTTAGACACCCGACACCGAGGGGATGGCAATGGGGCGGGGTCAAAACCCCCCCCGCATTAAACCCGCCCGATGGGGCGGTAGAGGACCGGACAAATGGGTCCCGGGCGGGTCTCGGGTCCAAGGTTACAAAACTCGCTTGGTGGGGCGGGTCCCGGTCCTATAGGACCCGCCCCGGACCCGCCGCATGTTAATTTTTATTAAATTTTTAAATATATATTAAAATATTTTGGCATTATTTACTTTAAAATTTGAGTATTATATGTTTAAAAATATTAGTTGAGTACTAATATAATATTATTTATTTTAAAGTTTAATTTACTAATATAATATCTTGTAATACTCTACTTTGAATATTTATTTTAAGTATTAGTTGAGTACTATGTAGTATAATAGTATTTGTTTTTTAAAATAATTTTAATAGTAGCCAATTCTAAAAAAATAGTTATAATAAGTTGCATAATTATATTTATTTATTTTTTAACCTATTGGCATTTGATTACTTTTGAAAAATTGGCCATAAATAGAAAAATATAAATTATTATAAATTAAAAAATATATTTGGCGGGTCTAATGTCTAGACCCTCTGCAGTTTTGAGGCGGCGGGGCGGGCGGGTCTTGAGGCGGGCGGGGCGGGTCCCGGTCTCTTTCTCCTTGGCGGGCGGGTCCCGGTTTGGCCAAACCCGCCCCAAACCCGCCCCTGCCATCCCTAGACACCGATCCGATAAGTTCGGGTGCACCGACTTTTCGGTGCGAAAAAGGGCACCGACTTTTCGAAAAAGTCGAAAAGTACCCAGATCGACCAGTCCGGTGCACTGCTTTTTTCTTTTCTTTTTTTTTTTTTGAAACCTGTTGGGCTTACCAGATCATCAAGAAAAATTGCCCAAATTGCCCTTTTTATTCTTTTTTTTTTTTTTTTTTGGAAATCCTGTTGGGCTTGCATCGATCAAGAAAAATTGCACAAATTGCCTGGGTCTCTATTCTACATTGGATTAATTTTAGTATTAATTTTTATTAAATTAGTTGAAATATAAACTAAGATAAACACGTGTCATGAGCTTCAATTTAACCATCGCCTGGGTCTCTATTCTAATTGTGCTAAAGACCACGTAAAAAAAAAAACTCAAATATTAATGTCCAAACGATGGATCGGGGTTTTGCGAGAAAGTGGCGAGAGGGTGAACCGGTGAACAAAGGTGGTATTTTCTTTTGCAACTTTTTTTTAAAATAGGCGGAGCACCGATCGGGTTTCGGGTTCCGCTTAAAGGACCCGATCCCGACCCGTGTTTTTAAAAATCGGGTTTGTAACCCGATACCAAAAATATTTTAAATTACCCGACCCGATCGGGTAATTTCCGATCGATCGGCCTGACGGCACCAAAACCCGACCGAATGCCCCACCCCTACAGTCACAATCTCAAAATTATTATTGTCGTTTCTTGAATTTTCAACTTTAGTTCATTGTCTATGAATACAAATTAGGGGTGTCAATTTAGGACCCGACACGCAAAACCCGACACGAACCTAACACTAAATTAATGGGTATGGGTCCGGCTTCGTGGGTCCGGTCGAAATTGGGTCGGACCACTAACTCCGCCAATTAAACAGTCGGGTCCGGTCAACCTACTATGACCCGTTTAACCCGTCTAACCCGTTTGTGAATTTAAAAAAATTAAGTAAATAATTAATTGTAAAAAAACAACAAACAAGAAATATCTTTAAAACTCAAATGATAAAACCTCATTAATTATGTATTTGTTATTATTATGCATATCTTTTTGAATATTGTCCTCAAAAGATGATTAGTATGTCATGTTATTTATGCAATTATGTCATTTCTTTTTGTATGTTGTGAATTGTAATATTTTTATTGATCGAATAGTGCATGATTAGGAAAAAAAATCTATTCAGATTAAAAATATTAAATATATATTAAAATATTTTTATTAGACGGTCAAGTGGGTCGGGTCCGGGTTACCTGTGAAATAAGCAGGTCGGGTCCGGATTCAAGATTCTCGACACGAATAATTAAAAGTCGGGTCCGGGTCAATTTGGTTCGACACGCGAACCTCGCGAACCCCGGACCACGAACCCGGACTCCAACCCAAATTGACACCCATTACAAATCATATTAGTTTCTGAATTACAAGTATATATAGCTTTACGCAACTTAAAAGAAACCATCATGGGAGAAATAATTATTACTTTTTCACTGTTTTTCTGGTATTCTTGTGGAAAATAATCAAGCGCATAAAAGAAAGGCAGTCTTAATTATTTCAATCATTCATTCCATTCAAAAGCTATATATATATTGTTGCAAGTTGACTGTCTGATGGGGGAATCAATTGATTGATGACAAATTTCGCCTTCTTTTCATTTATTTAATTTCTCTTTTTCTTTTTCTTGTTGGCAATTAATTGGATAGTGCAAGTTTTTGTTCATACTTTTAATCTGTCGGATTATTTGGCTAAACCGATGGGATTAGATCAGATTGCACTTGATTAATTAGAAGATAGATAGGTAGCAATTAGTGTTCACATGTTATTGTCATGCTCTTGTGACTTATCCTAGGTTTGTTGATCAAATAAAACGGACCCCATAAACTATTAATTGCAGACTCATAATTTCCAGTATTTATTGATTTTTTCTTGATTTTTATAGTTATCAACATTCAACAACCACTTGTACCCAAGATCATAATACCAACATATCAATCTACCTTTGCCAGAAAGAATCCAGTGAAAATAAGATAAAATTACACACACACCATATGTGTATTATATTGCATCTTAAAACTTATCAAATTTATCCAAATTTCCTCTTTTGATATTAATCAGTAGGCATTATCAAAATTTCCAACAGGGGTGTTAATAAAATGAATATCTTAGTTTATGCACAAATGGGAAAGTTAATACTTATCTTGCAATGAAAAGCAAGAAGACTTGATGATATGCCAGCTAACCCTTAACTTCTTTTAAAGATGTTAGGGCCTGTTTGTTTATGTTTCCATGGTCTATTTCCAGTTTCTGGAGTTAGAAATAGAATTTTGAGAATTTATTGGTTTTCATGTGGAAATTGGAATTATGTTTGGATGAATGAATTGAAATGTGTTTTATGTAGGGTTGGAAATGAGATTGTGTTTGGTTTAGTAGTTTTGAAATATTATTTTATGTATATAATAATTGAAAAGTTGATAGTTGTGGGATCCACTTTCAATATTTTAATTTGAATATATAATATTATATTTGTAAGATTGTAGGTAGGTGGGTCCCATTAGATAGATATAATTTAAAAATAGTAATATTTTAAGTAGATAGAGTTGGTAGTGACTAGTGGTGGGTCCACATGTATAATTGAGTTAAAATATGAAAATAGTGATTGATGAGTGATGTATGGTAGTGTATAGGTTTGAGAATAGAAATTATAAGTTTGAGATGTTGTTTTATGTGAAAAATAGAAAATGAAAATGATGATTTCCATTGAAAATTTTATGGACAAACATGATTCCACTTTTATGAATAGTTGGAAATTGGAAAGAGGCTGTTGGAAACATAAACAAACAAGGCCTAAATCTTTAAGTGAATAATTGTTGGGGTGCAATTTTATTTTATTTTTTTTTTTTATTTTTTGGGGGTGGGGTGGGGGATTTGGGTGGCTGCAATTTATGGGGTCAAAGTAAACAATTTTTTTTTTTGTTTCGGTTTCAGTGGCTACAATTACAAAAGAAAGAAACTTAAACTTAAAAGTGTAGCCTAAAAATAGCTTCCAGCGAGGTCGAAAAGTCATGCTTATTCACCCCATTGATGGGAAATCAAATTTACAAATAATTGTTCCCTCAAAAAAAAAAAAATTTACAAATAATTGTGGCAACATAAAGGATATTCAGCTTCTACTATCCTGTAAAAGTTTAGTGGTTACTCGTTATCACAATTATTATTTTTATTATGTAAAAATTCTTGTTCCCACTTGAGTAATTTTTCAGCATTTTCAGTTTTGTGATAGAAAGTATATCTACTTCATAGGAAGGCCACAAAAATCGCTAAACACTGATCGGACAGCAGCCCGACGCCTAGAGCGGCTACGAACAATACATTTTTTTTTACTTTTTATATATTATAATCTGTTTTTTGGCTGCGTAGACCCGCACCTAGGCCGGTTTTTACCTTGAGAATGATAACATTATATTTTTGGGATAATTACAAAAAAAAGCCTGAAGTCTAGGCTAATTACAACAAAACTTAGAGATAAAAATACAAAAAGCCCCATCATATTAGATTATGTCTTAAATTTAATGGGATAACTGTAATTTTTCTATAAATATCAGGGAATTTTGAAATATTTTTTTTTATGATGGGGAAAAATATAAGATGAAATCAAACCCTGTAGTTTTTTTTTGTAATTTTCGAAAACCTCTCTATTTATTTGTTATTAGCCCGAACCTCAGGGTTTTTTTTTTGCAATTATCCCTTATATTTTTGCTCCTATCTTTTTATCACAAGAATCTAAAGAAAATTGCAAAACTTATCCCAAATGTCCAAACCCCATTTACAAGGCAAAATTGTATATTCTGATTTTTCTCAACTTTCACACGAGCATTAAATTTGCATGGCCCTCATGCATTAATGCATGAAAAAGCAGTCCCTGTTATTTCTAAGAATTACAAGGGCAATATCAAAGTGAACCAATTTATATATATCAAGAACTTGAGGCCAGTATGCAACAACAGTTGAAGACTTTAAGCCATTGTTGATAGTGATACACACATCCTATTCATCTTTACATTTATTTTTATTTTATCATACCTTTATCTCTTTGCTTTTAAGATAATCTTATTTTTCTCCCTAAAAAAATTCTATTTATATGTCATATTTTATTCTATTATACACTTTTCCCCAAATTCAATAGTTTCTTCTGTAGCTAAATATATAAAAATTTGTACAACCCCTTATTAATTCATTCGTGACAATAATGCCTATAGAGCGGCGTACGATGGTGGTTATAAAGTAGTGTGACACTAAAATAATCCGGGCGTATTGTAGGAAACAAGAATGGTGGTAGTAAAATTGGTGCGGCAATGATGAGGTGGGCGCAGGATAAGCACGTGGGGCGTCGCCTTTCTCTCATTGCCTGCACGCTGGCATTGTGATTTAGCAAGCTAAGCTCAAATATTACTCCTCAAGTTTAACAAAAACAAAAAATAAAAATAAAAAAACACAGCCACCAGGTAATGATTGGCAGTTACTTGTGAGTACAAAAACAACCTTAATTTCTTTATTTATTTTTTCAGATTGTGGTCATATTTTATACTGTGTTTCCTGAATTCAGTAACATATTTGATGCAGTGAATGTTTTTTTGCTCTGTAATTATTTTTAGTGGTGCAGAGTTTTCTTTCTTGTTTTTCTTTTTTCTCTCCATTCTTGTTGTTTTAGCTTAAAGGGGTGTTGCAAATTTGACTTGAGCTGGGTTTTTTTTTTTTAAATTTTTTGTTGATGGTATTTGATGGGATTGGTTGTGTGTTTTGGATTTTCCCTTTTCATTATGCATGTCCATTTCAATTTGGGCATAGAATTTGACTGAAGTGACAAGAATTTCATGAAGGGTTGATTTCTGGAATTTTTGGGTCTGTATATAAATCTCATAATTTTGCTATTTTGTTACATAATTAGAAGGCTTTATAAAGTTCTTGAAATTTTTCACCCCCTCATTAGAATTCTGCTTTTTTTTTCCTTTGGCTTAAAGGTTCCTCAAGGTCTGTTGGGTTTCAATTTAGATTGTTTAATTTTGTTTGTTTCTTGATTTATAATCGAATAAAAATAGGGGAAATTAATATTGTCCGACAAAATCTGTTGCTTGCAGCTGGAGTTGGAACTTTGTGTGGTAGTGGTGTTCTAAAAAAGTGAAGCTTACAAAAGTGAAGTTGGTTTTTTATCTGACTCTCAAATGAAACTCCTCTTCTGGTGATCAAATTCCAAAATTTAGCACCAAAAATTAGAAAAAAAAATGAAGTTTATGAAACTTGGATCTCGCCCTGATACTTTCTACACAACAGAGGCTGTGCGGTAATTTTTTTTTTCAATAAGATGTCATTATTGTGTTTTTTGTTATAGATGAAATTGAGATCAAATTTTTTTTGTGTTTTCTTGAATTTTAGGTCTGTATCATCAGAAGTGTCAAGTGATCTCATCATTCAAGTAAAGGGCAGCAGATATTTACTCCATAAGGTGAATTTCATGACCATTTTCTGTTACAAGTGATTTTTTTATTTTATTAATGATTCTTGGATGTGAATTTTTTTTTTATTTAGTTTGAGTTGTTTAAAACTGCAGTTTCCACTGCTGTCCAAGTGCTTGCGTTTACAGAGACTATGTTCGAAAGCCCTGAAGCCTCACATCTCCAAATAATCCAACTCCCGGATTTTCCAGGCGGAGTCGAGGCGTTCGAACTTTGCGCGAAATTCTGCTATAATATCACAATCACTCTCAGTGCCTACAACATTGTATCGATCCGTTGTGCGGCAGAGTACCTACAAATGACCGAAGATGTCGAAAAGGGTAACTTAATATTCAAGATTGAAGTCTTCTTCAATTCTTGCATCCTTAATGGATGGAGGGACACAATCGTGACTTTGCAAACCACGAAATCGTTCCCTCTATGGTCCGAGGATCTTGGAATAACGAGCCGTTGCATTGAAGCTATTGCTTCGAAAGTTTTAGCTCACCCCAAAAAAGTGAATTTATCACACAGCTATTCAAGAAGAGGTGGTAGAGACGATGTATCGTGCAACGAATCACAAAAGCCCACAAGTAAAGGATGGTGGGCCGAAGATTTGGCCGAATTAGGGATTGATCTTTATTGGAGAACGATGATAGCCATTAAATCCGGTGGGAAAGTTCCGTCGAGTCTCATTGGTGAAGCCTTGCGAATTTATGCATCGCGTTGGCTACCGAACATATCTAAGTATGTAAATGTCGATAAACAAGGTGAATGTGATGTTCAACTCGATTCCATTGTTGAGGCGACTTCGAAACATAGGCTGCTTTTAGAATCGATAGTTAGCTTATTGCCAGCTGAGAAAGGTGAAGTTTCTTGCAGCTTTTTGCTGAAACTATTGAAAGCAGCTAACATACTAAAAGCTTCTTCGTCTTCGAAAATGGAATTAGCACGAAGGATTGGACTTCAATTAGAAGAAGCCTCAGTTAGTGATCTGCTAATACCCTGTTTGGCTTCGTCTAAAGATGAGATGATGTATGATGTGGATGTTGTTATTACAATATTAGAGCAGTTTATGTTACAGGGACAAAGCCCACCGACTAGCCCTCCAAGGGCGAAAGGCGGTTTTGAGAGACGAAGGTCTCGATCAGCTGAGAATGTTGAGTTGATGTTTCAAGAGAGTCGGAGATCATCTTCTGCGCCGCATAGCTCGAAATTAAAGGTGGCGAAGCTTGTGGATGGGTATTTGCAGAAGATAGCAAAGGATCAGAATTTGCCTTTGTCGAAGTTTATTGCTATCGCTGAAGCTATTCCGGAATTTGCCAGGCTCGACCATGATGATCTCTACAAAGCTATCGACATTTACCTAAAGGTAGATTACGAAAAACTTATTGAGAAGATGTTTGAATTATTTTTCCTATATGTTTGTGTCAATTTATATTGATCATAGTTGTAGAAATGCATGAACTAGATTTTGAAAGTACAAAATGAAAAAAAAAAAAAAAACATAAGAATGTTATTCGGTATATACCGTTTTAGGATGTGGTCACTGCGTTTTTAGAAAATCACCAACTTTCGTGATATTCATAAACTGTCGATAAAAGGTTTGTTCGTCACTCACCAGGATAGATCAAGTGTCTGCATTTTGGAATGGAAAACCAAATCTCTATGTTTATAGTCAAAATAAAAATTTGCACAGAGTTTTTTTTTTTTTTTTTTTTGAATAAATGCAAATATTATTAAAAAGAAAATATAGAGTATCTTACAAGCCAAGCAACTAGCTTTAAAAAATGGGTCTCGTTAAAACCTATCAAAGTAAAACCCAATGGGAAAAACCTTTGATAGGAAAAAGAGTATCCATAAAAGAAACAACAGAAATAACTTAAAATCTCAATCGAAATGATGGACGTTTATTTCTAGAGGACTTTCGAAGGACATTGGCATGTGTTTGTGTTGCCCGTGCTTGAGTATCCTCCTGATGGTCTGATGTATCCTGTGGAATATCGGCCCAGGATCCTGCAGCCACAATTGCCATAGCGTTCATAGCTTCTGACGAATCACTTGAGTGAATGACAATCGGAGCAGTTGAAGAGTCGCTTAACTTGGTCTTTAAAGCTTCCAATTGCACTGAGTAATTACATGTTCATTCTTTTTCTTAGGGACGAACTTAATCAAACTTTTACAACTTATTCATCAAACACTATGACGAACTTCTGACTCTCAATTGATTTTCACTTCTACTACAATAAATCATTTCCTTTTAAAACTAGAAGTTTTTGCTAACACTCCCTTAATGAACTCGTACCTCTCTTGTTTTATTTTTCCCTTTTCCCCTCTACCTGTCAATAAAAATTCATATAAGGTTCTTTCGACTGACAATGCAGGGACATCCAGAGCTCAATAAGAGCGAACGAAAGCGTATATGCCGACTATTAGACTGCAAAAAGTTATCTGTCAAGCTTGCATGCACGCTGCACAAAACGAGATGCTCCCTTTAAGGGTCGTCGTCCAAGTTCTCTTCTTTGAGCAAGCACGAGCCGCAATGGCCGGTGGACAAGTGACTGAGTTGCCTAGCAACATCAAGGCACTATTAGCTGTCCACAAGAATCCATCAAAGGCTACAGCCTCGTTTAGCACCAACACCACCGTCCCACCAGAAGACCAGTGGAGTGTTTCGAACTTAAAGTCACCAAAGTCGAATATTTCAACCTTGAAAATGAAACTGGATGAAGATGACGATTTGGACGGAAAATTTCCAAATGGAACTGATAAATCTTCGAAAGTGAAGTCCTTTAATATGACTCCAAACAGACCTAAAAGAATGTTGAGCAAGTTGTGGCCCATCAATAGGAGTGCAAGTGAAAAGAACTGAGTAGTTTTTGTGTAAGTTTCTTGTTTGGGGTTGTTTCTTTTTTATCAGGGTAAATAATACTCTGCTTTTTTATTTAAATTTATTCTTCTCATCTTAATTCTTGCAGAACTCTTTGTAATGTAATCATTAGGAAAAGGTGAATCCCCTTGTGAAAATTACTGGTGTAAGCTATGCTAATAAAAGCAAGGAAACAGATATATTTTGACACAAGGAGAAAATTATGTTAGGTACATCTAATCATCTATCTATCTGTGCAAACTAGGATAATGGTGCACTTGTAAGCTTTAATTGTTGAGACATTTGCTGGTTTATTATCCCTAAAATTCAATCGATGCATAAATGTTACATATGTTTTATTTTTGAAAATATCTGAAATGGTGTATTTTTTTTCCAGATAGTTCCTTCTTTCATTGAATAAGGTGTGTTCTGCCACTTGATGAATATTTTTGAATATATACTCTCAAGAAAATTCGCCTCTTGTTTTCATCGCAGCAACTGAGGTATACGTCTGCCTCTAAGGAGTTTATTAAAGATAATTTGAACATACGAAAACGACTACCGGAGATGGCCAATCGGGTCAAGCAATTAGACCGATCTTAAGTTCTCTTCTCCCACACCCTTAAGGGTCAGCTATCTGTGCACCAAATCTCAAATGGGTAGGAGCAATCTTTGTTGGCTGGCTTGCTTTGCTTGGGAGTTGGATAGGATTTAGGTGATAATGTTAAATTGTCTATATGATTAGCACTGTATTTCAAATTTTAGAATTTATCCACTAATTTCCAGATTTCATATTGCTTATAATTCAACTTTAAGGACACTTAGCAGGTGGATAATAATTTATCTACTGTGTGGTTTAGAATTAAAGTCCAGAAAAATCCTATTACCAGCATTCTTGCTTTATTTGTATGATATCTATCAAAATGCAAATTAGTCACATGTACAATGATAAAAGTAAAAACACTAACACTGTTAAGGCCAATATTAAATACATAAAGCACGCAGGCCTTTGTTTATTAGCATCTGTTTGACTAATCCCAATTCAGCTTTGCAGACATTAATCATGCAACAAATAAGTGAAGGTAAAGAAAAGCAGAAAATTTCCAGTTGTGGCATATTGATCATAACTTTAGAGCTAAACTGATTTATTGGTAAATTACAAAAACTACCCATGAATTTAGCCTAATCACAAAAAAAAAATCGGCTATCTTTTAAAATTACACATACCCCTACTTGTTTCTATTTTACAAATTACAGCATCAACAGGGGCATTTGTTAAACAGCAACGGGCTTATTTTTTTTAATTTTGAAATAAAACTGGATTTTTACTATAATTAGGCTAAATCTGAGGGGTAATTTTTGTAATTTAACCCCCTAAAACTTATGTACATGGACGTTTTATTATGAGCCATCCTGATAATTAAACGTAAACGATATAGTCCAAATGTGACACCAAATGGACTAACATTAGGACACGTATATTGGAACAACATAAGCCATAATCCCATATATAACAATCAAGAACACCAAAACATAACACCTGATGATCTCATTGATCTATGTTGTTATTACTAGGAGTAACTTTAGACTGCGAGTCCTGGCCGTCTATGCTTTTAGTCCGGTGGAGGGTCGGAGAGCGATGCAGGCGGCAGCGGAACGAGCCGGCGTGGGTGGTGGGAGAGCACAGACAGCTGTACTTAGTAATGTTTTCTTGCCCATTACTAACCATCTTTGAAGTAGATGATAATATTTCTGAATCATGGGATGGAATTTCAACCTTGATGTCTTTGCTGATCATTGCCTCATTTTCCATTGTCTTTTTCTTTCTGTCCTGAAATTATCATTCATGAAAACAGAGTTATAAGAGAAAGATCACAGAAATAAAAGAAGGTGAAGGACTGGTTTTGGATTATACCTTTTGGAAAGTGGTGTGGCTATGCTACAACAATGAATTTAATAAAGTTTGTAGTGTTTGGCTTTTGGCTTGAATGATGGATAAAGGAAGTGGATGATTTGGGTGAGGATAAGAAATGCAATGGACAGTGGAGAGGGACTTGATTATGGCAAAAACTTGTATGTGAGGATCTCATAGATATAAGTTTATGAGACCGATTCTATATATATAATAGAATTTCAACCAAAACTCAAATCCATAAAAAATTCTCATATTTTTGGTATTTTGTAGGATTGGTCTCATGAACTTAATTCATTGAGACATTCCCACGTAAGACCACCTCCAAGATTATTAGGTGATTATATTCAAAGATTGACTTATAAGTTAGGGTAAATCACAATAATTGTCATTGTGGTTTAGCTTAATTACAAAAGAAAAAACATTTATCTTTCAAAATTACAACTATCCCATTGACATTTGTTTCTATTTACAAATTGTACCTTAAGAGAGAGCATTTGTTAGGTAAATGCAAATCTCAATGGAGTGTTTGTAACACTTTAGCGTGGTGTTTATAAATTTTTAAGAGAGTATTTGTAATTTCGAAAAATAATTGGAGTTATTTATAATTAGGTTACACGTAATAGGTTGTTTTTGTAATTATCCTAAGTTATAAATTATAATGCAGTATTTCTAGAGGGCCCTAAGTCTATCCTTCTCTTTTATCACT
The DNA here is from genome assembly GCA_016081115.2 of Rehmannia glutinosa. Lineage (NCBI taxonomy): Eukaryota > Viridiplantae > Streptophyta > Magnoliopsida > Lamiales > Orobanchaceae > Rehmannia > Rehmannia glutinosa. The sequence goes on from CM071926.1 coordinate 33,649,015, forward strand.
TTCTTTCACGGGATTGATAGCTTAGGCTCCATTAATGTCCCACCACAATAAATCCATCACTCTATGTAAAGTTTGAACCACTGGTGAATCTTGATCAAGATATCAACAGGGATCCCATTTTAAGATCTTTTGCTTATTCTTTTCCTTTTCCTTTTCTTTTTTTTTCATTTTCTTTTTTTTGGGGTGTTGATTAAATCATGAGAATAAGAAGCCAATAGAAGCACTTTTGGTGGGTTCCATTGCTAATATTGTGATGATGGCAATTTGTATACACTCTTCTAGACGGTCAATTTAGCTTATCGCTTGAGTCATGGATCGAAATCATTGTGGGTATGAGGTGAAATTGAAATATCTTTATGAAATATGGGTTCAGTTTCAAGATAATCATTCAGATTATTTTGAAGGATTAAATATAATTTAAATTAATCACGTTGGAATACAAACCAAGACTTGTGCGATGCTATCCGATTCCCCTCTAATTTTGAAATGTGTCCAACTCAGGGGTGTAAACGAATCGAATCGAGTCGAATATCAAGATATTCTATTCATATTTGACTCATTTAGAGAATATTCTTATTCGTATTCTTTTAATGTTCGAATACAAAAATTGATTCTTATTCTTATTTGAAAATATATTCGAATATATACGAATCAATTCAAATATTCGTATTCGAGATCCTAACCAATATTTATATTTTTTTTTCTAAAAATATTTGATTAGATGCAACAATAAATTGTTAAATACATCAACAACGTATTAATCACCAAATACATCAACAACAAAAAATTATTGTTGATTCCATCAAGAATATACTAAAAGAGAAAATAATTATATATGGACTTATTAGATTGGACATTTTATAAGTCAATATATGGTTTATTATATATTATTAATCTATATAAATAAATATATACTTGAATGTTTAAAGATTATATATATGTGATTTATATAAATATAAATATATATAATATTATTCGAATATTCTTTCGAATAATCGAATCGTATATAATAATTTTCATATTCGTATTCGCATAATATACGAATCAAAATAAATATTCTTATTTGGATTCTTATTCTAATTTTTCGAATTCGAATGTCAATATACGAATTTGAATGCCGGATCGAATCAAAAAGATTCGCTTCTTTTACACCCCTAGTCCAACTATGACATGTGGATTTTTTTTCCAAAAAAAATAAAAACAAAAATTAGACATATGTCAAAATTGCAATGGAGTTGGGTTGGGTCGCATATCCTCTCAATATATCATATTGTATCCCATTTCATCAAATACATATTATTGATATGTGTTAGTCTCCTGTCAAACCGTCTAACGGATCTAATCCGTTAGACGCTCTAAATACCCGGCCCGCGGTCAATCCGTCTATTGACCCACACAACCACTAACACCACAACAGCAACATCCGTTGGCCGCTGCTAATACTTTTTAGGAGGAATACTAATATTTTTTTGGAGGACTACTAATACTTTTAGGAGAAATACTAAAATACCTTTAATCGAAAAACCTAACACTTTTCAATAAGATATATTAATATATTTTAGGGAGAATACTAATACTTTTGCGGGAAAAAATCAATACCTTTACTGAGGATTACTAAAAAAAACTGCTCAATGGGTTACTAATACTTTTCCAGGGGATTACTAATATTTTTTCAAGAGATTGGTAATACTTTTTGTAGGTCCGAGGGTGTGAGTGTAAGGTTTAGAAGGGGGTTGAATAAACCTTACCAACTTTTCAAATTAGTCCTTTTAAGTAATCGAGTTAGTCTTCACAAATTTGTGTCCTTGATGGACAACTAAGTTAGTTAATCGCCGTGAGTTAGTCACTCAGCACGGACTCGATTTTGTTGATAAAATAACTCGATTGTTTTGACTAAAGACTTAACTCGATTGTGATTTGTTTTTATTGGAAGACTTAACACCCTTGAATTTGGTTAAGTTTGTTTTAATACTTGGTTTTAGCACACGATTAATTATCAATTGGATGGCAAATTTATCAGAGTTAAATAAATAAGATACGAGGAATTAAAGTGTTGAAATGTAAATGACACGATAAGTTTTTATAGAGGTTCGAAGATGGGGTAATTCTTCTACTCCTCTCTTCTCCAACTCCTGGAGGAATCCACTAAGTATTGATCAAGATATCACGAGTGGTAAGTCCAGATACAAGTCTTGATCACACGGTGACTTGATCCTTTGGGACTCGATCGAGATGCCTTGGTCACGCGGTGGCTTCTCGTGACGACTCAACTTCTTCACAGGCGGCTACCTTGCTACTACTACAGCCCACTTGCTCAAGCCTTCTTGGATTTGATTACGAAGCCCTCCAAAAACTTGAGACCTGGTTCGACCTTGAACCTTCCACAATCCTCCGTGGAAAGTAGACCTTGATTCTTCAAACATTTCCTCTTCAAGCGATTCAAGTTATCTTTCCTTCACGGTGAGTGTTGGATTGATTTTCTTCGTAATGTAAGCTTGAGGATTAATCTTGAGTGATTTGAGAATATTTTAGGTTCTGATTCAAATGTTTGCTTGAAATGTTCGTGGTTCGAGGTAACCTTCTCTCGAGTTATTCCTCGGCCTTTTATAGTGATCTTTCAAAAATGCCCCAGTTGAAGAGATAGCTTATTTTTGAAAGTCACTTGTGGTCGTTGGCTTGTCTTGTTGCGATCCTTGGAATTGCCACTTCCTCGTATGAATTGTTCTTGACTTTTGAGTTCGACATGGTGCGGTCTTCCCATTGGTTTATTCCTTTTGCACGCTTCCTCGGGGACCGAGCACTTCAAGAAAGGTAGTATGGATGTATTACTTGTTTAAGTGATTCTCTTGATTTTGGCAACGGATCTCTTTCGATTGTCTTGACTTGACTACATTTTCTTCATATCCCCAGGTGACTTGAGTCGACTTCCAATCATTTGATGACTCTTCTCATCACTTCAACCTTGAGACTTGGTTGTCTTGAGTTGACTTTGGTCGATCTTTACTGTTGCATCTCAATTTGCACCTTGATCGAGTTCCCGTCTTCTCTTCTTTTGCCATACTCGGTTGTCTTGCAAATGAGTCTTCCTTCTAGTCTCGGTTGACTTCTTGCATGTTTAGGCATAGCCGACTTAACTCACTTGACTTGACCAGCTCTATCTAAGACAATGCGGTTTACAACAAAAATGGGGTGCCAACTTCCTATTCTAAGTTTTTACATGGCATTCATCAAAATCTATGAAGTGATTTCCCAACAATTTCCCCCTTTTTGATGATGCCAAAACTTAAAACATCCATACAATAATTTAACAGCAAAGATACATACAGACAAATGTAGAACCACAGAATGTATGTTTAGAATCGATCTTTTATTGATCATAACATCCTTGTTCTTTACATAGTTGTTTACAGAGTGTATCAGAGCTTAAACCAACAAAAATGTATCAGAGTTTAACCGGGGCTTAAGCTAACCATGTTGTCCTATGTTTACACAAGTATAGAGTTTGTACAGTTTTATATAGTATACAGAAGACTTACATAAAATGTATTTACATAGTAAAATACATGAAGGGGGGACAAAGAACACTTCATCTCCTTCGCTTCCTCCTTCTTTCATCTTGACTCTGTCATCTTCCTCGATCTTCTTTTCTTTTTCTCATCTTAATTTCTTTCTTCTTCTTTTCATACGCCTTCCAAGGCGGCCTTCATCTCTTCTTTGTCTCTCTTGTCTCTCCTCCCATAGCTGAGTTTGTCTTTTATTTTCTTCTTCAATTCTTTTCACATACTCAAAGATTGTTCTTACCACTTGATTGATTGGCTACTTCGTCAAACCAGCCAAAGTAGATCCCTCCTTTCTTGCCTGGATCTATGTACTCAATGTTTTTGGGCAGAGATCTAGGTCGAAACCTCTTCCTCCACCACCGCTTCTTCCTCTACCTGCGGGCGTGTATTGTCGGGGTCTTCTTCCCCGGTGAGTGACTAGCGGAGTGACCAAACAGAGTGGATCGCCACTAGTCTGCTTTGCTGTCGCCTTCTTCACATAGTGTGAGACCCTTTTCCCAAAGATACAAGTCCTGGCTTGAGCCATGGACATGTTTGCGAAGTATCCTTGGATGCGGCGTTTTAAATTCATCAATCGATCTTGGCTCGGTTCCAAAGATACGAGATGGCATAAGTGTCTCTGTCTCACCGGAATGCCTCCATGTTGTTTGAGAATATCCATAACTCGGGCATTCATCCTTCCTTCCACTTCATCCATCCCTCGCTTCAATCTTTCTCTTTTCGACCATTGGTACGCGGCGTGTTGGAGTGGCGAGTCATTGAGAGTTTCTTTGATAATATCGGTGATGTGACAAGACTTTGTTGGGGGTTTTAGCAATCATCAAGGTCACATCTTTCGATCCTTCCCCCTCAACAGACTTCCCTTTCTTTTCTTTTAATACTTCCTCATTTGTCTTTGCCTTCACACAATTGCTTCTCCTCCTTCTCAACTTGAGATCCCTTGTGACTTTTAGGTATTCCTCTTCCCCTTTTTGGCATCATCAAAGGAGAGAGGAACCCCCGAAACAAACTAGCTAAAGCGAGAAGTAAAGTCCTGCCGATAGCCGAGTTCTCGCTTCGAAGTATTCTGCGAGTAGTATCTTTGAAACTCGGAAAGCGAGTAGCGTTGGATTGACTTTAATCAACTTCATCTCGGCCATGAGAAGGCTAAATTTTCGATCCATGTGTTATTCCATACGCATGAGCTCATTCTTATTTTTCTCACGCGGCTGACTTTATCTCGGCGAGTGTGAGATTCATGCATTTCCTCAATGTGTTCTTTCAATTTTGTCTTTGCATCGGCATTCTCGGCTCGCTGGACAACGGCTTGTTGAACAATGTTCGAAATATCTAGCTTTTTCCACACACATTGTTTCTTCTTTGTTGCCACCACTCCCAGGATTCTCGACTATTATGCCTCTCAAGTCGCGATAAGGTTGGCATCTCGTTATCCGATCTCATGTCCATCGAGGCCTGGTGCCTCTCCATCCGTTCAATTTAAAGCAAATAATGCTTTGAAAACCTCCCGAACTTGATTGTTCCTCTGTTTCGGTGACGGCCAAGCGGCGTCAAAATCATAGTCGTTTGGAGCGATGGTATCGATGGAATGATAGGATGCAGTGTGGAAGCGCTCGAGATCTCATTTCGACTCTTCGGGAGGTCGGGTACCTCAGAGAGAAGGAAATGATTCTACAAAGGGATCATCACGGGCAACCTAGGATTTGTTCAATGATGAGTGGTGCTTGTGAAGTTCCTTGTGGAGTCGAACTGCTGCGGCTTGGGAGCCTGCGCGATGGTCTCTGTTTGAGATGGGGTCATTGTGAAGTTGACCCGACCTTTGCCGAGCCTCACTTTGTCTCAACAACCGTCGGTCTCATTTGGTTTTCAAGTGAGTTGGTAGTCCTCGGCCTTATCGAGCGTCGTCGGACGATGATGAGATTTCCATGGGTGGCTCATCATCAAAGTTGAAAGTTTGTGAGTAGTCTTGAGGTCGGACTTACTCGTGGTTGGAACATCCTCGGTGAGTTTTTGGATCGATCCACGAGGGGATGACTCGGCTTCATCGTCTCCTTCCGATCCCGAGAAAGGTTACATCGAGATTATCCTGGGAATCGTGAAGCGCACTTATCTCCTTTTTCGATGGATCAATGATAGCGGGGAGGGATGTTCGTACTTGACTTCTTTACCCCAAGAAGTCTCAACCTCCCGTTGGCCTTCATTATCTTCTCGATCTCAAGCGCGGCGAGGCATGGACATCCCTTTCGGCAGTGTCGGTATTGTCTTAGGGTCTTCTGCGGTGGCATCCATTGGAGTCTCAACTCCATGGATTGCACTTTAAATCGCCCAGTGTTAACTCCCTGTTCATTCTTCTGTGCCTCGATTTTGCATCGGCGCGTCATTAACCTTCGGAAGCGGTTGGCACCTCGGTGAGGCAGTCTCAACTATCGAGCCTCGTTGATGACAACTTGTTGTGTACTTTGTGTTTGTTCCTTCTCCACTTCGCCTCCTAGATTCATTGTGGAGTCGGTGCAACATCCTCCGACCTTGCCGCTGCGGTGGAGGAGTTTCCCCTCGGTGGCACACCGGTGAGTGACTTGGAATGGGGTCACTCGTCTCCGGACTCATTTGTTTTCACCGAGTATTTACCGTTGGGGTAGGTGGTAAGACACCTTCATTAGGTGTTGGCTCATTTGGGGTCCCCCTATCCCGGATTTCATTGCGAGTCCCTTAATTCTTCTTCCGAGTGAGTGGGAAGTGGTGGCGCAACAACGGTGGCAATATGTTGCACCACTCCCATTGGGTCTATCTCGGTGTGTTTTGGAGGACTCTCCTGGTCCCTTCATCATTCTTTGCTCATGAAGGATTTCGGATTCTTGCATTGCTTTGCATTTGCAACTCTTACGTGGCGAGAAGAATGGTCAGATCCTCATCACTTTCGATAGGGCGTCAAAGTGAGGATGTGTATGTTACGTGGTGCGGTGAGAGGCGGATCTTGGCCTTCTCACGTGCCTCTGCGTTCTCATTTTGCTTTAGCCCGTTCATTTCCTTTTCGAATTTCAGTATATTTATGCAATTATCCTCGTCGAGGGCTTGCAAAGATCCTTTGTGTCCACCTCAAGAAATCGAAGAGTTCTTCTTCCCGATAATGAACTCGGATTTTCAAAGCGCACTCTGGATAGGCTCAGCTTCCATTTTCTCCACTCTCGCATGACGATTTTGGATGTCCGGATACAATGGAGAGTGCATGATTACATCGTCTTCATCATTCTCTTTGGCCCTCGTTTCCGGTATTAATGTTAGCAGAACTTTTGCTTTCGACACCTTCAACGACCTCTGTTCTGGTGGAGAGACAACCTGATAACGGGTGATTTGGTTGTCTCGGTGTGCCTTGTTCCTCAGCTTCGTCATAGTTGGGTCATCGAGTTGCCTCTCTTTGGTCGGCCTCATGACTTGGCGGTTTCATCAATCATTTCGGAGACTCCACTTCTCCAGCTAGATCTCGGGCATCTTCTCCGGTGAGTGGTCGACTCGGCCCGGTTTCTCAAGCTCCTAACGCTTGAAAATTCTTCTTCTCCTCCTTGTTTGTACCGGAGGGATTTACGGTTCGGATAGAGAGTTTCTTCCGAGTCTTGGCGGCGGGCGTCTTTGTTGTTTTCTTCCGAGGAGCTGGCTTTCTTGGCTTATCGTTCTCCTTTTCTTGACAATAGGAGAAGGTATTTAGGATTCCTTCTCTGCTGCAATGTTTGCGGCAGAGAGACACTAGCTGCGGGCGGGTGACTCGGCTGCGGCGGGAGAGCGATTTGTTTTTTTCTTTTTTGCAGGGGCGTGATTCTCTTAGCAATTGCAGGGGCAGCCTTCTTCTTTGGTGGAGAGAGGCAATTTTGTATCTTGGTCGGTGATTCCCCTCACTCGTATCGCTTTCTTAGCGTAGGCTCTCTTGTGCGCGCCGAGAGAGGTTTGATCTCGAACATCCTCTTGTTTACATGGAACGCCTTTCCATGTCGAAGAGGACTCCTTTTACCTCCCATCAGTGACGCCAATCACTGGACCGTATCTGAGGAACCTCCAAAGCGTTCCGCCCTCCTTGAAGGATTTGTTCAACGCGTCGGGCGAGTGCTATAGACAAACTCGCCCGATTCACTTTCTTTTCTTCAATGATCGCAACCATTACGATCAATTTTGCTTTGGACAGTTGGTCAAAGCTGCCAAATTTGATGTCTATGCATTTGGCAACGATGTCCAACAATTTGTGGTAGTCCTCCTTCAGCATCCTCTTGTTAGATGTGTAGACTATCTTTTCAGCACAGTCGGTCTTGGCTACTTCCTTCCAAGCAGCAGCCAAGTCAACATCAACTTCATTGATTTCTCGGTGTTTCTTCCGTCGGTAATGAGCGGTGTTACGCCAAATCTTGGCGATAATGATGAACTCCTTCCGTGAGCAGAGGATTTGATCCCCTCATCGTGAATCTCAGCGTTCACGTAGAACTGTGCGACCTCTTCCACATAGGTCATCGGAAACCCCATCGTCAGAAATGGTTTTAGCCCAGACGTTTCTAGTTTTTCAACGATCTTCTTTACGAGAGCTTCATCGGACCCCTATTTGACCATACCCGAAATCACATTAGACCGGTGTTGATTTGCTTTCTAGCTTGACAAAACCATGAGTAGATGCCATTTTTCAGTATTTCACCGAACGAAACTTAGAAGGTGATTTGAAGATTGATAGGGTTTTGAGAAAGAGTTTTTGCCTTTGCTTTTGAGAGAGAGAAATGAACAGTTTTTGGTAATGTGTGAGAGAAACGGACGAAAATGGTTTAAGTATGGTTCATGAAAGGATGTGCGGGTGGTTTTTGAAAATAGATTACGCGCCGATTATCATTTAATGTCTCGTATTTAATGCGGCAAAGACATTTATATCCAATCATAAGCTTGGTGTGCAGCTTTTGCTTACACGTCATAATTAATTATCTGCGTCATTCTTAAAAACATTCCGCTTAGTAAAAACATTGCGTTTTTGTCACTTTGCTCATAAATGACTCGAACTTATCCCTTAGGCGATTTAACTCTTCTTCTCACAGTTCTCTAGTGACTCGATTTGTCGCCTAACTCGATGGGTTATCTTTCCGTCTATTTATTTCACTTAGCCGATTTGAGAGTTCACTCTTTTTCCTTTTTCGTGTTGCATTTCTTTTCTTTGAGTCTTTTCTTCAAATCTTGACTCACATAATGGTTTTGTGAATATGTCACCAATTGTTTATCGGTTGAAATATATTCAAGGTGATGTCCTTCTTTTCAACATGATCTCTTATGAAGTGATATCGACATCGATATGCTTTATTCTTGAGTGCAACACAGGATTTTGAGTGATTGCAATTGCACTTGTGTTATCACACATGATTGGAATTTCCTTTTCTTCAACTTCATAGTCTCTTTCTTTGTCTCATCCATAGGACTTGGGCACTTGATTTGCCCTTGCTATGTATTATGCTTCATTTGTAGAGGTGGCTATTGAATTTTGCTTTTTGCTAAACTAGAAATTGCTTTGTTTCAAGCATTTGACATGTGCACGAGGTGCTCTTCTGTCAACTCTACATCCAAAGATAAGTCAGTCCGAATAGCCAATTAGCTTGAATCCACCTTCCTTTGGATACCATAAGCCAACTTCTTGGCTTCCTTTCAAATATCTCAAGATCTCTTAGGCATTTGCGATCATATGGCTTTCTTTTGGAGCAGATTGAAATCTTGCACATACACCTCTGACAAAGGTGATGTCGGCCTTCTTTGTGAGATAAAGCAATGATCCGATAAGTGCTCAGTATCTTGTTTGATCTGAGGCTTGCCATCCGCATCCATGTCCATTTTGGTGATGTATTCATTGGTATTTTCACGAAGACTTCTCTTCCATGCCAAATTTCTTCATTAAATCTCTCGGTGTATTTTGTTTGACTTATGAAGGTTCCATCCTTCAAAATTTGTTTCACTTGGAGTCGAGGAAGAATGTCGCTCTCCCATCATGCTCATTTTGAATTTGCTTTGCATGAGGTTTGAAAATTTACCACCATGCTCTTTGTTTATGGATCCAAAAATAATGTCATCCACATATATTTGAACAAGCAATATACTCTTCGCATCTTGAATTCGAAGAGTGTTCTATCCACTTTGCCTTTTGTGAATCCGTTCTCAATCGGGAATTGTGACAAAGTATCATACCATGCTCGGGTGCTGTTTCAATCCATATAGAGCTTTCTTGAGTTTGTATACCTTATCTCCAAGAGTCTTCTTCTCAAATCCTGGAGGTTGTTCAACATATATTTCTTCTTCCAATAAACCGTTAAGGAATGCACTCTTTACATCCATTTGATATACAATAAAATTCTTGTGAGTGCATAGGCAAGAAACATCCTTATAGCTTCAATCTTGCTACGGGGGCAAATGTTTCATCAACATCTATCCCTTCTTCTTGGCAATATCCTTTGGCTACTAATCTTGCTTTGTTTCTTACCACGAGAACCTTCCTCGTTCATCTTGTTTACGAACACCCATTTAGTGCCGATAACATTTTGATGGGTGGGTCTTTGAACCGATTCCCATACTTTATTTCTTTCAAAGCGATTGACTCTTCTTGCATAGCTTGAATCCAATGTGTGTCATCAATGCTTGTGACACATCTTTAGGCTCTATTTGTGAGATAAAGCATATGAACATAGCTTCTTGTTGAGTTCTGGATCTTGTTTTGACACCTTCTCTTATATCTCCAATGACTAGTTACGGTGGATGGTCTCTCAACCATCTTACATCGAGGTTGGAGTAAGTTAGTGGATTGATCGTCTTGCGGCTATGTTGCTTTGATCAGCTCTCTCGTCATCACTTAGCTGCAGATTTTCAGTTTGTTTTTGAGACTCAGCTATCTAATCTTCATACGGGTTTATAATTCCGGCTTGACCAAACATAGGGACTCTTTTGCATGGTTGGTTGATTCAAACTTATCGGTGACTCTTCAATGTCTTCTCCATTTACATTTGGCTCATCAAACACCACATGAATGGATTCCTCTGTAACCATACTCCTCTTGTTGAGTACTGTAGGCTTTGCTTTTTCGGTGAGTATCCCAAGAAGATACCTTCATCGACTTTAGCATCAAAAGCCTTCAAATTATCTTTGCCATTGTTATGGATGAAGCATTTACATCCAAATATTCTAAAATATGCAACATTTGGTTTTTCCCTATCCAAATCTCATAGGGAGTCTTTGTCATTGTCTGTCTGTTTATCATGCATCTATTTTGAGTGTAGCATTTGTGTTTATTGCTTCAAGCCCCAAAATCTTTTAGGTAACCTGCTTGACTAACATGGTCCTGCCGCTTTTGCTTCTTTGAGAGTTCTATTCTTCTTTCTCGCAACTCCATTCTCTTTGTGGAGTCCTTGCTGCGAGATAATTCATGACCAATACCATTTTCAATACAAATCGAGTTATTATACCATTGACAAACTCGTTCCTGCATACGATCTTATTTTGATAATGGTTTGACTTTTCTCATTTGAATCTTCTTCATCGATTGTGGTAGTTTACGTAGAGAGTTTCTTTCTTCTTACACATGAATATTGTCCATGTATATCTTGAGTAGTCATCTACTACTACCAATGTGTATTTCTTCCCACTTATGCTTTTTGGTTCAACTGGACCAAATAGATCCATATGTAGCAGATCAATATTCTTGTTGAAGATGGACATGTCTTTTCTTTGAATGATGATTTGATTTGTTTTCCCTTCGACATGCGTCACATATACTCTCCTTCTTGTATAATGAGTCGGAAGTCCTTCCACAAGATTGCTTACAGCAAGCAAGCTTGTTAATCGTTTTGAAATTGGGTGACTCGACTTCTTGTGCCACAACCGACTTGACTTCGGTGTGCTCTTTGCTAATAGACAGGTGCTTGGTGTTGCGATTGACCAATCCACGACATACATGTTCTTTTATGCGCATCCTTGCAACACAACTTCATTTGATTCATTATCCTTGATTTGGCATATACCCATGTTAAATTCAACATTATAACCCTTTTCACGAGTTGGTGATGCTTAGCAAGTTGAAGTTGAGTCCTTGAAAGATATGCAACATGTGATTTCTAATACATTTTTCTTGATGGATCCAATGCCTCTTATTTCTCCTGGAGCTTCATTTCCTCCAAATATGACTTTTGCACCTCTCGACTTCCTTGAATTTTGTGATTTTTCTTGTTTCTGTCGTCATGTATGCGGGAATGACCACTATCCATGTACCAGGTTCCTTGGCACTTTCACATTCTTGAACGCAATCAAGGAAATTAAGTTTTAGGTACCCATACTTATGCAGGTCCGAGGGGTTAGTATTGTAAGATGATCCAACCAACCTATAGCCAATTGATTTGACTCTACGAGATTGCCATCTATCGATTGCCATAATCGTAATTAACTTTAGCAAATTTCTTGGGGTTAGGTTCATACAATTTGTCTCTTTTGTCTGTATGCCTTTGTAGGTGTTTTAGCAATTGCCCTCTTTGGGTAGTTGTGATGTCTCTAAGTGTAGTGCATTGGTGCATATGTGTCTTGATGAAAGCTCTTATACCTTTGGAATGGCCTTTCTTGAGTTCTAGGCCTTTGCCATTTGGGCTTATATTCCATAGGTCTTTGATAGTTCACATTATTCCAATCACTTGGCTTGGGTGCTTTCTACCATTCCCTTCATATGTATTTCTTTTATAGAACTTAAGGGTTTTGGTAGCTCTGTTTTTCTTTTCTGAGTATTTCTGTTTGGAGTTTCTTTGAGGAACTCATTTGGATTTCTTCTCATTTGTCCTCTCAAAGACACTCAAGTATTTTTTCCTTTTCCTTTATAGCCGAGGCCGTTTGCTTGTGATTGTGCTTTGGAATAGATGTGTGTGCACCATTTGGAGTTTTGGATTTTGAGATACTTCATTGCTTGAAGATCCTTTTTCCAAAATCACTTTTGGAGCTTGATATAGCACGAGAGGAATTAAATCTAAGCATGTCTTGTCTCCACATTCTCTTTGACTCATAATAAGATCATCGATGATTTAGATGCCTTAGTGAATGAGGCAATCACATTTTTGAGGTCATTTTCCCTCTTTTCTATAGCGACTATCTCTGCTTTATTAGCTTAGCATTTTCGATCTTTAGGCTTTCATTATCATCGGACTATTTGACTTAGAGTACTCGGCTCCTTAGTCATTTTGTGAGTTTTGACTCTTGAGTAGGCTATTTTCCTCATTTAGTAGTGTGTGTGAGGATTTAATGTGTTCAAAATCTTTCATCATTTTGCCTAATGAATCATAAAGATCGGTGGGTGATGAAGTGTGTGTGTCACGATCACTATCACTAGAATACGAGTGTGATGAGTTAGAGTGTACCTCATCTTCTTGGTCGAGGTTGGTATTGCTCCTTGGCCATCAAACAGATCAAGGTTTCTTCTTGAGTCACTTGAGTAGTCACTTCACTACTCTACGAATCGGATGTGTCTCTTGAGCATTTTGTCTTCTCTCCCGATCTCTGCGACCAACATTGCCTTTTTCTTTTCTTGTCTTCTTTCTCGAAGACCTTTCTTTCTTCTTCATTCCTGTATTTGTTGACTACGGGATATCGACAATCAATGGCATAGTGACCTGGTTGCTGCGGCTCAAAGCATAGATTTTCAACCTTTTGATCGACTCTTTCCATTCTTGGATTGTCGACTCTTTGATATTGACTTTTTGATGCTCTGTTTTCTTGGTTGGCCTATCTTGTGTCTTCTGGAGGATTCGCCCTTGCCTCTCTTGTAGTTCTTATTGAAGAACTTGTTGAACCTTTTAACCATCGGGGCTATTTCCTCCGGGTCAATGACTTCTTTGACCTCGGCTATCTTGCCATCCTTAACAATTAGAAGCGTTTTGTTTTGAATCTGTTGTCTCTTCTGGTCTTTTCTTCTCAGCTCAAATTCGTAGGCTTTGAGATCTGAGAATAGCTCATGGTTGGATGTCTTGGATAGGTCCATGGAATGTCTTAGTGCCATGACCTTCATTTCCCATTCAGCTGGGAGACTTTTTAGGATCTTCATACACATTTTCTTCTGTGTATATTCTTTTCCAAGTGCAGATAGCTCGTTGGTAATTTCTGTGAACCGAGAATCCAGTTGATCCAAGGTCTCTCCTGCGATCATTTTGAAATTCTCAAATTTTGTCTGACCATTTTGATAATTTATTTTCCTTGATTTGCTATGAGCCTTCACAAATCAATGTTAGCTTGTCCCGATTTCTTTAGCCGTTTTGCATGATTTGACTTTATTGAACATGGCTTTGTCAAGGTTTTGTAAAGAATGTCCTTGGCCACATTGTCAGGTTATATCTTTTTCTGTCATCATTTGTCCATTGACTCTTGGTTTTTCAACCATAGCTAGTGCTGGGGAGTAACATCCTCTTCACCTTCACCGGTGGCTCTCCTTTACAGTGTGTTCACTTTTAAAATTTGCGGTGGCCCATCCTCTATCACTATCCACATCTCATCATGTAATCTTTGATAGATGAGCACTGCATCACGAATTTTCCAATCATCAAATTCTTTAATTGTGAACATAGGGATGCGTGTCAAATTTGCTTCCATGATAATAACTTTTGATAGTAAAAGGAGTTTTGAAAACTTAAGTGCTAAAACAGGACTTTGAAAACTTTGGAGATCTAGTTCGAGAACGGTGCGAAAGGCTCGATAAACCAACCGCTCGATTCCACTTGTAGGTCCCAAGGGGTGTGAGTGTAAGGTTTAGAAGGGGGTTCAATAAACCTTACCAACTTTTCAAATTAGTCCTTTTAAGTAATCGAGTTAGTACTTCAGTTGTGTCCTTGATGGACTGACTAAGTTAGTTAATCGTGAGTTAATCACTCACAGAGACTGATTGAAATTTGTTGATAAAATAACTCAATTGTTTTGACTAAAAGACTTAACTCATTGTGATTTGTTTTATTGGAAGACTTAACACCCTTGAATTTGGTTAAGTTTGTTTTAATACTTGGTTTTAGCACACAATTGATTATCAATTGGATGGCAAATTTATCATGATTAAATAAATAAGATGCGAGGAATTAAAGTCTTTGAAATGTAAATGACACGATAAGTTTTTATAGAGGTTCGAAGATGGGGTAATTCTTCTACTCCTCTATTCTCCAACTCTGGAGGAATCCACTAAGTATTGATCGGTATACGAGTGGTAACTTGTCCGGATACAAGTCTTGATCACACACGGTGACTTGATCCTTTGGGACTCGTCTGAGATGATGTCAGTCGCCTTGGCTTGGCTTCTGACGACTCGGCTTCTTCACAGGGCGGTTTGCGCTTGCTACTACAAACCACTTGCTCAAGCTTCTTGGATTTGATCACGAAGCCCTCCAAAAACTTGAGACTGGTTCGACCTTGAACCTTCCTACAATCCTCCGTGGAAAGTAGACCCCCTTGATTCTTCAAAAATTTCCTCTTCAATTGATTGAAGTTATCTTTCCTTCACAGGTGAGTGTTGGATTGATTTTCTTCGTAATGTAGGCTTGAGGATTAATCTTGAATGATTTGAGAATATTTTAGGTTACAGTTCAAATGTTTGCTTGAAATGTTCGTGGTTCAGGTAACCTTCTCTCGAGTTATTTCTCGGCCTTTTATAGTGATCTTTCAAAAATCGCCCGTTGAAGAAGAGATAGGCTTATTTTTGAAAGTCACTTGTGGTCGTTGGCTTGTCTTGTTGCGATCCTTGGAATTGCCACTTCCTCGTATGAATTGTTCTTGACTTTTGAGTTCGACATGGTGCGTGCTTCCCATTAGTTTATTCCTTTTGCACGCTTCCTCGGGGTGAGCACTTCAAGAAAGGTAGTATGGAGGTATTACTTGTTTAAGTAATTCTCTTGATTTACGTACGCAACGGATCTCTTTCGATTGTCTTGACTTGACTACATTTTCTTCATATCCCCAGGTGACTTGAGTCGGCTTAATCATTTGATGACTCTTACGCCACTTCAACCTTGAGACTTTTGTCTTGAGTTGACTTTGGTCGATACTTTACTGTTTGCATCTCTTTGCACCTTGATCGAGTTCTTGTCTTTCTTTCTTTGCCATACTGTTTGTCTTGCAGCGTGAGTCTTCCTTCTAGTCTCGGTTTGTCTTCTTGCATGTTTAGGCATAGCTGACTTAACTCAGCTTGACCAGCCCTATCTAGTACAATGCAGTTTACAACAAAAATGGGGTGCCAACTTCCTATTCTAAGTTTTTACATGGCATTCATCAAAATCTATGAAGTGATTTCCCAACACTTTTCAAGGGAAAAACTAATACTTTTGAGGGTTGCCTAATATACGTTACTGCCTAATACTTTTCAAGGGGACAATTAATACACTTTAGGTGGATTACTAATACTTTTGAGGCAAAAAATCAATATTTTTCATGAGGGCTAGTACAAATATTGTTCAAGGTGTTGGACCTCAAGCGCTTTACTGGATTGACGACTTTTCCCACAAACCAACACGAGTCTTTTCTAGCGCGCTTTGTCCTCACTCACGCGCTCCTTGAAAATTGTTTCCCAGGGGTCACCCATCCCATGTCTACTCTAGGCCAAAAACGTTTAACCTTAGAGTTTCTATGTAATGGGCACCAGAAATGAAGATGCATCTGTTGGTATAGGTAGTCCATATCAAATCCTTTAAGCTCTCATTTAACTGTGCAATCCAGCTCTCACGAGTTTGAATCACGGGTCGCGCCTCGCGTCTCTTTTAAAGCCTATTGCAGTCATGATGCTGGACCAAAGCCCAACAATCCCCTCCCAAAGACACCCGATCATCTCGGCCAGTCTTGGCAACCTCACGCCCGCTACATACATTTCCTCAGTTCTAACACCAATTTCTTCAATTCAAGCGTTGTGTCACGCCTTGACCTCTCGATTAGGGGGTGGCCACGGCCCGAAACCGCGCCGATTCAGTTCCTCATTTTGGAGAAATCAGAATCGGGCGGAAGTGAACCGTTGCCTCACGATTCGGTTCAAAGCTGGAATCGATGATTCGATTTCGGTTTTGGAACTGGTTCCTCGATTCGGATTCAGTTCGATTTTAACCAGGAGCTGTTTGTTTATCTTTTGATAATTTTTGTTAGGAAATTTATTTGTTAGATTTTGATGATACCATGTAAAACTTAGACTAGGAAGTTGGCACCCCATTTTCCTTGTAATTATATGTTGTAATAGATAGGATTGAAAAAGGTGAGTGAAGTCGATTATGACGGAAGAATGCAAGAAGTCAAGCAGACAGAGTAAAGACTCTGTTGTGTGTCAAATTTGAGTATGGCCAAGATGGAAGATAAGGACTCGATGAAGGAGAGCCGGTGAGGAACAACTATGTGAAGTATGAAGAAGTGTCGATCAAGTTAGTAAAAGGAGCAAGTGTAATAGTTGAAGTGACAGTTGAGTCATTCCCATATGTTTGGAGCGAGACTCAAGTCGAGGGTAAAAAAGCGTGATCAGTCAAGTCAAGACAAGCGACATTGATCCGTTGGAAGGAAGTCAAGGATATTACTCGATATAGTAATAAGTCCAAGCTGCCAGGTCTTAAAGTGTTTGGCCCAGAAATATGCAAAAGGAATAAACCAATGGAAACCACTGGAGCATGTGTGAGACCCTGTAAAGCTGCAAAGTCATTTAATACGAGGAAGGGCCAACATCACATCGGCTGCCGGACCAAGAAAAGACAAGCCAACGAACAAGAAGTGTCATTTGAAAATAGCCTATCTCTTAAACGGGCAAATTTTCAAATGAGCACTATAAAAGGCTGAGGAAGCATTTGGGAAAAGGTGACGATTTACACAAATGAATCAAGTAATTTTCAAGCAAGCATAACCTGCAATATTCTCAAAGCTTATCAAGAAGTTCCTCAAGCCTAAAACTCGAAGGAACTCGATCCAACACTCGCTGTGAAGGAAAGAATACTTCAACCAGTTGAAGAGGAAAAGTTTAAAGAATGAAAAATGGGTATACTCTCCAAGTTGAAGGAGCTGTATAAAGGTTCAAGGTCGAACCAAAAGTTTCAAGTTTGTTGGAAGGCTGTGTGATTAAATCCAAAGACTTGAAGGGAGCTGAAGTAGCAAGGCAACTGTCTTGTGAAGAAGCTGAGTTGCAGGAGAAGCCAGCTGTGTGATCAAGGCTGTCTCTAGACTGAAGAACTGCTTTGTAACCTGATATGTTACTTAGTAGATTCCTCCAGGTTTTGGAGAAGAATGGATTAGAGGAATTACCCGATCCTCGAACCACTATAAATTTGCTTGTGTCATTTACTTTCAGCATTTACTTTCTTGCGTATATTTTAATATCTACTGATAATTTATATTGCTACCCAACTGATAATAACAAGTGCTAAAACGAGTGATTAAAAACGAGCTTAAAATTTAACAAAGGGTGTTAAGTCTTTCGCTGTTAAAAACCAAATCACCTAAAAGTTAAGTGTTAGTTGACGCAACTAAGGTATACTATCAACAGCTCAGTCGAGTTTATTGAGTGGGTAACTTTATTGAAGAAAGCCAACTTTGTCCCCGAGGACCCATTTGATTTGAGTCAACTCTGTTGAAATTCTTAAAAAGACTAAAAGGAGAAAATTTGGTAAGGTTTATTCAACCCCCCTCCCTTTTCTAAACCTTACACCACACCCATTGGGACCTACAAGTGGTATCAGAGCGGTTGGTTCATTGAGCCTTCCGCACTGGTTACTGAACTAGATCTCAACCTTTTTCAAAAGGTTTAATACTTGTGTTTTCAAAGTCTTTCATCTTTAAAGCAAAGTTATTATCATGAAATCCAATCTAACTCGTATTCCTATATTTATTGTGGAAGAGTTTGATTACTGGAAGATTCGCATGAAGGCTCACCTATCAGCCTTACACGATGGAATGTGTCTTGTGATAGAAGATGGGCCACTACAAATATTCAAAGTCAACACTGCTGCAAGAGCATCACCTCCAGTTGAAGGAGAAATTGTTGCAGAGGCTAGACCAGTCATGGTTGAAAAACCACGCACTGAATGGACTAATGAAGATAGAAAGAGTTATAACCTGGACAATGTGGCCAAGGATATTCTCTACAAGATGTTGGACAAGGCGGTGTTCAACAAAGTCAAGTCATGCAAATCTGCCAAAGAAATCTGGGATAAGCTAACCCTGATTTGTGAAGGATCAGAACAGATTAAAGAGAATAAATTAATTGTTGCTGTACAAAAATTTGAAAATTTTAAAATACTTGCAGGTGAAAGTCTGGATCAGCTGGATGCCAGATTCACTAGAGATAACAAATGAGCTTTCAGCTCTTGGGAAAGAGTACACTCAGAAGGAGATGTGCATGAAGATACTAAGAGCCCTCCCAGCTGTATGGGAAATGAAGGTCATGGCCCTGAGACATTCAATGGACCTCTCAAGAGCATATAATCATGAGCTATTCTCAGATCTCAAAGCCTATGAATTTGAGCTGAGAAGGAAAGAGCAAGAGGAGACAGTTGTACCAAAGACAGCTACATTATTGGCCAGTGAAGGGAAGAAAGCTGAGCCAAAGGAGACCATTGACCAGGAGGAAATTGCCCACATGGTAAAGATATTCAATAAGTTGTTTAACAAGAACTATAAAAGAAACAATGGTGAGACCTCCAGGAGACATTCAGCACCGTCCAAAGCAAGGAAGGACAGACCGCCCAAGAGACCTGAACATCAAAGAGCTGACTATCAGAGAGCTGATAATCAGAGAACCGAGAGAGCTGATCAGAGAGCTGAAAACCTGTGTTAGAATTGCAGACAACCAGGACACTTTGCTGTTGACTATTCCTATCCACTAGTCAATAAATACAGAAATGAGGAAGAAAGAAGATTCTTCAGGGAAAGAAGACAAGAAAAGAAGAAACCCATGTTGGCTGCCGAGATCTGAGCTAAACTAAGTGTAAAGAGCCAATGAGACTGACGATAGCGGTGGTGACTATTCAAGTGATACTTAGAAAGAGGCTATGATATGCCTCATGGCCAAAGAGCAAGATCAAGAAGATGAGGTACATTCTAACTCATCTCATTCTGATTTAAGTGATAGTGACTGTGATACACACACTTCATCACCCACAGATCTTTACGATTCATTAGGAAAAATGATGAAAGATTTTGAGCATATTAAAACCTCACACACACTTTTGAATGAGGAAAATAGCCGACTTAAAAGCCAAAACTCACAACTGACTAAAGAGTTTGAGTACTCTAAGTCACATAGTGATGAGAACACTAAGCTAAAAATTTGAAAATGCCAAGATCTTAGAAGAGTTAGTCTGCTACTTAGAAAAAAAAAAAAAGATCTCAAAGCCGTGATTGCCTCATTTACAAAAGCATCCAAATCATTGGATGAACTTATTATGAGCCTAAAAGAGTGTGGAGATAAACGGCGCATAGGATTCAATTCCTTTGTGCATAGTCAAATTCAGTGGTTTTGGAGAAAGGGTCCTCAAGCAATAAGGGAATCCACAAACCCAAAACACCATATGTTGTACCAACACCCACACCAAAACACAATCACAATCATACTTGGCCTTGGTTACAAAGGAAAATGAAAGAAGCCGATAGAGTATCTTTGAAAAAGGCAGTGAGAAGAAATACGAGACAAGTCCATCACAGACACCTAATAGAAAATACTCTGTAAAAAGCCAAACAGAGCTACCAAAGGCCCCTGAGATTTCAACAAAGAAATACATATGATGGGAATGGTAAAAATTATCCAAACCAAGCTGATTGAAATAACCATGTGAAACATCAGCAAAGACCTATGGGATACAAGCCAAAATGGCAAAGACCTCAACCTCAGCAAAGGTCATTCCCAAGGCAAAAGAGCTATTATCAGCACACATATGCACCCAAGCACTACACCTAGAAATTCCACAACTACCCTAAGAAAGAGGTTGTTAAAACAAACAAACACACGGGCATACGAGACAAAAGAGACAGGTTGTATGATCCTAAAATCCTCAAGCAATTTGCTAATGTGCATTATGATTATGGGGCGATAGATGGCAACCTCTTAGAGTTAGATCATCTGGCTATAGGTTGGTTGGAACATCTTATAGCACTAAGCCCCAGGACCCATGCAAGTATGGGTAAAAACCGATTTCCTTGATTGCGGGTTCAAGGAACAAGCAGTGCCAAGGAACCTGGTACATGGATAGTGGTTTTTGATTGACCACCACAAAATGTACCTTTGAAAGTTGAATTCGACCTTGTGCAACAACACTAGAATCCATTCTTGACGTGCAAAAAACTCACGAAAATTGTTAGATTAAATAACAAAAAGACGGTAATTATAGCTTACAATCCTCGTGGGAATGACACTCGGTACTCAATAATCTATACTATAAAACGACAGAAATAAAAGAAATCAGCCGAGATTCAAGGAGATCAAAGGTGAAAAAGTCATATTTGGAGGAAATGAAGCTCCAGGGGAGATCAAAGGCACAGGATCCATCAAGAAGAATGGACTGGAGATCACAGATGTTGCATATGTTGAAGGCCTCAACTTCGACCTATTAAGCATCGGCCAACTTTGTAACAAAGGCTATAATGTGGGATTCAACATGGGAATATGCCAGATCAAGGATGCTGAATCTAATGAGATAGTGCTGCAAGGAATAAGACAAAAGAACATGTATGTAGTGGATTGGTCTACTGCTACACCAAGCACATGTCTGCTAGCAAAGAGTACAACCGAGTCAAGTTGGTTGTGGCATAAGAAGTTGAGTCACCTGAATTTCAAGACAATCAACAAGCTTGCAAGGAGTCATCTTGTGGAAGGATTATCGACTCGGTGTCAAGAAAGAAAGTATATGTGATGCATGCGGATGGGAAGCGAGATCAAATCATCATTCAAGGATAAGCAAGTCCTTCTTCAACCAGGATATTGCATCATTTGCACATGGATTTATTTGGTCTGTTGAGCCATAAATACAACATGACTATTCGGTGGGAAAAATACACCTTAGTGGTGGTGGATGACTATACAAGATACATGGATAATTTTCATGTGTAAAAAGAAGAAAACATTGCGAAGTTGCCTCGGTGATGAGAAGAGTTCAAAATGAGAAGAGTCAAACCATTATAAAGATAAGGTCGACAGGGAACCGAGTTTGTCAATGGGATTATAACTCGAGATTGTGTTGAAAATGGTATTGCTCATGAGTTATCGGCACAAGGACTCCGCGTGAGAATGGAGTGGTGAAAGAAGAAACAAAACTCTCAAGAAAGCCGCAAGGACAATGTTAGTCGTTTGGATTACTAAGAGATTTTGGGCTGAAGCCATAAATACAACATGTTATACTCAAAATAGATGCATGATAAACAGGCAATTAACCAAGACTCCCTATGAGATTTGGATAGGGAGAAAGCCAATGTTGGATATTTCAAGATCTTTGGATGTAAGTGCTTCATCCACAACAATGGCAAGGACAATTTGAAGGCTTTTGATGCTAAAGCTGATGAAGGTATCTTTTTGGGATACTCAGCTGAGAGTAAAGGCTATAGAGTGCTAAACAAAAGGACCTGATAACCCGAAAACTGTGGTTATTACGGACGATGAAATAGCTCTATGGTCACAGAAGAGTCTATCCATGTGGTGTTTGATGAGCCAAATGTAAATGGAAAAGACATTGATGAGTTAGCTGAATCAACCGACTATGGAGTCCTTATGTTGAAGCAGATGTGAGAGCACTCAACCCTGATGATGATGAGATAGCTGAATCTCAAAGAAAGCTGGAAGGTCTGCAGCTGAATGATGATGAAGAAGCTGTTCAAGACAACTTATTGCAAGACGGTGAATCCAGCAGACTTATTCCAACCTGATGTGAGATGGCTGAGAGATCATCCACCTGAGTTAATATTGGAGATGTTAGAGATGGCATAAAAACCAGATCCAGAGCACAACATGAAGATATGTTCACTTGTTTTATTTCCCAAATCGAACCTAAAGATGTGTCTCAAGCCTTGGAAGACACATATTGGATTCAGGCCATGCAAGAAGAGCTGAATCAATTTGAGAGAAACAAAGTATGGGAATTAGTTCAAAGGCCAACCCATCAAAATGTTATTGGTACTAAGTGGGTGTTCAGAAACAAGATGAATGAGGAAGGATCTGTTGTCAGAAACAAAGAAAGATTGGTAGCCAAAAGGTATTGACAAGAAGAAGGTATAGATTTTGGCGAAACCTTTGCTCTTGTTGCCAGATTGGAAGCAATAAGGATGTTTCTTGCTTATGCTGCACATAATAACTTCACTGTATATCAAATGGATGTGAATAGTGCATTTCTGAATGGACTGTTAGAAGAAGAAGTCTATGTTGAACAACCTCCAGGTTTTGAGTAGAAAACTATTGAAGATAAAGTCTACAAGCTCAAAAAGGCATTGTATGGATTGAAACCAGCACCAAGAGCATGGTATGATATATTGTCTCAGTTTCTAATTGACAATGGATTCACCAAAGGCAAAGTTATCAGAACACTCTTCAGAATTCAAGATGGAGAGAGTATACTGCTTGTTCAAATATATGTGGATGATATCATCTTTGGATCCACAAACAAAGAGTTGTGTGACAAGTTCTCAAACCTCATGTAAGAAAAATTTGAGATGAGCATGATGGGAGAGCTGACTTTCTTCTTAGAACTTCAAGTCAAGCAATTGAAGGATGGAACCTTCATAAGCCAAACCAAGTATACCAGAGATTTAATGAAGAAGTTTGATATGAAAGAGAAATCATCAGTGAAGATTCCCATGAATACATCAGTCAAGATGAACATGGATGCAGATGGCAAAGCTGTTGATCAAACTAGATATAGAGTCCTCATTGGATCTTTGCTCTATTTAACAAACAAGCGGGCGGACATCACCTTTGTTGTAGGTGTATGTGCTAGATTTCAATTTGCACCAAAAGAGAGTCACATGATTGCATGACTAAGATAATCTAAGATATTTGAAGGGATGCAAGAAGTTGGCTTATGGTATCCAAAGAAAGGAGGATTCAAGGTGGTAGGATACTCGGACTCAGTTATCTTTGAATGTAGAGTTGACGGGAAGAGTACTTCAGGTACATGTCAAATGCTTGAAAGCATTAGTTTCTTGGTTTCAAGAAGCGAGAATTCAATAGCTACATCCACAAACCGGTGAGCGAGTACATAGTTGCGGGCGGCTATTGTGTCAAGTCTTATGGATGAGGCACGGTGAGAGATTATGATATAGAAGAAAGAGATTCCAATTATGTGTGATAACACTAGTGCTATTGCAATCACTCGAGAATCGATGTTGCACTCAAGAACAAAGCACATTGATGTCAGATATCATTTTATACGAGATCATGTTGAAAAGAAAGACATCACTTTGGAATACATCTCAACTGATAAGCAGTTAGCTGACATATTCACAAAGCCCCTATGTGAATCGAGATTTGAAGAGCTTAAGAATGAGCTAGGGTTAATTGGTGAGTTAGGATACTCACAAGACTCAATCGTGAGAGACAAAAGAAGAGAGAATGAAAAATGAGCAAGTTTCACAATTCAGCCAAGTGAAACAGCCTAGACGAGAAATCAGTTGTATCGAGTTAGCTGACAGCTGAGTGATCTATTGTGAAGAGAGAAGCAGCCTTAAGTCACTTTTGGATGATAGCTGAGTTATTTATGAGCTAAGTGACAAAAACGCAGTCGTTTTATGCGAGCGGGAATGTTTTTAAGGATGACGTCAGCGTAATTATGGTTGTCAGTACAAAAGCTGCATGGTAAAACATATGAATTGGATATAAATGATGCTGCATTTAATACAGGGAAATTAATGCAGCTTTGAAGGTTAAATCCTGACCGTCGATTTTGATCAAGTTTTTCAAATTCCAAAAACCGTCCTTTCAAGTCAATATAAGTTGAAAACACATTTTCTCTCTCCTTGCAAAAACTCTCTCGTCTTCAACAAGCAAGAAAACTCTCTGTAAAAGTTCGAAAACCCTACTCTCGAGATCAAGATTTTACACATTTTTCACCGATTATTTTCTCACGAAAATGGAAGCAACTTATGATTTCGTTAAGTTATCCGAGAAGATCCACTCGGGATCGACAGTGGACTTTGAGGGGATGGTGAAACAGGGTGCTGATGAAACCCTGGTGAAGAAGATTGCTGAGAAGGTCGAGAAGTCTGGTCTAAAGGACTTTCTCACTATGGAGTTTTCTCACACGTATCTAGAGGAGGTTGCGATGTTCTATGTAAATGCGGAAGTGCATGATGATGAGATTCGCTCATTTGTTCACATCAAGGCTATCAAGATCACTGATACGGATCTTGTTGAGCATTGTAAGCTGCCTACTGATGGGCTGAAGGAGAATATCGAGAAGGATGTCAACATTGCTGCGGCTTAGAAAGAGATAGCCAATCCTCGAGTGTTTGTGAGGGGTTGTCTATATAGCCAAGAAGGAGTTGGTCAAGCAAGATTACCACAAACTGATGGACATTGTGTCAAGTGCGTGGATATGAAGTTTGGAAGCTTCAACCAGCTGTCTCGGACTAAGCTGGTGGTGATGGTTGCGATCATGGAAGAAAAGAAGATTAACTGGGCTGAGTTTGTCTTCAGTCGTATCTGCCAAAATATGATCAATAAGTCCATTAAGGAAGATGGTACTTTCGGATGCTCATTGGGACATGGCCTAGTGATTGGCCATTTGATGGAAGTGAAAGGAATTGACCTGCGCCATGGAAAGCCATTCCATGTGAACAAGAAGATGTTCAAGGCAAACCTTTATGGAGCTCGGAGGAAGGTGCATGCCAGGAAAGCTGACACGAGTGAGGGTGAGTCAGCTGGCCCTGCTAAAGACACAATTGCAACTGCTCCAGCTCTCTCCCCCAAGCCTATTCCGAAGAAGAGAGCTGCGGCAGCGAGGAAAGCACCTGCCCCTACAGCCAAGTCCAAGAAGGCTCCTGCCCTTGCAGCCGAGCCACAAGCACCTACCCCCAGCCGACCAGAAGCCCCGCCTCGCGGCCAAGACCTAGAAGGATTCCTCTATGCCTTCACTGGTTGTGAAGAAAAAGTGCAGAGCTGCGTCCCGCAAGTCAGCTGTTGTGAAAAAGATAAAGATGGTGGAGCAGAAGCCACCGATGAAGAAGCAAAGATGATGTTGTTCCTCTTGTTAGAACCAAGAGGAGAAGACTTTAAGAAGTCCGAGCTTGAAAAAAGTGAGTCGCCACTCTCAGAGAAAAGCCGAAGAGGCTGGCGATCTTAAGAAGAAGCGATCTAAAGAGAAGGATGGTGGAGATGCGGCCACCATGGATGCGAGAGAGAAGCTGGCGATGCCAATCGGAGAGTGTAGAAGACCCAGCTGCTCGTGAGACAACTGTGGAGAAGAAAAGAGTAGAGACAGCAGAGACTTTTGAGGAAAGAGATGTCCCGTCCCCTCAGACCGATGCCAATATACCTGAGAAGGAGCAAACTCCACTTGCTATGATTCAGGAAGATGGAGATGATGATGATGACATGATAATGTACTCTCGATCTATCAGGATATTCAAGAGATTGAGGATTGGAGACGATGGAAGTGGACTTCTCTCGACAAAGACAATTTGAGCACCCAGAGTACATCGAAGAAGAAGAGGAGCTCTTACGCTTCCTAGGAAACGTCTCTGTCCACTATGCCCTTAATGAAGAATTTTGCATGGACGCCCTTCGCGCCATAAAAGAAGATGAAAAGAAGAAAGCTTTGGAGAAAGCCAAAGCTCTTGAAAAATCAAAGATGTGCATGTTCACTGGAGATCATGAGCATGTCATGGAATCGACCGACAAAGCGACCTAGAAGACATTGATCCTGTAGAAGAAGCGATTAAGAAAGCTGAGTTCCAACAGGCCATCAAAGAATCAAAAGCCATGCACGAACAACATTTGCAAGAGGGTCCGGGAGAATCTTCTAAACTCTCTCCTAGCTCTAACCCTTTGGATGTGGCGCAGAAGATAGCTGCTGACATAGCTGCCACCACATCCCCCGTGCAATCTGAAAATGGCTCTCAAGGGAACGGCGATGAAGCTAGGGAAGGAGATGAAACGGGCACCCTAGCCAAGCCAACCCCCAAAGAAGGTGTTGAGACACCTGCCTCCACGGCTGATTACTCAACAGGAAAAATAGTCGAGTCTTAGGAGCAAAGTAACCCCACAACCATTAACTTAGCTGGTGCGCCAGTTGAGGGGGAAGCTCTCTCCACCACAGCTAGATCGGAGGATGATGTGGGAGACCAAACTATGAAGTTGGGAGGTGAATGTGAGAAATCAATGGATCAACAGAGTGAAGTTGACGAAGCTCGGACGGTTGAGACTGTCTCAACTGAAACTTCTTCTGCACTGAAGGCCGATGACGCTGCTGATGCAGCTAAGGCAAAGGATGGAATTGAGACCGTGGGAGTTGAGACTCCGATGGGTGCCACTGAAGACCCCTAGGTAGCTGAGTCTGCCGAAGGAAAAACTGCCCAAGACCCTACTACAGTTGAGACTGCACATAGGGATGTAGAAGGCCCCACAACGGTTGAGACTACTGGGGGTAATGAAGGCCTAGAGGAGGTTGAGACTTCCTTAGGTAAAGAAGTTGAGAAAGAGCAAATTCCTCATGTCGAGACGGTTGATAAAGAAGTCAGAATCACCGCTCTTAGTGATTCCCAGGAAAATATTGACACATAATTTTTGGAATCCGACAATGAAGTCGAGTCCACACCTATTGATGAATCTGCCAAGGACAAGTCTGAGGATGCTCAAGACTCTCGGAGTACTGTCAGTGATAAAATAACTCCGATGAGGTTCGTATTTGTTCATGAGCCAACCCCTATGGCTACATCACACTCCGATGACACTGATAAAATAGTTGAGGACCAGTCAACTCAAAAGAAAACGCAAACCGATCATCGAGGAAGCATTAAGGCAGTGGTCGATGGTGACGAGCTAACACAAGTTTGCTCAAGCTGAAACCGATCGGTGAGGGCTAAGACATCCGATCCCAGCTCTTGCGGCCGAAGTGCGGTGCGGAGGCAAGTCAAGTTGACTCCACTCAAAGGGAGAAGGGAAAGGCTCCACAAGTTGGGCCTAGGGGAATCCCTCTCGTCCCAGATAACATGTTTGAAGAGATATTTCATTTTTAAGTAGAGTTGCCACCTCTGGATGCCGAGTCTGCTAGAGAGCAAGCCAAATACACAGTGGAAGTAGAGCCCGGTGTTCCAGCTGATTCCACAATAGTGCCTATAGGTTTCGACTTCGATGTTGTTTTGCTTGAGGAAGAGTCCGCTTCTACAGCCGACTTCCAGAAGGCATTTAAAGCCATTTGCGAAGAAATTGAGAAAATGGAACACGACTTAGCATCATTAGACCTAAGACTGGACAAATGTGATGCAAGTATCAGCGGGGATATTCGAGGTGTTTTTCTACGAATCAGAGTATGGGCTGCTCAAACAAGCTGCTATGAGATTAGAGCAAGTCCGTTACTTCAAGTCACTCTTTGCAGAGTTTCTAGTTTGGAGTGCAGATAATATTCAGTTTCAGCAGAGGCAAAAGGAGTATATGGTGAGGATTGAAGAATCCCACAAGTCGGACATGGAGTTACTTAAGCTGCAACACAAGAGAGAAATTGCAAGATTGGAGGCCAACATGAACCAGCAGTTCAGTGTTCTCCAGACTGAAATGAAATTAATGGCAGCTGAGTCCAAGGCTATGTGATCAGAATTCAGAATAGCCTACTCCAAAGCAGATGACAAGCAAAATTCTACGAACAACAGACTTGACTTTATTCTCAGTGGATTGTTCCCTGGCCTGACCCTTTCGTTTGGTGATGATGCCAAAAAGGGGAAATATGAGGCTTTGAAGGAACTGAAGGAAAGCAAAGGGAGTCATAAGGTGGAAAAAAAAGAAAGTCCAAGCTAAGGGGAAAGGAAGCTCGAAAACCCCCCCGTTGAAGCTTATGTTTGCCCAGACTCCTCAGCAAGGAGATATTATAGCTTCACTTCTCAGCAAGCTACCGAAAGAGCTATCAGTGGAATAGAAAGCTGAGTTGGCAGTGAAAGAATCAAGGAAAGCCATCGAAGCTGAGTTCGAAAAAGTGACTGAGAAACATTCTGCGCAGATTCAGAATATAAGGGCCTTGATATGATGGTCCTCCAACAGGAAAAGGATTTCCCTGCGATCAAGCCCCCAAAAGACATTGCTATGCCTGATGCTGGGTCTGAGCCCAGATCACTAGAGGAGTTTGAAACTCTAGAGGCAGAAGGTTACTTCCAAGATATGACTCTACCGCAAGCCTGGGACATGTACTGGGAGAAAGGTCTCGATATGTGCAACCTAGGCGATGTGCGTGAGAGTCCCAGCAGATCACTGTTTGGAAAATCAAAAGCTCAACAAAGACACACTCCCGAGGATGGGAGCTGAGTCAGGAAGAGGAAGGGGAAGATCAGGTGGAAGTGGAAGAGGTAGAGGCTATCAACCGCAGCCAAAGCCTCAGGACATAAAGTATATTAATCCACAGAAGAAGGGATTAAACTACTGGGCTGGATATGATCATCTTGCTAACTTAGAAGTTGAACGCAAGAATGCTGAAGCTGTGAGAAGGCAAGAAGCTGAGAACAAAATGCTAAATCGCGAATGGGAGGAAAGAGCAGTGTAGGGATGACCCTACTACGAGGCGAGCCTATGAGAAGAAGAAGAATGATGAAGAAAAAAGGAAGAGAAGGGGAGCTGATGAGGACAGAAGAAGAGCAGAAGATGAAGAGAGAAAAAGCAAGCAGCCAAGGCGTTGAAGACGGCTGCAACCCCTTTATGTATTTTACTTTGTAAATACACAGTTGTAAGTTCTTTATAAGTTAGTTGTTAGCTCTGATATATTCTTTGTAAGTTTGCTCTGATACATGTTGTATTTCAATAAATGTATAGAGTATATTATTGTAAACAGCTTTGTAAAGGACAAGAATGCTATGATCAATAAAATTGATTATTTGAAGCATACATTCTTTGTTACTGCACTGCTTGTGTTTGCTGTTTATTTTATTTAAGTTTTGGCATCAGCAAAATGGGGAAAATTGTTAGGAAATTTATTTGTTAGATTTTGGTGATACCATGTAAAACTTAGACTAGGAAGTTGGCACCCCATTTTTCTTGTAATTCTATGTTGTAATAGATAGGACTGAAAGAGCTGAGTGAAGTCAGCTATGTCGAAGAATGCAAGAAGTCAACTGCAGACTAGAGTAAAGACTCCGTTGTGTGTCAGCTGAGTATGGACAAGATGGAAGATAAAGACTCAACTAAAGGAGAGCCAGCTGAGGAACAGTTGTGTGAAGTATGAAAAAGTGTCAGTCAAGTCAGTAAAAAGAAGCAAGTCTAATAGTTTAAGTGACAGTTGAGTCATTCCCATATGTTTGGATCAAACTCAAGTCAAGGGGTAAAGTCAGCAGTCAAGTCAAGACAACTGACATTGATCCGTTGGAAGGAAGTCAAGGATATTACTCGATATAGTAATAAGTCCAAGCTGTCAGGTCTTAAAGTGTTTGGCCCAGAAATATGCAAAAGAATAAACCAATGGGAAACACTGGAGCATATGTCAGACCCTGTAAAGCTGCAAAGTCATTTAATACGAGGAAGGGTCAACATCACATCGCTGCAGACCAAGAAAAGATAAGCCAACAAACAAGAAGTGTCATTTGAAAATAGCCTATCTCTTCAATGGGCAATTTTCAAATGAGCACTATAAAAGACTAAGGAAGCATTTGGGAAAAGGTGACGATTTACACGAATGAATCAAGCAATTTTCAAACAAGCATAACCTGCAATATTCTCAAAGCTTATCAAGAAATTCCTAAAGCCTAAAACTCGAAGGAACTCGATCCAACAATCGCTGTGAAGGAAAGAATACTTCAACCGGATGAAGAGAAAAAGTTTCAAGAACGAAAGAGGGGTCTACTCTCCAAGTAAGGAGCTGTAGAAAGGTTCAAGGTCGAACCAGAAGTTTCAAGTTTGTTGGAAGGCTGTGTGATCAAATCCAAAGACTTGAAGGGAGCTGAAGTAGCAAAGCGGTGACTAGTTGTCTTGTGAAGAAGCTGAGTCTTGAGGAGAAGCCATTTGTGTGATCAAAGCCGTCTCTAGATCAAGAAGCGCTTTGTAAACGATCTGTTACTTAGTGGATTCCTCCAGGAGTTGGAGAAGAGTGGATTAGAGGCATTACCCCATCCTCGAACCACTATAAATTTTCTTGTGTCATTTACTTTCAGCATTTACTTTCTTGCATATATTTTAATATATGCTGATAAGTTATATTGCTATACAACTGATAATAACAAGTGCTAAAACAACTGATTAAAAATGAGCTTAAAATTAACAAAGGGTGTTAAGTCTTCCGCTGTTAAAAACCAAATCACCTAAAAGTTAAGTGTTAGTTGACGCAGCTAAGTTATACTATCAACAGCTCAGTCGAGTATGTTGAGTGGGTAACTTTGCTCAAGAAAGCCAACCTAGATGTCCCCCAAGGACCCAACTGATTTGAGTCAGCTCTGTTGAAATTCTTAAAAAGACTAAAAGGAGAAAATTTGGTAACCCCCCTCTAAACCTTACATCACACCCCTTGGGACCTATATTTTTAATTTTTTTAAAATGGTTTATCATTTTCAGTTACAAAAGAAATGGGAAAAGAAAGAAAAATAATTGGACTTAATATTCAATTGAGTTTTGCAGTTAATATTAATAATAATATTAAATTGTCTATATATATACTATTAGAGTATAGAGGAATCAAAGTTCATGTAGTTCGCTTACAACATTTGGTTTAAAACGTGTCTCATATGGTTACAAATATAAAACGTTATAATAAACATTTAACATTTCATCTAGCATATGATACCAAACAAAAATGAAAATCGTTGGTTTTAACCTAGAAATGCCGTTTCCACCGACGGTTCCACATACGATTCTATCCAAAGGTTAAAACCATCGGTTCCACAGTTTTTGAGACTAAGGAATCGGAACCAGAACCGGCCTACACGGTTCCGATTCTAGTTTTGGAACCATTGACCGGTCAATGATTTCTGGAACTGTTGGCCACGGTTCCCGTTCCGATTGGTAACCCAGTTTTGGTTCCATTTGGCCACCCCTACTCTCAGTTCCGGCCACCCAGCAACCTACACCTTCAGTTCCAATCCGTTTACCTCAGTTGCGGCCACTTGGCAACCTACCTTCAGTTCTGGTCCGTTTACCTCCGTTGCGCCAGCATCTCAGTTCCACCACTCTTGGCAACTTCCACTGCAGCGTGCTTCCAAGGGAATTCGAACTCGTGACCTGCTCTGATACCAGTTGTTGGACCTCAAGCGCTTTACTGGATTGACGACTGTTCCCACAAACCAATACGAGTCTTTTCTAGCGCGCTTTGTCCTCACTCATGCGCTCCCTGAAAATTGCTTCCCAGGGGGTCACCCATCCCATGTCTACTCCAAGCCAAGCACGCTTAACCTTAGAGTTTCTATGTTATGGGAACCAGAAAAGAAGATACATCTGTTGATATAGGTAGTCCATATTAAATCTTTTATGCTCTCCTTTAACTGTGCAATTCAGCGCTCACGAGTTCGAATCGGGAGCCACGCCCCGCGTCTCTTTTAAAGCCCATTGCAGGCACAATGCTGGACCAAAGTCCAACACAAGGGAATTGATTACTAATACTTTTCAGATGTACTACTAATACTTTTTCAGGGGAAAAACTAATACTTTTAACGGCCCCTAATATTACAAAAATGTCACCGGTTCGGAGATCCTATGATACTGTCCCATAATATTTCAAAAATACCACCGGTGCATAAAATTACAAAAAAAACCTAGCTGGGTTGGATCCGTCTAACGAAAAAGATCCGTTAGACGGTCTAACCCAAGTTTTTGTCTATTGATATACATGTAGTCAATAGCCTATATTATTGAGATATAATATAGGACAAAAAATCATTCTAGCCTTGTCAAAAAAAAAAAAATCATTCTAACAAAACCATCAGATTTGCATGTTTTTAGTATTTTTTATTATATTTTTCCTTCTTTTTTTCTTCGGCTAATGGCTAATAGATATAATTAAAAAAAAACAAAAATCAAATTGAAACAGTGGGCCAGAAATCTGTGAATGAATGTTCAAGTTCATTTACATATAGTTCTATAACACAATATATAGGCCAAAAATTACTCTGCTTCCATTCGCTTGCCCCATTTCTTACTTCTTGGTAGCTTTCTACAATATGGACTCGGACTCTCCACAGGCCTCTAAGTGAATAACATATAATCGGCCCAAATAAATGGGCCCTAGTCCATATATGGTGATTGATTTCAGTTAGCGTGCCTTCAACAGTATGTACTCTCCATCGGACCATCTCAAAAAAAAAAAAAAAAAAAAAGCCGAGTACTCGCCTCATTGCTCTATAGTCTATTAACATTTGGCCCAAATAAATGGGCCTTAGTGAGTATATAGTGATTGATTTCAATTAGCTTGTGTTGACGCAATAGATAGCCTAACATTATTATGGTGCAGGAGTTTTTAGAATATTCCTTATTTTCATACTTTTTTTCCTTAGAATATCAAAAAATAATACACGCTTTTCCTATTCCTGAAGTTCCAGATTTTGTTAGAATTTGGTATGATTGATTTTAAAAGCAACAGGATGAATTGAAGTACATTTTTTGTATTAAAATTTAAATAATAACAATTAATATTGAAAACAATTACAGTTACTTTTGTTATTCTTAATCATACTTCCATTGCTTTTCGAATCCTTGAAGTAAACCTGGCAGATTTATATAAGTGAAGTAGGCTACTGCAAAAGCAAGGTTATGGGCTTCAGCCCGCCTCTGACCTGGGCTTTTGGCCCATTAATAGCTAAAGCAAGGAAATGTTATTTTCCAACATGGACAAGAATAAATTATACCAAATCAAATAAAAATAGTGTTACCAAATTTGACAATATATAAGTTTATCATCGTCAAGCTGGATAATTTAATTTAAACATCATATAGTAAATCTAATAAACAAAAAGTACGAGAAGAAAATTATGAATCCGAAGAAAGGATACATAAATTAAAATAAAAATCGAGAAAAACAGTTTATTGGAACTCACCTTGAGGAAATTAAATAAGCTTCTATATTTTTGTCTATTAATCATTGGCTCTTCTTTTTGGTTTTGCAGCTGATCAACTAAACAGTCAGAATAATAAAAAAAAATGTCTCGTTATCATATTAATGATTTAACTCTCTGATAATATTTTTTTCCAGTTTCTTTTTTACTTTTTCGCCTTTGACATGTCATGTTAATGGGTCTGGGCCACCCAATGGGCTGGACCCAACCAGACATTTTTATATGGTTCATAATTTCTAAAATAATTATATGGATGACTCACTTTGGGCATTCATTGCCATTAATGGAATAATAAATCCTGAAACAATAATAGATATTCATGCAACTTTGCATTTAAAACATTGTATTCAAATTTTAAAAAGAAAAAAAATAATGTTATGCATTAAACGACCGCGTTTTGCAGAATACTTCTTCTCCCTTTTGGTTTAAGGGAGATG
This sequence comes from Rehmannia glutinosa, assembly GCA_016081115.2. Lineage (NCBI taxonomy): Eukaryota > Viridiplantae > Streptophyta > Magnoliopsida > Lamiales > Orobanchaceae > Rehmannia > Rehmannia glutinosa. Next base: position 33,683,180 of record CM071926.1, read on the forward strand.
GAGGGAAAGCAGATAATGTTTGTTGGGGAAGACAAGAACCTAAAACATTTATGAGCAACTATATACATAAAGCTTATATTGGATGAGAAAAACCAAAAAAATATTAAGCATTTAAAAGTTGAAATTCTGTATTTCAATAAGTTAAATAATAGAAAGTACTCGACGCGTCATGATTCATAAAACCCGTAAATTAACAAAAGTAATTGATTGCAGTGCTTAAACTAATTCAACGAATGGCACAATGGTCAAAATTCCAGAAGGCGCATGACGCCCAAATGATCTATATACCATACCTCATTCTTTGTGAATTCATTATCATATCGTTGATTTGAGTATTAGGATTTCAAATTCACCACACTAAAGCACATTTAGAATCTTTAAGGTTTCATTTGGATGGAATGACTTGAAGTTGATGATTTCAAATTAATGGAAACAAATTTATTGAGTTTGATTGGGTAAATCTCAAACCACAATAGATTTATTCAAATCTATGAGCTAATTTTTGTGGATTATCAAAATTCTTCCATCCAAGAGTGTACTCATGGAAATACCTTCATAAAGTTGAAGCATTAATGAAAAAGGAGGCAAAAAGTAGTACCCCAAATTTAAAAGGGAACTATAACTGGGCGACAACTAAATGCCTATTACATCTATTCACCAAATAAGAACTTCCATGTGCTTCATTCACTGAAAAACGTGTCGTTGCCATATAGGAAACTAAAATACTAATGACAAGAGATATTAAAGTTTTGTGATTGCATATTTAGTAATAAAGTTTTTTTTATGTTGTCAGAATAATATATTTACAGGCTTAACATAAGAAAAAAAAATTGTTTACAAGTATTGGAAATTAGCGATACAAGAATTATTTGTCACTATTAATTAACAATTATATACTGATAATAAAACTTGAAAGTGACTCATTATTGTAAATGTGGTGTTATATTTTCAGTAAACAAACGACACTAATTATAACAAATAAACATAGTTTTTTTTATTACTAAGTTTTTTTAAAATCATTATTTTAAATTATTACATTGCGTTAATAATGACTTTGATATATATTATCACTTATATTTTGTGACATGTATTTTACAACTTTTTTCTTAATTATTGATAGGGTAAACTCGACCTTTCACCATTTCTTATTTATTGTATATTTTAATTTTAAAATTAATTATTTAGTTGCCCAATTAATATTATTAATTGTTGTTGGGTCAAAATATTATTAAGCAGCCCACGAGGCCTAGTTCATTAAGTCAAGATCATGATGGTCATAATCCCGGATATAAATAGTCCCTCATTATTTATTTGTAAGTTAATCTGAACTTAATCACTAAATTAATTCATCTGCTCAATTATTATCTCGACATCTTACATGTTGACTTAAACATCGGAGGGCCTTCTTGGGACACCCCTAGGCCCTTCTAAAATTGTTTGTATGTTGCTTGCTAGTTCCCACCACAAAGGACAAACTGCCATTGCTTTGGAGTTACCTAAGCTAAATACGTGGACTATTGAACGAACATATCAACTATCTTCACTTAGAGTACTATGTGTTTTCTAACAGCAAGTAAGGAGTTACCCAAGCTAAATTAAAGGACTTGTATTGTTGAACGAACATATCAATTATCTTGACTTGGAGTGATGTGTATTTTCTAACAACATCATACTTTCAACAATACATTGGCATGCTATTAAAAAATAACATGTTATATCTTGATATAAATGAGAAAATGGCTTTAAATCGTAAACGATGGCATGATATGATCCATATAGCCGACCCCACATAGTGGAATTAAGGCTTAGTTTATTGTTATTTGTTGTTGTTGGAAAAATAGGTGGTGTATATCGAACGACTGAAAATAAATCGAGCAGAGTAACAGTATTAAAGTCGAGGCAATAGTTGGACTCTTTGTCTTTAAGACGAAATTGCCTCGCTCACGGTGTTAATGAAGCGCAATCACCTCCCAAGATACAACGACTTACGTCTTGTGATAGCAACACTATAAATCACAAGACACTTAGAACTTTATAGTGTTTTAAACTCTCGGAACTTATGCAGAATGCTAGCGAATTTAAAAAAATTTCAAGTGATGAAATGAGTTCTGGGGACTGCCTTTTATAGAGTCTTATATGCCTTTTCAGATTAGGACTATCAGATCGCACCCTGTGATCAACAATTGCGATCTGATGGTCTAGATCGCAACTAGCTGAAGGTACACACCCTTGGTACGCACCTCTGCACACTGGACAGTCGTGTCTAGTCACGGTGCCCCATCAGCGAACAGACGCATCCAATCAGCGCCACATGTCTTCACTCGGACGATCTGCCAAGTCATTGACACCTGAGCTGCCCTGCCATGTTACCGAGCCACTGGACTGAACCCTAGTTCGATTTTCTAAAACTTTAAGGTTCCTCAAAGCTCTTCGCGACGATGCGTACGTGAGAAAAAAAGTGCGCCTCTAAAGCGCCCAATGCGACTATGTGCGACGTGCACGGGCCCGGCTCTGGCTCCAGCTCGGACTGTGCTTTTTGAGCTAGCCAAATTCATTGGAAGCTTGGTAGACTTAATTTTAGACTTGCGATTATCTTCTTCAATTCACAATCTGACAATTAAGTCTTCAAGCCCCGTCTCCTTCCGCTTATGCGTCTGGTAATTTGTAAAATCTTTCCACAGAGGCGGTAGCTTCTCGATAATAGCAACTACTTGAAAGGATTCACTCAACACCATTCCTTCTGCAATTATATCGTGCAGAATGAGCTGGATCTCTTGAACCTGGATGATCACCATCCTGGTGTCAACCATCTTAAACTCAAGGAATTTGCCGACAACAAATTTCTTTGTGCAAACATATTCCATTTTATACTTTTCTCTAAATAGCTCCACAACTCTTTAGCAGTCTTTACCGAACAATACACATTATACAATGTATTATCCAATCCGTTGAGAATGTAGTTCCTGCATAGGAAGTCGCTTTGACTCCAAGCATCAAACACCATTCTCTTTTCTTTATCAGTCACCTCTTCCCCCATAGTTGGAGCATCATCCGTCAGGAAATGAGCAAGGTTCAGAGTGATAAGATAGAACAACATCTTCTGTTGCAATCTTTTGAAATCTGAACCACCAAACTTATCTGGTTTTTCCCCCGATGCTGGTACTAGAACTGATGATTGCAAAGTCATTTGATACATGTTCGCCAAAAAAATCTGGATCATACAACTGCAAGTATACAGTGTAGTTTATAGGATAGTGGCAAGCAAGGTCGTATTCCTCAAGGATTGATATTAGAAACACTTAGGCTATAATAACATCGCATTCCAATTTTATTGAAGCGACCAAAAATCAAGTTTAATAATAAAAATCGAAAATTAAAAGAAAAATAAATACATTTTCGAACCCCACAAGTATTTTCAACAACTACAGGAGCAACCTTAGGCACATAATCTCAACATGTTTTATCAATATTAAAGGCAATTAAAGTTTTAAAAACCAATTCATGCAATTCTATGGATTCAATTCCTAAGTTAGTCTATTCCCCCTCTCGGGCGGTGCATAAACAGTAGATTAATAACAATTGTAGGTCTCCCGACTTGATACAATTATTATTAACTCCTAAAAGATCTATGAATTAAATGTCCCAAACGACTTGATACACCCGTTTATGTATGAACTCAATTTCCGTCTTTATTAGAACTCCTTTTCAGAATTTTGCACTATATGCTAATTATTGATCAGATAAAAAGCAATTAAGAATAAGCACTCGAATTCATAAAATAGAAAGCATGAATTAATTAAGGAAACAAATAATCACATTTAACATGAATCCACAGTTTCGATTATACCAATAAGATATGAAAGATATGTCAAACATTGATTACAAACTCATAGACAAATTCGAATCAACATTATGACATCGTTTAAGCACAGACAAGAGATCTTTGACATTTTTTAAATAAATGCGATAATATATATATATATATATATATATAAATGAAAAAGAGTCATCCCGATCACAGGCTGATCAGGTAACCGAAGTAAAGCCTGTAAACAAAGTCAAAGCAGATAACAGAATGGTCACAAGCTGACCAGATGGCTGAATGGTTGGGGCCTCGTTAAAATCTTCCAAGGTAAAACCCAATCTTGTGGGAAAAACCCTTGGAAGGAAAAAGAGTACCCTCCATAGGAAAGTGCGCCCAATTAACAGAGCAGAAGTAGCAGACGCACTAACTAACAAACCTATAGTTAGATTGACCAACATAATCCTGAGTGGGGGATGGGATAATAGCCGCTGGGGGCGTCCCCCACCATGTATCCTCGTGTGACATCTTGCTGAGAATATCCGCTACCCGGTAGTCTTCCCTAAAGATGTGCGAGACCATGAAATTCATCTGAGAGAGAAGGTGGAGGGTGAACCGCCATCTACTCAAATGACGCCAAGGCACCCCTGTCGATCTTTTCCGCAGCAACTCCACCATATAGACTCAGTCCGACTCCAGCCATAGTTGATTCCACCCCTTCGAAAAAGCATAGTGAATGGCTCGTATGGCCGCCGCTAGCTCCGCCTCAAAAGCAAAACCCAAGCCACAACGTTCCACGAAGCACCCCCGAAAGAACCCCCTACAGTTACGAAAAACAATGGAGGCTGTTAGGTGACCGGGCGCCCCCGTAGCACTTCCGTCTGTGTTAACCTTAATCCATCCCGGCAAAGGCTTCTGCCATGTAACCTGCACAATCTTTGGGGCTTGTCATGGGAGCCCAGGAACCCAAAGTCTACGAAGAGTGAAAAAGTCTTGTTGATCATTGTGCATGCAATCTCGGTCCAAGGAAGATGACTCAAGAATTAGAACACGAAGACGTAGGATGGCTGCCTCCAGTGTCCAGTTCTTGTCGTTGAACGTCAAGTCATTTCTGATTTCCCAGATGAGCCAAATACCAGATAACACTACCACTCTCCAGAGAAAGGTCACCTGCTCACTGAAATGAAAACACATTAAACGCACCAGGAATTCATTGAAACTATATGCCTGAAAGTAATTGACATTAAAAGCATCAAAGATCCACCGCCAAAGAGCCCCTGCAAAACCTGTAAGTCCAAGCGACAACGATAATCTAGAGGGGGGTGAATAGATTATCTCCATCTTTTCGATTTCGCCCTCTTTCTCGAACAAAACAAGCCAAGACAATATAAAAGGTGCGAAATGTAAACAACACGCGTCGATTTATAGAGCTTCACCCCACCTAGGGACTACGTGCTCTACCACCCCAGTATATCCGGGATGGGTTTCGAAAAAGAAAAAGAATTTTATTAATTACCACAATTAATACAAATTCAACTTACAACACCTTGAAGAGCACCACACTCTTCTTCAACACCACCTTTGGAGATTACCACAATCTCCCTTTCAAGATTACCACAATCTTCCTTCAACGGCACCTTTGAAGATCACCACAATCTTCAATCTTGAAGAATACCAAATTCTTCAAACACCTCAAGAGCACCATACTCTTGAAACACCTATCACCTAGATCACCCAAGTGTATTCTTTCCACAAGAATACTCACAAGGATGTCTTGTGTTGAATGATGACCAAAATCAAGATTACAACTCAATAATGAATAATACAATTTGAGTGCAAGTGTAATCAAGAAATGAAAGTCTAGACCTCAAGATGTGAAAGTGATAAGCTAGGCAAATTACAACAAGAATGATAACAATGAAGAGCTAAAGACTTTGCTTGAATGTATCTTGTTGTTGTTTGATACATGTTTTTATCTTAATTTTGATGATTTTATTTTATCACCAAAACAATGTTTTTAAAGGGTTGTCCAAATACTCCTAAATGATTTAAAATGATTTTAATTTTTTCCGGAGTATTTTCTCAAAGTTTATTTTCGTCTAAATTGGACATCGCTTTTAATGATTTTACGTTATTGGGTTTTCACTCTCAAACGATGTTTCTAAATGTTGTCCTAATACTTCCGATCGGTTTAAAATGTTTTTACTATATTTTCGGAGTATTTCTTGAGTTTTATTTTCGACAAAAATTGGACAACATTTCTGTCTCGTGGTCGACCGGCCGCCCTATGGGGAACCCATACACGAAGATGTTTTTAGAAACAGAAAAAGAGACGGAAAGAAAACGAGCAGGTCGACGGCCGGTGGCTGGCGTCGGCCGATCGGTCGGCCGTCGCCAATGGTCGACCGTACACTGCAAGTGTGTTTCAAACGTAACGCGTTTTATCCTTGCAAAATCCATGAGGGGGACGGTTGGGGTGATGGTCGACCGGTCGAGGTAGACGCGTCGACCGGTCGCCTGTTGTTATTTTTGTGTACTTTTTCCAACGTCTATTTCTGTGCGACCAACCGCCTCTATGTTTTGATGACAAATTTCTGACCGTTTGACAGCAGACAAACTTTCCTTAAATTGTGGGATTGATTTCTAACAGCTATATTCTTGATTTTAATTGTATTTTTCTGTAGATTTTCAATCCCCAAGAGGAGCCTATGCTTGATCAATCATCTCCTATAAATAGAGGAAGTTTTGGAGCAACCAATACAACAATTGAGATACAACACAACAAGATACACTTCAAGCAAACACTTGGTCTTTCATTGTCATTATTCTTGTTGTAAAATTGCCTAGCTTATCACTTTCACATCTTTGAGGTCTAGGCTATTCTTGATTACACTTGCACTCTATTGTATTATCAATTATCGAGTTGTAATCTTGAATTTGTGGTCATTCAAACACAAGATATCCTTGTGAGTGTTCTTGTGGTAAGAACACACTTGGGTGATCTAGGTGTTAGGTGTAAGAAGATTGTGGTAATCTTCTTGTTGAGGTGTTGAAGAATTTGGTATTCTTCAAGGTTGAAGATGTGGTAATCTTCACAAGGTGCCGTTGGAGATTGTGGTAATCTTCAAGAAGAGATGTGGTAATCTCAAAGGTGGTGTTGAAGAAGAGTGTGGTGCTCTTCAAGGTGTTGTAAGTTGAATTTGTATTAATTTTGGTAATTAATAAAATTCTTTTTCTTTTCGAAATCCATCCCGGATATCTTTGGGGTGGTAGAGGATTAGGCCCTAGGTGGGTTGAACCTCTTTAAATCGGCGTGTGTTGTTTACATTCCGCACCTTCATTATTTTGTTTGAGCATTCGATTGTTAAAAGAGGGCGAAATCGAAAAGATGGAGATAATCTATTCACCCCCTCACAGATTATCGTAGCTTTTTTGGACTTACAGATTGTGTTGTATATCAAGTGTTTTCTTGGTTGCTCCAAAACTTCCTCTATTTATAGGAGATGATTGATCAAACATAGGCTTCTCTTGGGGATTGAAAATCTGAGAAAAATACAATTAAAATCAAGAATATAGCTATTAGAAATCAATCCCACAATTTAAGGAAAGTTTGTCTGCTGCACAACGGTTAGAATTTTCTTTGTCAAACTTGAGGCGACGTCGCGCATTGATAGAGATTAAAAAGAAACACAACAAAATTAACATTGGGCGACCGATCGGCGTGAGGCCCGACCGGTCGTCCCCCATCTCATCCGTCGACCAACTCATAAACAACAAGCGGGAGTTGTTTGAAACATAGCTCCCAGGCACCGGTCGCACCCAGGGCGACCGGTCGACCTGGTGTTTTTCTCCTCCGTCTCATTTTTTGTTCCGAAATTCATCTACAGGTACGGGTTGCCCTACAGGGAGACCGGTCGACCTAGAGACAGAAATGTTGTCCAATTTTTGTCGAAAATAAACCTCAAGAAAATACTCCAAAAATTTAGTAAAAACATTTTAAACCGATCTGGAGTATTTAGACAACATTTAGGAACCTTGTTTTGATGTATAAACTTATTAACATAAAATCATTAACAGTGTTGTCCAATTTTATCTAAAATAAAACTTGGAGAAATACTCCGAATAAATAGTAAAAACATTTCAAATCATTTAGGAGTATTTGGACAACAATTAAAAATATTGTTTTGGTGTAAAAATAAAATCATCAAAACTAAAATAAAAACATGTATGAAACAAAACCACATGAAACAAACAAGTGGTCAATGTTTCGTGTCCACACAACAAAGACCGCATACCAAGGGGCCCGTGAAGGAGCCCTGCTGATGCAGTACGTTCAATACCGCCAGACAGTTATGGATAGCCCGCCAAGCCACAGTTGATCGTCTTTCCGGAATGTTAGGGGACCAAATCCAGGAACCCCATTGAACCACGGTGAACTGAACCAGACCTTGTAAACGTATAAGCCGTCTTGAAGTAATATTCCCATCATCGAGAATGGATCCAGGCGGTATCTGCGCGATGTTGGGACGATGGGGACTCTAACAATATCTCGGACCATATCCAAATAAACCTCAACAAACGAAAGAGTGAAGTGCTAGGGTCCCGTCGTAAAAGTAGTCTGTACTCTCTGTGGAATCCCAATCATGTCCGCAATGGAGTAGCCCAACCGCTTGTCTAGCAGCGAGAATAGGATGTCGGAATTGATCCAGGGACCCAACGACGATCGTCAAAAAACACGATATCACAGGCGAATCCTCTCCGGATGGAAGAGGGGATGTACGATCGGCGTGGAGAACCATCATTGGCCACAAAGCCCTTTCGGAGAATGTCGAAAACCAAAGAGTTTGAAGTCATAATCGAGCAGAGTAACAGTATTAAAGTTGAGGCAAGAGTTGAACTCTTTGTCTTTAAGACGAAATTGCCCCGCTCACGGTGTTAACGGAAACTGGCAATCGCCTCCCAAGATACAACGACTTACGTCTTGTGATAGCAACACTATAAATCACAAGACACTTCGAACTTTATAGTGTTTTGAACTTTCAGAACTTATGCAGAATGCTAGCGAATTTCAAAAAATTTCAAGTGATGAAATGAGTTCTGGGGACTGCCTTTTATAGAGTCTCATATGCCTTTTCAGACTGGGTGTGACCCCTGGTTCGGAGCAATTAGGACTATCAGATCGCACCATGTGATCGACAGTTGCGATCTGATAGTCTAGATCGCATCCAGCTGAAGGTACACACCCGTGGTACGCACCTCTGCACACTGGACAGTCGTGTCTAGTCACGGTGCCCCATCAGCGATCAGACGCATCCAATCAGCGCCGTGAAGTGCAAAGTGCACCTCTACAGCACCCAATGCGACTATGTGCCACGTGCGCGGGCCTAGGCCCAGCTCCGGCTCTGGCTCGTCCTCGGTGCCTTTTGAGCTAGTCAAAATTGACTTAGTCCACTAGGGTGTACTATAATTAGTTCTACATGATTACTCCTTATTAGTGGTGAAACTCTTTATAAACTGGTCAAACATTTAGTATGTTTTCTATGTGGGATATGACTTTCTATATTTCCAACATTTTATATTCCAAAAAAGTATTTTAAGTGGCCAACTTTATGCATTTATTTCTCATTCACCCGACATTGGTTTATAGAAATTCAAAATGCTAAACTCATCTACCTGCGGCGTAGATTACGTTTATCTCATTTATTTCATACATCAAATAAATGAACCCACTTAAATAATTTATCAAAATCGGGTCAAAATCCAATTTCTTTAAACCAATTTCAACAGTTGTTGTATAAGTTCTATTTTGATTAAAAATTATTATCAAAATAGTCTGAGGAAATAATAAATGGAATGTAGCATGTAGTACTGACAGGCTCATCCAACATCATATAATGCATCTGCTTATATAATGATAGTAATGTTGGGCAGTTTTGGGAAAACATCTACAAAGGAGCATTGAAGACATTGCTGGGTTGCTTTGCTCATTTTCGTACTGAATATGATCAAATGCTTACGTTTGTGGACACAAAAACATCAAACATTGCATCATCCATGCATTTATGTAACCACTCCCAAGCTTCTTATTTATTTTTTGCTGCCCAAAATTTAATTTCTTCTGTTGTGGCGGGACAGTTGTGCAACCATGCATGTCCCTTTTTTTTATTTTATTTTGTTCACATTGTACCAAAAATGTAACGGTATTTGAGTTCAATATTAAAGAAGATACACTCTTCCAAATTATTTATCCCATTGCATATTTGCATTTAATTCTACTTAATTGTATATGTGATATGTGATGTTTAATTGTTCTGTCCATTTCGTGAGTTTTTTTTTTTTTATGATTACTTGTGGGATTAATTGTAATTAATAAGATAATTGACATGCATGACGATTTTCATACTCAAAGTATTTAACGCATTCAATCATATTAATGTAATTATATGCGTAAATTAAAAACTGACTATGAGTACTCATATATACAACTAGCAAAATATTTGTCAGATAATTCTTCTTCTTCGTTACATGCAATAAATATAAGTAAAATCTTTCAACAAGCTTAAGAAAATAATAATAATATTTCACCAGTACTGTGGATGTTTGTATACTGATCAAATAGTACTTTTCCATTTTTTGTTGAATGTGATAGTCATTTATTTAATTAATTAGTTATTGTATATAAAAATTAAAAACTGTATCTTTTTCGTAAGGAAATATGAACTAGACAGTTACATAATTGATATAGGGCAATTTAATTTTCCCACTATCCTTTAACTATTTAATTTCAACATTTATTATTATAAACCCTTAATTACTGTTTATTGTTTAATGTGTTATTTTGCAATTCTTGTTAAATAGTTGGCCCATGTGGCCCAATCCACTAAAAAAAAAAAGCTCGTAAGGTCTAAAGTCTCAACTATAAATAACATATCTCCACTCATTTGTGAGTAATATAATCTCAACTATGTGCTCTAATTCATTGCGATTATCCTAAACATCCTTTGTGGACGTACTTATATAAAGCATCACATGTGCTTCATTGGGATATAATCCCTTAACCCTTGATCTAAATGTATGTCCCCGCTGCAGGCCGGATCCCAGGTAAGGAAATATTTTTGGAACTAAGGAGTGAGCAGCGAAATTTAACCTCATCAATTATAATTTCTATTAACTATTAATTAACGACAAAAAATCAACTATTAACTACAATAAAAATGGATGCAAAATCTACTCAAGCATGTAATGGAACTGGAACTGGAACGCAATATATACCTCAAAAGTCAAAAGCTTAGAATTACACAAGTGGAAACATTAGAGGCTATATATATCCCTTTCAGCTATATTAGTAGAGATAAAATATACTTAATCATTACTAATAATAGAAATTAACAAATTTTTAACGTCTGTAAACATCCCACGCCATCTATGCTCCTTTAAAAATAAAATAAACTTAAAAATAAGTTACAAAAGAGGAAAAATGAAAGGAATTAAATGGTTTGCATTAAGGACGGATGATAGGCATGTGATTTATCTCTACCTAGAATTTTGGCTGTTTGTGTAGAATGAACAGTGGTACCTACTTAAATATGAACCGCCCAACAAATTGCATGGAACTGTATTGAGAAAGTAAAGAGACAGAATAGAATATAATACATATTATATAATATACCTGTAGATAATATCAAAAAATATAGTGGAGCCTTGACTAGGTAGTCCATGGTCATATATATATGGTCCTAATGCAATTAAATTAATTATTAATCAATTTTTATTTGATCATCAAATTTATCTAACATGCACTTTTCTAAGATTAATTATACATACACGCGCGCACATATATATATATATATATATATATATAGGGATTGGTTCAAATGAGACCAATCTAGTCCATGAAACCAATTATAAACCCTTGATTTAAATATTTTAATGGTTGATATCATTTTTCTTATTTTTGGAATGTAAGGGTAATATTGTATTTTCATCTAAATCAGTTTTATGAAAAAAAATCGCTACTTCCTGTTTTTTAGGAAAATACAATCTTTCCTATCTCACCTACCTGATTTTTAGGAGGCAAAAAGCCCAATTTCAGTCTAAGTCACGCCTTTTCAATTTTTTTTGGGGGTTGAAGGAGTTCGATTTTGAAGGAGTTCGTATTTTTTTCTGTATACTAAGTAACAGATGTTGTATACTAAGTATACAAATATGTTATGATAAATATACAACATTAAGTGGAATGTAAACAAGGAGTTGATACGTGAAACCCATCTTCTATTTATTCTTTTTACAGTTATGCTCCTGTAGAAATTTGCAGTTTGTACTCAAAAAAAATGAACTTGGTGTGTTTATATATAAAAAACAAGAAGTTGATACTTGAAATCTATATTCTATTCTTTTCTGACACCCATCTTTTTCTATTTCATCTGTATACTAAGTATGCAGATGTTGTATACTAAGTATACAAATATGTTATGATAAATATACAACATTAAGTGGAATATAAACATAACGTTGTATAAAGTTTTGATATCTGAATTGTGCGTTTTTCTTATGTAGGAGTTGTGGTTAATAAAATGTCAAGCGAAGAACATGAAAGAGAGGTTGGTAGTCGCGAAGAGGAGAGTTCGGGAGACAAGCAGCCTTCAAAGAGGCGCTGGATTTGTTTAATTGGATAAATTGAATTGTATTATTTGTTGTATAAGTAGTTTAGTGTATTTGTTTACTTAGTAACGTGGAATTGTATTCTTGGTTAAGTGGAATTGTATCCTTAGTTATATAGGTGGTTAAGTGGTTTTGTATTTTTAGTTCAGTGTAATTATAAATTTAGTTTAATATTTTTGCATACTCAGTAATGTTTATAATATAGTTAGTTCAGTGTAATCGTATATATAGTTAAACAATTATGTATGCTTAGTGTTGTTTTATTGTATATTTAGTTCAATGTAATTTTACATGCAATACATGTATGAGAAGCAAAAATATTCTTAAAGATAAATTAACAGGTTACATAATGCTATGACAAAATTAAGTATACAATTGTAAGTTAATAAATTATATGATCACGTTGTATTAAATATACGGGAACACGTAACTAAGTGTACAATTTCAATCCAATATGTATGCAGATCCCATCAACTAAATAAACACGACTGCTTTGTAAAAATACAAGTTGTTTCATTTTTTAACAATACACATTATTCACATTATGATAAATCCAATTTGGCATGCAATGACACTCAATTATATGAACAATTTAACTAAAATAAGTATACAACACTAAAAGGAAAAATTATATATCCCAATGTATTAAATATACAGTAAAACATCATTCCTTGTCCATTCTGGAACAAATAATTATACAAATCACATTAACTAAGTAACATGATATATTACTTCGTTCTTGAACTTCTTTGTCGTGCTCCTTCTGATGTCAAACCCGCGAATTGCTCCATACTCTTTGTAAAATTTTATACTGATTTCCAATGTAGAGAAATGCATGCCCACTCGTGGAATCTTTTCTTGTTTTACCTCTGATATCCAATATTTAGTTGAGTCTGGTGAGATTTCGAGCCGTTGACGTCCATTGAAATTGTTGGTTGGTTTTGTGATGTTTTACATTAAACAAGACAGAGCATTATAAAAACAAAATGGATGTATTATTTATACAATATGCAACCATATACATACATATTATTATTAGTAGTAACTACGTTCATATAAACCACCATACAATTTTTTTTTAGAGGAATTTATATCCAATCCAACTAAATGGAATTAGGGAAACTAATATAACAATCATACAAGTTTATATTATAATTATACAACACTCATGACTATGTATACAAGTTAAATATGTTAAATATACACGTAAAACAAGCTTAACAACATATATGCAATCTCCGGACTAGTTGTAAATATTTAAGAAATAAATATTCAAATACAAGAAATATACAATGCATGAGACAATTTCAAAATTTAAAAAATGTAAAATATGTATACAATGTGTGTACACTAAATATACATCTGTTGTATACTAAACATACAAATTACGAACAAAAACATACAATTGGTTCGATTTTGCGTTCAGTGTTTTTTCAGTGATTCATCCTAATTTTTTTTTGCAAGTATATCGTAAGATATTACCTTGGAAACATTCACCAATCGCGATGGAGGGAAGATCTTCTCGCCATTGTACAATCCCTTTGCTCTAATTGATGACAACCTCGTCAATTAACGAAATATATTGTATGTTTTTTCCCGTCTGCAAATGTATATTGTATAATTTTCGAGGTCTAAGAGATTTCCACTGATTATGGGACGTGATCAATTCAAGATCACTTCCCTAATTTTTAGCATTCGGTTACCATTTTTATTTCGATGCATTACTATTTTACCCCCTCCTATGTATAGTTTCTTATGTAAAGTTGTATAGATTCATTTAGATCCTGGCCGTTGATTTATATTTTTAATGGTGTGGATTTGGTCTTATGGACTAACCTAGGGGGTGGTCTCACAGATCCCCTCCCTATATATATATATATATATATATATATATATATATTTATGATGCTAAAATCGACAAATAACTCAAAGTCAAGGAAGTTCAATTTCTTCTCCCTGGCGGGGTCGTTCTTGAGATGGGAACTTGTCTGCGGCAATTCAACAAACATTAAATGGGCCCTGGGATTGTCGGGACAAAGGCCCCTGCAATGCTCAAGTCAGTCTTGGCAGTGAGAGAAAATCCAAAGCTCACAGGATAGAACAATTAAGAGTAATTAATTCTGAATACTTACAAATGGAACGGTGGAACTATTTTATACATGGGTTGATGGGTCGCATGGACCATGTAGAATAAAACGGGCACATGGGCTGGTACGGACTGCATGAGCTGGATAATTATATTTGCGTCCAATAATGATTAATTATATTGGATAATTAATTTGGAATTAAATAATAATTAAAATAAGAAATATAAAAAAAATAAATTTTGTCCCCAATAATATATGTTCAAATCAGTGATTACCTTCAGATCGGGGTCTATTAATTGGATCTACAAGGCAATCGGGTTCTGTAAAATAGATTTCAGAAAAGAACATATGTCAAAGTTAGTTGGGAAGGTCCCCGCCTACCATGCGATGCTTAAGCCAGATTGAGCTCTTGAGGTCTAAGTCAAAAGATAACAGTAAAAATGAATAGTAAAAATGAGAAGGCTTGTTACCATTTGATTACTGTAGCTAGGCATTTATAGATATTATTGGTACATGTGATGATTCTGATGGTGCAAAGTGTAAATATCTGGGAGATGCTAATATACTTTTTTGCTAGGGAGATCAAGGCTCCCAAAATTTACATAAGTGATCTGATCGGATCTACAAGGTAATCAGGTTCAGAAAAGCAAAATTTGAGAAAAGAATACACGTCAGGCTAATTGGGATAGTCTCCAGCTAAGACCCTATGATGCTTAAGTTAGATCGAGCTCTTAAGGTCTAAGTGAAAAGATAACAGTAAAAATGAACATTAAAAGGTTTGTTACCATTTGATTACCGTAGCAACGTATTTATAGATATTATTGGCACATGTAAGAATTCTCGTGGTGCCCGAGTGTAACCATGTGGGAGATGATACTATACTTGTTTGTCAAGGAGATCATTGGTCCTCCAAATTTAGATAAGTGATGATTACCTTCGGATCAGGGTCTATTGATCGGATCTACAATGCAATCGGGTTCAGAAAAATAGGCCTGAGAAAGGAACACACGTCAGGCTAGCTAGGATGGTCCCCAACTAAGACCATTCGTTGCTTAAGTCAGATCGAGCTCTTAAGGTCTAAGTGAAAAAACAATAGTAAAAATGAGAAGGCTTGTTATCATTTGATTACTGGGCATTTATATATATTCTTGGCTAGAGTTGTTAAAAGGGTAGCACCACGTTGGTCTGAGGACAGTTTAACAGAGAAAACAAAGGGCTAGGGATAAATTATTTTGGCCCAGACAATTTAACCCCAAGCCTGTTGGGGCTAGCCCGAAAGTTAATCGGGTTAGCGAGTCATTTTGGATTTTTTAAAAATAAATATAATTATAATATTATGTATCTATTTTATTACCTATTGCTAGTAGTATATTTTTCAAATTCACATCTCCCTCATCTTTGTGCCTTTAAACTTGACTAATCAAGCTACGTTTCTCGACAAAATTCTTTTTGTTTGTTTGATTTATTACTTAATTTAGCTTTTGGATTTGTTGTCTAAATAAGAAAATGTCACGAAGTTTGATTAGATAAATTAGGATATAAATTATATTTCTAAATGGTATGCTAAATCTAATTTTATAATTTTGTTAATGCAATGTGTAGTTATAACCTATGCATGATTGTTTTTGGTAATGAATAGATTAACGTCAAATGTTAAACTTAAATATTATATATATTGAAGTTTAAAATTTTAGATTTAAATAATTTTAAATTTTTTTGTCTTATAGCCATATGAGTAATATCAGGAAAAAATGTTAATTTTTCCATTTTATATGGACATATAATGCTAGTTTTTATTATTATAATTATATTTTAAAATTTTAAATCATAAAAACATTAATTTTATAATTTTGTTAATGGAATGAAATTAGAAACATACTATGCATGACATTTTTATGATGAATACTTTAACTTAAAATATTAAACTTAATTGTTATATATATTTGAGTTTAAAATTTCATATTTAAAAATATAGTTTTTGATTTATTTTTGACTTATAGTTCAGTAGTGGTCCGTTTAGCTCGAAGCTCACTAGGATTAGGGCTAGGTTTCAATATTGTTTGACCGTTAATACTGGTCCATTTAGCCCAAAGACCGTTTAACCGGAAATCCGCTAAGAATGACCCAAAATCGCTAGAATTAGCCCATTTAACATCTCTATTCTTGGCACATGTGCAGATTTCGGTGGTGCCAATTATAACCATATGGGAGATTATTAAGAGCCCCTATTGGGTCATGTCACCATTATCTAACAGGTTCTTAATCCCATTGTCTAAAATACAGAAGCCACTGTGGTTTAGATATTTGGGGTATTGTTCATAATCCATATTTACATGTAAAAATCAACCTCAGACCCAACACTTCATAATCCACATTTAATTTAATCTACAATATAAAATAAAATCCATACTTACAAGAGGTACTTTACACCTAAATTGTAATAATTTTGTCACGGTAGTATTAAAACTCATTATATTTAATATACCGACATGATATAATCCTCATCATTTGATTAATATGAATATATATATACATTATATATATACACACATTGATATGATATGATCCTCCTCATTTAATTAATATGCAAAAATAATACAAAGAAATGTGCAAGGCATATAAAATCTTGCGTAAATGACGTGGTTATGTTAATTTAAGTAGCATAATTAAGCTACTATACAAACTAATTTGCATAACATTAAGCAAGAGCATGAGTAATTAATAGGTGCATCCCACCAACAATTCTTGATTTCGACTTACCCTTCCACCCACGGCTATTTATGAACACTCTTAATTAATTAATTAAAATGGTCCATCCCTCTTAAATAATTGTTGTTAATTATTAATGCGAGTTGTATAATATATGGGGTTAGAAAGGTAGAAACACGTGGAAAGGGGTCATAATCCAAATTCAAAGTGCCCTTCAAACAACATTCTCGAGTCTCATCTTTTGCTTTGTATATATGAATGCCATGCATGTTTCCATTTTTATGTGTGTTTTTTTTCTTTCAACTTCTCGACTTTAGACACTGTTACGTTTGAATAAATTCACTTTGATAAATTTGAAAGAAAAAAATTGAATTATTCACTCTTTTTATGTTGCCAACTTGATCGATGATCTAATTAAATATAAGTGTGTGGTTTGAGTTCTATCAAATGTGTAAATATATATTTATTTTATAATAATTAATTAAAATTAAATTAAGTGATTTATTTGTTTGTTTATTTCTAAAAGGAAAAAGAAAAAGAAAAGTGGAGAAGGAAATTAGAATTTTTGTCCATTGAAGTTGGTAACCAGCTCTTCTTTAATGTTTTTCCTACCAGAACTTTTTTCATGGATTTGGTTATTACTCCGTATCTTGATAGGAACATAACAGTACATAAAAGACATATATTAATAAGTACAATATAGCCTTTGTAATAAAACGTTTCATCAATATTAAGGGCATTATGAGTTATTTCTCTTCAAAGTGTGGTGCAAACAAGCTGGGCTTATCTTATTTTAATAACCCCAAGTTTAAAATCGTTTCGTCCTCCACATTCTCCAGTATCATTGTTCTAAAAAAACGGTAGGCGTAAGACAAATGGCAAACTCAAGCCTAACGTCTAGGTAGGCCTTGGGCAGAATTAGGCCGGACATAGATAGAAATAGACAGGGCCTAGTTGGCAAAAAAAAAAAACCTAAACGGCCAAGAGGAATCTGGTGCTTAGATGGGACTAGGCAAGACTAGGCGGAGAAATTCATAACAGTGAGCAAAATGAAACTGAAACAAATCCCATGATGAAAAACAAATTTCAACGTCCTTTTGGGATTCAAAAGTTGTAAAAATGGCTGGTAATAGCGAAAAATTTCTTCACGCTTGTAATCCAACAATTAGCAATAAAACAATAGGTAGTCTTCACATTCTATTAATTTTTACTGCGGTTCATTTGATATTTCATAGTACTAGAGAACTTGATATTTCCGGGACTAAAAGAACCCTCCCGTATACTAGAAATGAAAAAACACAAAAACTTGTGTGAGACGGTCTCATGGATATAATCCATTAGACGGATCATATATTTAAATAGAATTTCGACCCGAACTCATACCCATGAAAAGAATTCATATTTTTGTATGTGTTTAGGATCCGTATCATGAACTTAAATCCATGAGACAGTCTCACATAAAACCTTCCCATAAAAGAATCGTATAATTCCAAAGTTTATACATCTATCCTTTGCAAAATATATTTTACATCTCACAATTTATGTATTATTTTGTAGCAAAAATAATTAATTACTAAAATTTTGAAAAAAAGAAAAAGGACATAAATTGAAAAAAGCCGGATAAAACAGCTTTATGCAACAAATGGAAGGTCAACTCAAGAAAACGCCCCCAAAAGGCAAAAGCATGAAAAGTAGGAAATAACTTTTATCTACCATCAAAGGATCTCAAGGAAAACGATATCTCTTCACTGAATCAAATCCACATTATATATTTGCAGCCCCAACAACAAGAAGAAGAGGAGCCTAATGCAGAAAAACATCCAAAACATTTCCCCATGCACATATATAATAACTTAATCAGAATTAATATTATACATATAATCAAATCTGAATTAACAAACACTAATCATTTTCTGATTACATAATTAAACTAGAGAAATACAGACATTTGCATCAAGGAGGGTACATCATTTTCTTTTTTTTCTTTTATGTTAACAAAATATAAAGGTAAACATCTGTTAGAGAATATTCTTGGAAGTGAATTAAGAAGCTAATTTCAAAACGAAAAAAATAATTAAGCATTTTGCACTTTAGCTGCAAAAAGATTAAGAGCTTCCTGATAGTGGAAAATATCCCCCAGTACTCCATTTGATGTATAGGCGGGAATATTAACCGCCTGAAAATCACTGCAGTAAGGGGCGGTGCAATTCCCTTCAGTTCCAAAGAAATTGCTAGTTGAATTCAAGCTGTCAAACTGTGGAGAAACTCTTTGGTAATCAGTAGAAAACCCTAAAAACTCATTGTCAAAAGATTTACTCTTCTTAGATTCATTCTCCTGTCTGACAATTCTAGAAACTTCAGAAACCGACGGCGGAGAAAATAATGACTCCGCCGCGGCCTTGGGTTTCGGGAAGAACCCGTTTAGAACTTCTTGCAACAAACCCGAATCAGATCTCTCAGTAGGAAAAAAGTCCATAAAATCACCTTCATCAGTGGAAACATCAGTCGTCATTGAAACCCCAGAATTAATATTTTCAAAACCGTCCTCGAATTTAGTGGAATTTGCAGAAGAGCGCTTGAAGCTGATATCCGAAACTATGGTTGCGTTCACACTTGTGGCTTGAGAAGTTGTATTACATGACAGATTTAGCAAAGAAGATGTGCCCATGAAATCATTAGGCGTTGATGATGATGAAGTGTTGAGAAAATTAAAAGGCATTTGCTGATCATGTACTGAAGGGGAGTTATAGTTATTGAAAGATGAAGTTTCAGAGTATTTTGAATTTGAAGAGTTGAAATAGTCACGGAGCAGAAGCATGTTAAGGGAATTACTGTTTTTAAACGAAGACCCATTAAAATCGAGATTAGGGTTTGTAAAGGAAGACGAAGAGACAAACTGGCGAGAACCCAGAATGGACGGCTGAGATGATTTTGCGTAGTTAAATGAAGGGATGATATTTTCTCCGGCGGGCTGAGTAGGCGAGGTAGGGTAGACGAAATTCGTTCGAGCTTTAACGCCGCGCATGGCACGGGCGGCGCAGTCGTAAGCGCAGGCCGCCTCCTCCGCCGTGTCGAAGGTGCCCAGCCACCGCCTTTCTTTGGACTGTGGGTCTCTTATTTCGGCGGCGTAACGGCCCCAGGGACGGCGGCGGACACCGCGGTACCTCATGATGGCGCCGCCAGAGACACCGTCCTTGAGGGACCTCTTGGTGGCGGCGCAGCGCTTGGGGACGGCAGTGGGCTGGAGAAGAGGGTCGGAGTCTCTGGTGAGATTGCCGTTGAGCCTTCTCAAGGCTTCTTCCATTTTTTAGCAGAGAAATATATGGGAGAAAGAGAGAAGGGGAAATTGGTTAGAAATGATTGAAAGGAATTTAACTATAATTTCAGTGGAGATAGGCGAGGGGGAGATTGCACCTGAAACCGTGTGGGTTAAGCGTGGGTTGGATGTCTATTTATAATGATAATTCACACTCATGAGAGAGAGAGTGTGTGTGTTTGCATGGTCACTTAATATTTTTAAAGAGTAAATGGTACAAACTAGCCATTTCAAATTGCAAAGATTAAAAATAGCCAATTTTTTCAAAACATTTTTCTTTAGCTATTTTTGGGTGTGAAATGACATTCATACCCTTTAAGATATGAATGGTCATATACTTCTCTTTTCACTTATCTCTATGTATTTTCTTACTCTTTCTTCCAAATTTGTTTTTTAAAATCGAATACAAATCGAATCTGTATTTTTCGTTTTTAAATATGCAATATGGGTGTTGAATTAGAGATATCGAAAAGAGGATTAATTTGATATATTATACATGCAAAACGAATTTAAAACGAAAAAATTATTTAAATTCAAAGTTTTTTGGAGAAAAACAAAATAACTGCTACAGTGTCGAGTTACACTAACTCGAGCTACGATGTTCGAAGTTACACTAACTCGAGCACAAGATCTTCTTCTGATGTTCGAGTTGTACTACAGTGTTCGAGTTAGTGCTACAGTACTCGAGCTACAGAACTCGAGTCACCTTTTTTCCTCTCACTCGATTTTTAATCTTTAAAGATGATGGGTAACTCGATTTCGAGTTACATGTAACTCGAAATCGAATTACCCTACATCTTCTTCGCGCAGCCCCTTTACGTCATTAACAACATCTGAAACTTCACAAAAATGAACTATCTCATCTAAACCTAGAATTTCTACAAAACCTACAACAAATCCTAACCTAAAACAAGTATAAATAATCTAAATAAACAAAAAATCCATGAAATTACACAAATGTAGAAAATGGGTTAGAGGTCAATGCGGTCTCTATCTTCTTCTTCGCCATCAATGTCGCCGATTTTGAAAGTTTTGAGGGTCGGTTAGTATGGCTTTTTCGAGTTTTTGGTGTGGTTGGTAATGTTAGACTTGAAAAGAGCTTTTGAACTACTAAAGGGCAAGTTTGGAATTTTACACCCCAAAATGGCTAAAAAAGATGTGTTTGGAAAACATGGCTAAAAAACATTTTAATTGGCCTAAAAGGCTAAAAAAAAAGCCTCTTTTTTAAATATTGTAACATTTCATGAGCATTATATCTCCTATTCTATTTTATATTTCACCTTCTATTTCTAGGTAATAAGATGCTACCCAAGTGGGTATAACCAATTTCCTGCTAACTGTTTTATTATGACATATGGATGTGAATTTTTTCAAGAAAAGAAAATCAAAATGGGAATAATGTCACAATCGCAAGGGAGTTGGGTTGTACCCACTTGGCCAACATCTACTTACCTCTGTATTTTTATGACCGTGTACAAAAATAACATTATCCTAATTACATGGCATGCATTAATACCATTAAAATAGTAGATGAAATACCGTAAAAATCTCAATTGTTTGAATAATAATAATAATAATAATAATATAATTTATATTAAGTTCAGCTAAGGAAGGAATATATAATTATTCTTAAAAAGTGTAACATTTGATTATTAATTTTTAATCATAAATTATGGGTTTTTATATGATAATTGATGACGGTTAGAAAAGTACATATGACGTAACAATCACCAGTATTGTAAAAGTTGGTCTAGGCGGCTGCCTACCAATTTTGTAAAAAACTTCAAAGTTGGTATTATTTTTAAGTCTCGGGCTTTAGTCTGGACCGCGCCTAACAATTTCTGCAACTTTGACAATCATCTATATGATAAAATATTAGACGAAATACTATTATGGAATAGAAAACCATGTTCGGGCTTAGGAAGCGTAGCAAGATAAGGAAATATACAAAAATCCCACTTGGGTAGGTATTTGGGGTTAATAAGCCTTATTAATTTGCATACTAGTATTGTTCAGTAAAATTTGCAAAAATACCATGGTGAATATATGTAGTGATAATTGATCGTAGGTTCAAATTAGTGGTTGTACGTCCTAATCAACCATTGCTAAATGTAGGCATAAGAATCTTCTATTCGTTTTTTGTGTTTCATATGATATTTTTTAATTAATTTTGTAAATATCTTTATATATATTATACACGGGACATTTATATATTGTACTAAAATGTCATTTAAGAAATAGAGTTAGTCTTCTATCAGACCGTCTAACGAATCTAATTCGTTTGACGGATCCAAATACCCGGTCTACAGTCAATCTGCTTATTGACCCGTACGACCACTAACAACACAACAACAACATCCGTTGGCCGCTGCTAATACTTTTTAGGAGGGATACTAATACTTTTTGGAAAACTACTAATAATTTTTGAAAAGAAATATTAAAAAATCTTTAATCGAAAAACCTAATATTTTTCAATAAGATTAGGGGGAATACTAATATTTTTGCTGGAAAAAACCAATACATTAATGAGTTACTAAAAAAAACTGCTCAAGAGGTTATTAATACTTTTCCAGGGATCATTACTAATATTTTTCCAAGAGATTGCTAATATCTTTCAAGGGAAAAACTTATAATTTTGAGGATTGCCTAATATTACGTCACTGTCTAATACTTTTCAAGGGGACAGTTATTACATTTTAGGTAGATTATTAATTCTTTTGAAGCAAAAAATCAATACTTTTCATGAGGGCTACTAAAAATATTTTCAAGGGGATTACTAATATTTTTCAGATGTACTACTAATACTTTTCAGGGGAAAAACTGATACTTTTAAAGATCCCTAATATTACAAAATTACCACCGGTCCGGAGATCCTATGGCACCGACCCAGAATATTACAAAAATGTCATTAGTGCAATAAATTACAAAAAAACCCGGACCCAGTTGAATCAGTCTAACGGAAAAGACTCGTTAGACGATTTAACCCAAGTCTTTGTCTAAGAAATAAAATATTCAGAATATATATTTGATGCTTTCGGAAAAAAAGAAAAGAATATATATTTGATATTCCTAAGTTGTGAGAAGGGAAAACCCTGTTCATATCGGGAATCGAATAATAGTCCAATAAATTTGACTTTTATGTACGTATTAGAGGTTTGGGTGGTTCGATTCCCACCACTTTCTTCCCTCTTAGAAATTGCACTGAAAAAAAGCCTTGTTGGTAGCCGGTAGGTATATATATACATGAACACATGCCTCCCTTAAAATATAATAATAACATACCAACAGATTGGGAAAGGAAATTCAGACGCAAGAGCAGGATTGAGGAACGTTTGGCATATAATTTAGTTAAATCATTGTCAATTTTTAAGTTTGGGACAGCAGCGGACAGATATTTCATGATTATGTAGCTCTATAATTATCTTACTAGAATTTTCCTTATACGGTCCTATGTGAATTAGTATAATCTAACGTTAGTAGGTATGTCAAAATTCCCGCAGGGAATCATCCCCATTGGTACCCGTTATAAAATGGGGTGGAAAATCCCCCAGTTAATTCGGCATGGGATGGGATGGGATGGGGATGAGGATTCCCCAATTCTCTATAAGTAGGGATGGGATGGGGATGGTATTTATTTCCCCCGTCTCATCCCGATCCCCATCCCCGACCCCATTTAGATAAAACGGGGATCCCCGTCCTCATCCTCATTCCCCTAATTTACATATTAGATTTATATATTATTAATATTACTTATATTTATAATGTTTTATTTTATTAATTATAAAATTAAACCCTTATATCTTTATAAATTTAATTGTTCTCATTCTTTACTTTAGAAATTAGGAATTTATGTAATTTATTTATTTTAATTATTCGTTATTTTAAATAATTTATTTTAAAAATAAATTATTAATAAATATAAAATGGGGAACCCGATTCCCCGCCGGGACCCCGTTCCCCGAACGGGAATTCCCATCCCCCAGATACCCAAAGCAGGGAATGGTACCGGGAAGATATTTGGGATGAGATTTTGGGACGGGGATGATATGTCCAATACCAACCCCGTCCCCGCCCATTGTCATCCCTAAACGTCAGGAGTACTTCCATTTGACAAAAATAAATTATTTGACAACAATATATAGAATCCATAAGAGGTTGCATAAAAAAGTTAAAAATTATTTGAATCTCAAAGTAATATTGATATTGTTTCTTCACTAATACAAAATTTAAGCATACATATAATTCTTGATGAGGAGGTTTCATATGAGACCGTCTTATTGATCTAAGTTCATGAGACGAATTCTAAAAACATTCAAAAATATGGATTATTTTCATGGATATAGATTTGAATCGAAATTCTATTTAAATATATGATTCGTCTCATTATTTATATCCATGACACCATCTTATACAAGTTTTTGTGATTTTTGATTTGTCAATTCTTCTGACACACACACATATATATTAAATAAAAATAGTTGTAAATTATGATTTTGAATACTTCAAGCAGGTTCTAAATGGAAAACTTTCACCCAAATAAGTTTGGCCAAATCGAATTAATTGCCTTGTGATTAATTAATAAATCTCCTTTAACTATGCATTAATCATTTATATCATGAAACAATCAAATTGCCAAAAAGGGTCTTATATTTAAATTTTTTAATAATGGAAATTGTCATCAATATAATTGAGGAAGTGCGAGTATATCATTAGCTACTTATATCCGCGTGAAGTACAAATTTCAGGAGTTAATTGACCATATTATTTTGAAATGCTAAATTATTTCAACTAATTTTCAAAACGCCAGAAATTTTTATTATTATTTTATTTTTTGGGATATTTAATTCTAATTATTAGCCACGCCTGCAATAGGAAACTGTAATTTCTCGAATTGCCGACTTGCTTAATTCCCTGCCCAAATTATTGTTGGGTCCTTTACTATTTCTGACATCCCAAAAATCCTCTGTTTTTTTAACTGCCAAATTGAATAAATATTACCATAACCTTCACACTGTTCATATAGTCATACATAAATAAAGATTTCTTTTGGAAACTTTGAAAGATTTTATTAGAATGCAGTTAAAAATATTCCGAAAGCTCATTAAAACAGCCCAGTAAAAATCTGCATTCAAATTAAACTAATATTCAGGAATTAATTTTGATTTATTTTCTTAAGGGATTTTCACTTTGAAATTCAAGTTAAGTTATGAGCCGTCATTATGTTGAGGCAGTGAAAATAATATGTTTAAATTTTTCTGGGGAAGATAGTGAAATTAATATGTTGCATAGCTTTATTGTCATCTTCTTTCGAGGTAACTTTCATATTATTTGAACTTTCTTTCACGATGAAAATATTATTAATCATTAAAATACAGTATTAAAGTTCAACTACCATAATATTTATATCCTTCTCTTGTGTTCTGAGCCATCAGCACCAGAGAATAATTTAGGCTCCAAATCATATGCATCAACTCTTAAACCCAAAAAACTACTCCTATTTTCGACTGTTAATTAACTCGAAATTCAGCTTTAAATGCCATTTATTTGTATATATGTAAATCTTTTTCCTTTGAAAACCCATTATTGTTAGGTTTACAATAAGATAAAACCCTGCAGATTTGCAGAATTCTGCAAATTCTAAAGACATCAAATCTACTTGATTTTGTGTAAGATATAAAGGACCTTATATTCTTCATTAGAATTTTAAAGAGGTGACAATTCAGGTGATCGGGTCATGTTCTTATTTATCTTTGGGTCAAGTTCGAATTATGTTCAAAATACACTAAATTAACAAAAATATAAAATAACTATGTTTCTAAAATAAATAGTAGCATCTTGTCATATTTTTGTTAGGCATGTTCGTGTTGATGTCAAATTCGATCTCTTGAAATTTGAGTGATTTTTTTCTTTCAAATTCATTTTGCAACATTTCATAGTTATGTTCATCATATCTGATGCACATAATTCGGTTCATCGACCGAATCGAACAGAAATTGAAATTTCGGTTTGCACTAAAATCGAATCAGCCGAATTAAACCAAAAATTGAATTATATATATATGATTTTGTATAATATTTTATACTTTTGTTTACTTTTTCAGAATTTTTTAATTTTGCTCACCAAACTATAAGGTGGAAAAACTCAAAAAGTACTTTTATAATAATTTATTTTTTATAATTTTAATTTTTTCTAGTTTTAAGAAAACTTTTGTTAATAAAAAAGTGAATCGTAAAGCCCAAAAAGTTCATTAAAAACCGGGAGTCACACTCAAATACATTTATCAAGAAGAAAATTTCAATACTTTAATTTTTCTCTGTTCTTATTCTTCTACATGTACCATATCTATTCACTCCCGAAATTTACAAATTACTTTTAAGCATAATGCCAACCAATCAAACCATGGACCTAAAACAATAAAATCTTCTTTTTTTTTCTAAAAAGAATGTGAAAATAAAATAAAAAAAATGAGAAGTGTGACAGCACAAAAGTTACTGGATAATAATTGCAATCGGCTATTTCCAAGAAAAAGAGAGTTTACATACCATTTAACATGGAATTTATAGTGATGTCTGAATATAATCTTTAAATATTAAAAAAAACAATTTGTCAAAAAAACAATTTTGGAAAATTCTCCAAACTAAAAAAGAATGGGTCAGCATCAGAATGTCACAATCCAACATGAAATAAAAAGAGTAGCGATTTTTCGGGTAACGAAGATTATAGATTTAGATTTAAGAAGTGCGATTTTGTTTACTAGTTTCAAGGAAGTTCACTTTTTCTATATATCCTTTCTGTGAATGATTACACTGGCGGCGCTCAGATTTTGTCTCTCTCAGTTTGGTTGTACCGTAAAAACTGTTTGTTTTTTTTATCCTTTTTCATTCATTTGGAAAGTCTTTTCTTATTTTCTGTTTTGACCCTTTTTTGCTGCAGGTAAATCTGGTCATGTTTCTTGCTTTTTTACATTATTACTGCTGGATATTTATTATTATACATATATATATGAATTATATTATATTATTTAGGGGCAGTAATTGTTGTTAGGGTTCGAAAACCAAGAGTTTAATTTTCACATGGCTTTGTCTGAAGTAGCTAGGGTTTATAGGGTTCTTTAAAGGTTTGGGGGATGATTTTGTAGGGTTCTGTTGGCAGATTGAGACCTAAAGTTGTAACCTCAAGTCAGAAAAAGGAGGGAACTTGTCTATTCCACTTCTTGTTTTTTGGGTAATTTCTCATTGCTAATTGGGTTTTTAATTGTTCCTTGATTTTAGATTTATTCTGTGGTCAGTTCTTTATTTTGATTCTTGAATTGTGGAAATTCATTTTCATGTTTATTTTACAATTAATTGGTTAAGACATTCATTAAAAGATAAAACAAATAATACTCCATGATCATGTTCCTAATAAATGTCGTTTAAGGCAGTATCCTAAAAAGCACTAGGTGCTAGATAGTCGTAGATTGGGCAGGGTTAGGCGGAGCCTAATGGGAAGAAAAATTTAGGCCGACACGGAGAGCCTAACACCTAGGCAGAAACTAATAAGGGTTAAACGGAGGCTTTTAGAACCGTGGTTTAAAGAAAATGCACACATAATAAGGAAAATGTTAATATACTATAGGGAAAAATGCAAAAATGGTCTTGTAACTTTATCCAGTAGGCAATTTTGGTCCTGTTCGATTTGTATTTTGCAAATTTAGTCTTATAACATTAAATTTGTCGCAATTTTAGTCTTGAAGTCACCGTAGCAACGAAATCCGGCGAAAAAATGGCATGTGAAGGGCACATCGATTGGACTCGTCTAGTCCACATAGGCCCATTTTTTCATTTTATTGAGAAAAATTGGTCTCAGAACTTATTTTAACTCTTAAAAAAATCAAAAACAAAAACAGTCAAACAAAATGGCAAAATTGGTCTTCTAACTTATTTAACTCTTAAAAAAAAGAAAAAAATATTGGCCTTGTATGGTTGTGTTTCCAACACAATTTTTCGATTTCCAACTATTAGGAAAATGAGTTTATGTTTGTTTCACATGGAAGACCCATTTTTTTTTCATTTTATTGAGAAAATATTCTTTTGAAAACACAACCAAACAACTTATTTTAACTCTTAAAAATCAAAAACTTAAAAAACATTTGAAAAGTCAAACAAAAATGGCAAAATTGGTCTTCTAACTTATTTAACTCTTAAAAAAAAAAAAGAAAAATATTACATCATCATCTTCTTCTTCCACAAAATTCCTCCCCCTCCCAAAAAAAAAAATAAAATTGCAGATGATGTGGAAAATAGTTGTTTTGCGTGAGAATCCTTTTGGTATTGGAAAACTGAGTATGGTCATTAAAACGAGTTTTTGCCATAATGGAAAATCGTTGAAAGAAAAAAATTACTCCTATTTGCCAAGTATAAGGATATATATCTTATCGATAAATAATTTTGTGAAAACGTATCAGGTATAGTATAGGAAAATTAAATATATATTTTGGCTGATTATTTGGAATTTTATAACAAAAAGTCAAATTTAGCTATTTAAATGGAAAACAGATTATTGTACAAAATAAATATGAAGGTCACATTTGTTTTTCCAAAATCATCTTCTGAATATTGTGCAAAGTTAAGATGAAGATTTCTTAACCACTAGCTTGTAGCTCAAGTGGTATCACTAACCATTTATAAGGGTGTTAACCGGGGTTCGGACCCTGTATCTTTCGGTTTATTTGGAATTTATCTCCTCCCTCCAATCAGTACTCCCAACTTATTAAAAAACGATGAAGATTTCTTATATCCAAATTCTTTTATTTTTAAGGAACAATTAATATTATGAAATCCACGAAATTAATTTCATAATTAAACTAAAACATATTTCGTATAAATTAATACAAGGGAGAAGAATGAGCAACCATTATTGATTAAATTCATGTATTCAAAAAAATAGAAAATGAATAAAAATAAAATTAAATTAAAACCCCTGAGTAGATTAATATTTTTTTCTTATTTTTAAAAGAGTTCAAATAATTTATAGGACCAATTTTGCCATTTTGTTTGACTTTTTTTTTAAGAGTTAAAATAAGTTACAACACTAATTTTGCTCAATCAGATGAAAAATGGGTCCATGTGGACTATAACGGGTTCAACTCATCCTTACAACGGGCCATGTGCCCCTCACATGCCATTTTTCGTCGGATTTTGTTGCTTCAGTGATTTTAGGACTAAAAATGCAATAAATTCAAAGTTATAGGACTACATTTGCAAAATGCAAATCGGATAGGACCAAAATTGCCTACTAGGTAAAGTTAGAGGACCATTTTTGCATTTTTCCAAATACTATATATGCCCTTAATTATTTTGCGTCTAAAAATGGTACATCAAATACATTTTACTAACTAATTAATAGGTATTAGGTTAATTTGGAAAAAAAAAACCTTTACTCATGACCAGTCTTGATTTTTTAAGTATATAGCCAAAACGACATTTTATATTATAATTAGGGGGCAAAGTGAATTTTGTGAGAATTATTTATGGAAGTTACAGTAAGTTTCTTTTCCGAAAATGATTCTACTTAGTTTTATGATGTCTAGTTAAATGATTCTTTGGGTATAGCTAATAATGTCTGTTTGGCCATTCTCATTTTCTAGTTGATGAATATGAACAACAAGAAATTAAATATTGGCAGTTAATTGCTCTTTTTATGACTGATTTCATTTTATTATGATTGGTATCATGTACCAAAGGCAAAGATGTCCTCTATTTCTTCAAATATATCAACCAAAAAAAGGTATGAATAACTATGCATTAACGAGACAATCCAAATGATAGATCAGACCATCAGGATAATACTACGTGCAAAAATAATACATGACAATATCATTCGAAAATTCTTTAGAAATAGACGCTCACCATTTAGATTGCGATTTTAAGTTATTTTGTTGTTTCTTTTATGGGGTACTCTTTTTCTTTTCCCACTGGGTTTCACTTTGATAGGTTTTAACGAGATCCATATTTTAAAGCTAATTGTTTGGCTTGTAAGCAGTGCACAGTGGCGTAGCAGGAAATAATTGGGGGTGGGCCGATACACGAAATTAGAGTGGGTCAGATAAAATACTAAAAAAAACATATAAATATTAAATAAAAAAATTTCTAAAAAACGTTTACCTATTAATTTTTTCTTTAAAAAAAATTGGGGGGAGGGCGGGTTGCCCCTCTTGCTACGCCAGTGGCAATGCACTTATTTTTTTTAATAATATTTTGCATTTATTCAAAAAATAATCATGCATTAACTCCTTTTATTAATGGAAAAATATGTTTAATATATTGAAGGATTAGATCTTTCTTTGGTGTTTGATATACAATTAAATCAACAAATCGAAAAGAACAAAAAAATCATTCGATTAGTAGATAGATCTGTTGGAAATTTTTGAAGAAAAATAATATTTTAAATTTAACTTTATCAATAGTAAAGGGCAAAATTTTTAATGACCTTAGCAATAGTAAAGGTCAAGTTTTTGGTTGTGAAGGGTCATATTTATTTCTATAAATATGGTTAATTTTTCATTTGTAAGATACAACAAATCTCACAAGAATTTCATCTCTCTCCTAAAGTTCTTATAATTTAAGATTTGGTGATAATTTCAGGCATAATTTTCAGTTCGCCGGAATAGGTAATCCGGTTTTCTCGTCTTATCCTGGGAAACAGACGTCCAGAATAGGGGACGAATATGTTTTAAGGATATTGTGTTGAACACACGATTCGAGCTATTTTTATTTTGCTTTCTTTGCAAATTTTGCCGATTCGGGATTTTTACGATTTATATAAATTGTATTAGAAGAAATACTACTATTTTCCTACAAACTTAAAACAGATTTTGAGAAAACTTCTAATACAGTTTATATATGCCATATAAATCTGCAAATTTTTGTAATTTCTGGCTAATGTTCTGAAAGGAATTTGAATTAGCTTGTTGGCAAACATATTGCTATGTGACTTGTGATAGGTGTTTGCAATTAGAGTTCTTTTGCACATTGAACTTTAAAGAAAAAAATAATTATGTTTATGTATTGTGAATTACTTGGTCAAGTCACCGCAATTTGGATTATCAAATTTGGATCACCGAAAGCAACAATCAATAACCTCACGTTGCTTATTATATATGCAACTTTGAATTCAAGATAAAGGCTTACAGTGCAAATTTATTTTTGGGCTAGCTTTGATATCATCGAGCATATTGTCCAACCAAATTTATGGATTGGATGTTGATTGCGTTGTATTGATCAGATTGGTTCGAATTGTTAATTGGACTAGCTAAGTGAATTACCATGTTAAAGTTGTTAATTCGATGGGCATGGATCTTATTAATTTGGACTAATAAGATAGATACCCGTGCTATTCAGAGTGGAATCAAATTGCAATTTGGACTAATTGGACTATATTTTGGACTGTTTGGACTGATTGGACTATATTTTGGACTAATCTTTGGACTGATTGGACTAACTTTTGGACTAATAAAATAGATTCACTGTGCTTATTTGGAGTGGAAGAAAACTACAAGGACCTTATAATAAAAATTTGAACAATTTAATAAATGTGTTCTTATCGGTTGTGTTCCGATTGTTCGAAGTGCTAAACTTCTTGTATTGTTTGTTTCAGAAATGGCATCTGAATCAAACTGTAGTGGGTCTAACCCCGTTGTGCCAACACAGTATTTTGTACCAAACAGTGTTGGGTCTAACCCTGTTGTGTGTCAGGCTTTTGTAGTCAATCCCACACTTAATGTGTTGGTTAATCATTGTGAAAAACCGAGAAAAGTTTACGGCTTGAATTTTAAGCGTGGCAATAGAAAATATTTTTCTACTTGACCATATTGACTTGACACGCTTCTTGCGAGAAAGATCATCCACAACTTAGTGAGGATAAGGCGATGCGCAAACGTTTAACGCTTTGGATGCTTGGATACATGCTAATTTCTTGAGTAGAAATTAAGTCATGAATGGCCTTTGATTAGGTATACGTGTATAGCTCAAACAAAACTAAAGAGGTGGATTTAAAATAAATGAATGTGATAAACATGTCTATGTTAAAGAGACTGGATGACTATGTCATTTTATGTCTTTATGTAGATGACATGCTTATCATTGGAAGTAATGATAGAATAATTAAATCCACAAAAGATATGTTGAACTCGATGTTTGATATGAAAGATATTCGTCTAAATTGATGTGATCCTTGGAATAAAGATCTCTAGAACTTCAAATGGACTTGTACTTGATCAGTCATATTATGTGGATAGAATTTTAGAGAAATTTAGTAAGGATGACACGTCATTAGCTAGAACTCCGATAGACACAAGCAAACATCTATCGAAGAATAGAGGTGAGGATGTGTCTCAAGTTGAATACTCATGAGTCATATGAAGTTTAATGTACTTAATGAGTTGTACAAGACTAGACATTGCCTATGCAGTGAATAAATTGAGCAGATACACGAGTAATCCAGGGCATGACCACTGGAAAGGTATAGTGAGAATACTAAGGTATTAATTAAGATATACTCGTGATGTTGGGCTACACTATAAAAGATATCCTGCTGTTATTGAAGGATATAGCGATGTTAATTGGATATCTGATATTAAAGACTCTAAGTCTACAAGTGGATTTGTATTCACTTTAGGAGGTGCATCAATATCATGGAAATCTTCTAAGCAGACAGTTATATCAAGGTCTACAATGGAATCTGAGTTTATTGCTCTAGACAAGTGTGGCGAAGAAGCTTAACGGCTTCGAAATTTCTTAGAAGATATTCCAAAATGGCCTAAACCTGTGCGAGCAATTTGTATATATTGTGACAGTCAATCTGCAATTGGCAGGGCACATAGCAATATGTACAATGGTAAGTCTAGACACATACGTCGTAGACACAATACCATTAGACAACTACTCTCAACTGGTGTTATCTCTATTGACTACGTGAAGTCAAAGGATAATTTAGCGGATCCGTTAACCAAAGGGTTGAATCGAGAGCTAGTTGTAAAATCATTAAGAGGAGTGAGACTTAAGCCTCTAGAAAAATGAGTTGATACAATGGAAACCCAACCTAGTTATTTGGAGATCCCAAGATCTAGGTTCAAAGGGACAACCTAGTTGTAAAAAGACTCTATGATCCTTTGTGAGGGGTTATCCCTTGTCCATTCCTTAACAGTGATGCCCGTGGAGAAGAGGATAAGCAATTTGGCTTTTAATGATTC
Organism: Rehmannia glutinosa; assembly: GCA_016081115.2. NCBI lineage: Eukaryota > Viridiplantae > Streptophyta > Magnoliopsida > Lamiales > Orobanchaceae > Rehmannia > Rehmannia glutinosa. The sequence continues at coordinate 33,716,986 of CM071926.1, forward strand.
TTGTGCGTCGGTAAGTCGAGAAGGGTAGTACGAGCTATCTTAAATGAGAATCACATATGTGAGAGAGAAGTGGGGCTGCTTCGAAGAGAATTGTGTGAGCTCGATTCTTAGAACCTCTTGCGAGAACCAGGTGTATGTTCGGGGCCATGAATGAACATAACTATGAGAAGCGAAATATGTTAGGAAGAATCTTGTGTGAGGTATATCATCGTTTACACAAAAGGCGAGCAGTTCAAGGACATCGTGTCTCTTGATCGACTAGTAAAATAAATATGTTTTCACAAGGGAAGGTTCAAAGGGTAACACCTACCTATCCTATGCAAGATTCAACTATTGGATTTTATCACCAAAACTTTGTATTTTCGTAATTTTCTTCATGTGGGGGATTGTTGGAAATTTTTTGAAGAAAATTAATATTTTAAATTTAACTTTATCAATAGTAAAGGACAAAAGTTTTAATGACCTTAGCAATAGTAAAGGTCAAGTTTTTGGTTGTGAAGGGTCATATTTATTTCTATAAATATGGTTAATTTTTCATTTGTAAGATATAACAAATCTCACAAGAATTTCATCTCTCTCCTAAAGTTCTTATAATTTAAGATTTGGTGATAATTTCAGGCATAATTTTGATTGTCAGGAATAGGTAATCCGGTTTTCGTCTTATCTCGGGAAATGACGCCCGAGAATAGGGACAAATGTTTTAAGGATAGTGTGTTGAACACACGATTCGAGCTATTTTCATTTTGCTTTCTTTGCAAATTTTGCCGATTCGGGATTTTTACGATTTATATAAATTGTATTAGAAGAAATATTACTATTTTCCTACAAGATCATCACATATTTCTTTTTTATGAAAGTTCGGTTGATATCCAGAAATCGATCTACAACGATTGGACAAATGGACAACACCTAAGAAAAATCAAATCTTGGGATATTCTATAATTAATATCGTTAGTTAAAATAAAAAAAAACCAATCACTTTTATTCTTATTCTAAACCATGATTTAAGGGATTAACCTTGTGCTCTAGTGGTAGAGACTTGTGCTGTAAGAGTGATTGACCTGAGTTCGATCCCACCTGAGTGTGTGTCCCCTACTATCCTCCATTATACTAAAACAAGGGTAAATCCCACTATACCCCTATACTCTCGTTGAATCTCACTTTACCCTCTTATACTATCAATTTGTATTACTTTACCCTCTTATACAATTAAAATATTATTTTGGTTTTGGAAGTTTTATTTGTTATTTACTAAATTTTAAATTGTTTCTACTAAATAATTATATTGTAGGTTATTTTATGTAAACTAATATTCATACATACAATTTTTCAATAATAAATTTAATTAATATTTTGTTTTAATAAATTAACCACTAAAATGACTATTTTTCTATTTAACATAATTTTTATTAAATTATGATTATTGATCAACAATTGAGAAATTACTAATAATATTTTTATCATTTTCCGTAAAAATATATTAGTTATTATTTAATTTTAAGTACGAGATGAATAAAAAGAAAATATAAATGTATTGGCTTATAACATCATTTTATATATTAATTTAATAGGGACTATACTAAAGTTAAATTATTAGCAACTACATGTAAAATATAATAGATTTAATATTAACCATTAATTAATCGAGTTGTGAAATTTAATTTAGAAACTAAGTATAAATTTATTAATATTAAATACTTAAAATAGTTTTGTTATTTTACTAAAACTAATAGAAGGATAAAATGGTCATCACTACAAGAAAACAATCAAATTCCAACAAAATAGTTCCAACGAAAAAGAAAATTGTTGGAATTTTTAAAATTCCACCGGAAATTCCAATGCTACATTATACCGTTGGAAAATTCCAATGAAAATTCCAATGTTAAACAAAACCGTTGGTATAAAATGTTGGAATTCATGTTAGAATTTAAAATTCCAACGGAAATTCCAACACCACAACTAACCGTTGGAAAATTCCAACAGTGATTCCAACAGTATTAATAAACCATTGGAAATACTATTGGAATTTTAAAAATCCCAACAGAAATTTCATCACTAAACATACAATTGGAAAATTCCAACAAAAATTCCAACGGTAAACCAAATGTTGGAATTAATCGTTGGAATTCCTGTTGGAGTTTTTAAAATTCCAATGGTACAACATGTTGTTGGAAAATTCCATTGAAAATTCCAATACCATTGGAAAATTCCAATATGTGTTAAAAGATTTGATAGTATAATCTCTATCAATAAAATATATCTTCTCTTCTGGTTTCAATCATATTGAAACTACATGGTTAAATGTGCTTGACTTGGGACAAATTGATGATGGGTGACCTACTGGAAAGTTAAAGATATTAGATAATGAGATAAATTGTAATATTCCAATGGATATATACCATTGGAATTACCATTGGACTAAATTCCAATAGTATAATTTCGTTGGAATAACCGTTGGAGTTTTTTCCAACGACTAAATACATTCCAATGGTATAACTCTGTTGGAATTAGTGTTGAAAAAAATGTTGGAGTTCTTTCCAACGGTTATATATTCCAATGGATAAATAACGTTGGAAATTCCGTTGGAATATTTTTCAATTGAAATTTTCATTGGAATTTCGCCATTCCAACGACCATTTTACCAACGATGCATTTTATGTTAGAATTTCCGTTGGAATCGATAATTCCAATGGTAATTGGCTAAATTCCAACAGATTTTTCCCATTGGAATTTCCTTGTTTTCTTGTAGTGCATTGTTTTGAGTATATGAGTATAAAATGATATTCTAAAAGCATAAACGGGCAAAATGATGCTAATTGAGATTCCAAAAAGATAAAGTGACACCGAAGGAGAGTATAATGAGGTAAAATGAGATTTATCAAAAACAACAACAACAACGACGATTCAAACTCATAATTCAACTCTTAATTCTTGCCAAACAATATCTTTTCTTAGATATGCCCTATATATCAAGGCTAGATTTTTTTATTGGTGCACAGAACCTTTTCCCCCTATAGTATATAGCACCCACACAGTTTTAATAAAGATATATCAATGGGGATTTAAAGTAAATCAATCCTACATACTAAAAAAATAACAAATATGTCCATTGTCCAATTAACTAAGTGATTTTTTAACTGTCAATATACAATGATGGCACAATTGATCTTTGGCAAAAACTTGTATGAGATGATCTCATGAGCATTGTTCATGAAACGGATCTTCTATGTAACAAAAATTCCAATCCAAACCCAAACTCATAGAAAAGATCCATGTATTTTGTGTTTTGTAGGATCCGTCTTATGAATTTAAGTTCATGAAACCGCGACGGTCTCACATAATACCACTTCTTGATATTTTTATTGAAAAGAAGTTACAAAAAACTTTTTCAGAATTTGAAGTTAATAATTTGTATGATATTGTTCTAAATTTTGCATTTCATGTTAGTAAGTATTCTAGAGATCCTATAACTATCAGAAACAAATATGCGACACTAAAATTTTATTTCTTGATATCTCGTATACCACATAAGTATTGTTCTAATATTCTGAAAAAAGACGGAGCCATTGGTATTGGGACAAAAACTCATATAGGACCGTCTTACGGGTCTAAATCCGTAAGACGGATCCTATTGACCCGGATCACTTGTCCCTGGTCACGGGTTTTTTTTTTTTTAAATTTTTTTTTTTTTTTTTTAAATTTTTTTCGTTTTTAGATTATCATTTAAAGTAACAATTTTATGAGAAAAAAAATATATCGAGTTAAAGTTTTTTAGATAAAGTATCAAATCTGTTTTTTTTTAATATAGCCACATATTATGATTAATACAAAGAAAGATGAATAATAAAAATAAATATACTTTTATAAGTTAAATAACACCTTTATAAGTAAAAATATATATTTTTGAGACAAAATATCATGTTTTAAGTTAAAGTATCTATTTTTAAAAATATCATGTTTTTAATATAGTTTTTTGAAATAAAATAAATAAAATACATATAGTACTTAAAGTAACACTTTTATAAGTAAAAATATCCGTTTTTGAGATAAAGTATCGATTTCTTAATACGATTTACAAACTAGGAACAAAAAGAAAGAGGAAAAATAAAAATAAATATGATGTAGTTAAAATAACACTTTTATAAGTAAAAATATCCATTTATTGAGATAAAGTATTATGTTTTTTAATACATTCAAAGATTAAGAGTCTAGTACAGTGAAGAAGGAAAATAAATATGATGACCTTTGGGAATTAATAATTTATGAATGGCATTATATTCATGGTTATATTGAAATTACACAAGCACTAGTGGTCTAGTGGTAGAATAGTACATTGCTATGGTACAGACCTGAGTTCGATTCTTAGCCTCTTCATTTAAATGGCTTCATATACATGGTTATACTGAAATTGCACAACAAGCACTAATGGTGTAGTGGTAGAATACCACATTGTCTCTGCGTTCGATTCCTATGAAGCATGATTCAACGTTTTTTTTTAAATAACAAGTGTGTGTGGGATCCGGATCTAGGCGGGTGGACGGGCTATAGGATCCGTAAGACGGTCTTACAAGAGACCTACTCTTGGTATTGGCACATGTCTCCACGTGTATATCAGTACATCACTCAATTCATTTGTTGTATATGTACCTATCATTCGATTTTCATCATTAATTTTAAGATTTCAAGTTAAATGAGTAACTACTAGATATTGTAGTCTATTAAACTACTAGAAAAACATTACACGGGATATGTGCTAATTTTATTAAACTTGAGGTATTTTTTTAATTTTTCTTTTGTGTTTTGGCTTATCAAAATAACAAAAATTTTAGTTCTTAATTACATTGTTGTAGCCATTTTCACATTAATATTCTACAAATTAATTGTATATTGCAATGATAGATATTAATTTATTGGCGTATAAAATTACTTAGTTAATTGTGCAAATTTTATTAATCAAAAATATCTAATAAATATATTTTCCATTATTTAGGGTAGTTTATCTTTTTAGATTAAATAGACAGATTGTTTATATTGGAAATATAAAAGCTTTGATTTTTGGATTATTATTGACCTTTTAGATTATAATAAACTATAAAGATAGAATCTTTGATTTACGGAAACATAGATTAAATCCTTCATTTTTGGATTGTTTCTTATCTTTTAGATTATATATGGAAAATATATGTAATATAGGGTTGCCACATGGATAAATATGAAGCCGCTATATAGAATTGGGAGAATGAGAATGTGACACACATATGTGAATAATGATGTGTCATATTTGTTTTTTCATTTAATATATATAATTGATGTATATATAGAGTGATGATACCCGAGCCGAGCTGGCAACCAGTTAGTCCACGTGGCCATTCAGCTCACGCCTATGTGGGGCCCACGGGACAGCATAGACCGAGCTGATGACGTTAGCAGCCGAGCTCGTGACGTGGCACGGAGTGAGCTCGGCTCGCTCCAGGCGCGATTATGGTGGGAGATTTGAAGGATAACCATCCAACTAAGAAAAGTTGAGTGCCCCATTAGCATAATATAAACTGCCACTTGTCAGCATAACAACAAGATGAGTCGACAAGTGCCAAATACTTGGCTAACATGCATGTTGAGGGAAGGACACGTGTGCCTTTGTAATCACTCTAATGTTAGATGTAATGATAATTAAAAACCCACTAATGGGATGGATATAAATAGGTTTCATTTATTAGGAAGAAGACAAGAGAGATAACTAAGAAAAACACTTGTAAAAATCCAGCTGTAAAAGCACAACCGACCAGAAATCTTCTGCTCGGCCTCTGATATAAAAATGCAGAATTAGCCATATTCTTGAGTTTATTTTCATTTTCCACGTATCAGCCTCGTCATACATTTTCCTTGTTGACCGAAACACGCGTCAACAAATTTGGCACTAGAAGGAGGGCCCGTCTAGGTCCAGCCAGAATTTCCAGCTAATCAAATCACGTGAGTTAAGGTAACTTAGTGTGATTTTTCCCGAAAAAATGGGCCAGACGTCCCGAAATATTCGTGCAACTGAGGACCCACCTCAGAATCACCAAACTGGCCAAAACACTAATGGCCAGAACGTGCCTCCAACCGAAGCCGGGAGTGCGGCTTTACTTCCTTTTACTCAGCTACTCGTCAGTCATCTACATCCGAGCTTTTCAAAGGCTCAATGTGGATGACAGTTATATTCGTCCATGCAACGACAGTATCTTGGGTTTCGAAGGTGGGAGAATCATCCCACTCGGAGAGGTGGACCTGCCCATCCAGATAAAGCAGGGAATACACAAACGGACTGTCATTACCACGTTTAAGATCATCAATGCCGACTCCGAGTACAATGCAATTATTGGGAGGCTGATCTTTATATCATTAAAAGCATCCGTCTCCATATATCATTTCTGTATAAAGTTCCCAACTTTCGATGGAGAAGCCATCCATAAAGGAAACCAGAGGGAATCAAGGGAATGCACTATCAAATTGCTACCCACCGAGATCAATGTGATGGAAAGAGGTGAATCCAGTAGAACAGTAGAAAGCTCAGGGAAAGAAACCAAACCTGAGTAGAAAGAAGTTGCTATTTCGAGAGGACGACCGGGTAGAAGCCCGAGAAAGAACAGTGACCAAAATTTAGTTAGGAAATCAAGGAAAAACCGGTGATTGAGGAAGAACTACTCCTACAGAAAAAAGAGGGGCAGAGTAAAAAGCGGAAGCACGCAGAACCGGTGGAGAAAATCGACATAGTGGATGTCGATAAGAAACACGGGGGATGTCAACTACGAATTGGCCACGACCTCCAGGAGCGTTTAGGTCGGAATTGATCGAATTCCTTGGAAATAAATCTTGATGTTTTCGGCGTGGACACACTACGATATGCCTGGAATTGATCCTAAGCACGCATGCCACCATCTCGAACATCGATCTTACATTCCGAGCCGGTGATCCAGCGACGCAAGCTTGGCCCCGATAGGCGGGCGCCGAGGCGAGGTCGAAGAAATTGCTCGACAATCAATTTATAAGGAGGCCATGTACCTTCGTTGGGTAGCCAACCCCGTCTTAGTGAAAAAGAGCAGCGGGCTATGGCATCTCTCGCATGGACTTTACCGACCTCAACAAAGCATGCCCAAAGGATAGCTATCCCTTGCCCAACACGACTATATGGTGGATGCCACGGCCGGTCACGAGCTCATGAGCTTCATGGATGTATACTCTGGCTACAATCAAATTGAATGCACTGGACAACGAGGAGAATATATCGTTCTTCTCGGCTCGTGGGGTATACTGTTACAAAATGATGCCATTCGGGCTAAAGAACGCCGGGGCGACCTATCAAAGGTTAGTCATTAAAATTTTTGAAGAGTTAATAGGTCATACCATGGAAGTCTATGTAGATGACATGTTGGTGAAATCCTTGTACATATCTGATCATCTTGCTGATCTTAATAAAATGTTTGCAATTTTGTGCGAGTATAAGATGATGTTAAACCCGGAAAAATGTCTTTTGGGGTCGGCTCGGGTAGAATTTTTAGGCTATATGGTTAGTCAGAGGGGAATTGAAGCCAACCCGGATAAAATCAAAGTCATAATTGATCTCGAACCCCTCAACTCTGTCAAAAAAGTGCAAAGTTTAACAGGGCGTCTAGCCGCCCTAAACTGATTCGTTTCAAGATCCACGGATAAATGTAAACCTTTTTTTCGAAATAATAAAGAAAAATAAGAACTTCAAATGGACCGAGCAGACACAAGCCGCCTTCGAGTCGCTCAAGCAACACTTAGCCTCAATCCCTGTGCTGCAAAAACCGAGCCGGGGGGAGAGCTTATATTTATACCTTGCAGTCTCCGAGTACGCCGTCAGCTTGGTACTTATCAGACTGGACAACTTCATCCAACACCTGATATACTATACAAGCCAGGCGTTGCATGATGCCGAGCTCCGATATCCGCCCATGGAAAAGTTGGCGTATTCATTGGTTATCTCAGCTCGCAAACTCCGACCATATTTTATGGAACATAAGATTGCGGTGCTAACCAATTATCCTGAAGCAAGTTCTTCACCAACCAGACACTTTGGTCGGATGATCAAGTGGGCCAGTCGAGCTCAGCCAGTTCGATATTTCGTATGAGCCGAGACCGCAATCAAGGGACAAGCGTTAGCTGATTTTGTTCTTGAGTTTACCCCTTCAATTGACTAGATGTGATTGAGGACCAGAGTGGAAGTTGTTCGTCGGCAGCTCTTCCACCCAGAGCCGAGCGGCGGGATCATGATAATTGATCCAAAACTCAAGTGCTACTGCTCGGCTGTGCGGTTTCAGTTTCCGGCGATTAACAACGAGGCCGAATATGAGGCGCTCTTGGCTATATTAGAGATGGCGACATCAATGGGCCTAAAGCGGCTGTGACAACGATGACTCTGGCGGTGGTCCACCAAATAAACGGCGGATATGAAGCCAAGGAGAAAATCGCACGGTACTTGGATCACGGTAAAAAGCGGAAGTCTGCACATTCCCCGGAGAACCGACAATATGCGGGTAGATGCCTTTGCGCGGCTAGCTTCGGCCGGGAAGCGACGCAATCGCGGATGTTACCATCACTCGGTTATGCTCCGTCACTCCATAAGCGGAAGACACATGCCAATAAAGCAACCGAAGGCGACCTGGATGACCCCAATCATCCGAGATTTGGAGAATGGGGTTCAAATAGGAGGATAAGACGGCGAGAACATTACGAACTGAATTTCTTGGGTTTACATTGGTGGACGACATTCTATACAAGCGGGTATTCGGTCCCGCTTCTTCGTTACTGTTAGAAACGGATCAAGATTACACTCTCCGAGGTACACGAGGGTATATGTGGAAACCATGCCAGGGGCCAGACGCTGGCTTACAAGTTAATACGACAAGGATATTACTGGCCATCCCTAAAAAAGGATGCGATCTCGCTCGTTAAGAAGTGCGAGTGATGTCAAAGATTTGCACCGCAAGTCAGGTATCACCCAGAACAACTTGCTTCCGTATTCAGTCCTTGGCCATTTGCCAAATAGGGAATGGACCTTATTGGACCACTCCCCACTGGCAAAGGGGGCATGAGATATGCCATCGTGGCAGTGGATTATTTTACAAAGTGGGCTGAGGCGGAACCTCTGGCCAAAATAGATGAGGAAAGAATTGTCAGCTTTGTATGGAAGTCTATTATTTGTAGGTTTGGGATACCGTATTTGATTATTACGGATAACGGAAGCGATTCGATAATCGAAGATTTGAAATTTTGCGAAGGTTTCCACATTAAGAATTATTTTTCTACCCCATACCATCCCATCCATCCAGGCGGTCGAGGCGGTAAATAAGATACTCAAGTATACCCTAAAAAGGCAAGGTTGGAAGAATCTAAGAGAAATTGGCACGAGGATTGTCGTCGGTGTATTATGGTTGCTCTAACGACGATGCATCAGCGACCACGGGGAGACGCCATTTTTTGGCCTATGGAGCGGAGGCCATTATCCTTGTGGAAATTGGAGCCCCTACCTTTAGGGTTGTAAATTTTTCAAAGAAAGTAATGAGGTCGCACTCAGGTGGTGGACCTACTAGAAGAGAAAATGTGTAGTCTTAGGGACGAGAAATGATGTATACAAACAAATGAGTGAGAGGTAATATAATTCAAGAGTGAAAGAAAGAAGGTTTGGTCGCGACCTCATTCGAAAAGAGAGTGACCGGGATCGAGCCCGCCCCATTAAGGAAGGCACAGGAAGGACCATTCGAGTAAGTAAAATTATGTCAAATGCGGCGTACAAGCTCGAGTACTTAAGTGGAGAAAAGTTTGCTCACCCTTGGAATGTATCTTACCTTAAGAAGTATTATCAATAAAATTCGGGATTCCTGGACATTTTGCTCGGATACAACTCTAAGGGTTTGTCCGTTCATCCGATCTCGTGAGCTCTCTTAAATGGGGCAAACTTTTGGTTCGCCTCGACCAAGTGCAGCGCGCTTCATTCGCCTCGGCCCGGATCGAGCACCGATTGCTCGTCTCGGGTAAGTCTCGTGCATGTTTAAATGAAAGAGAGCCCGACCAAGCAGTGAGCCTACCTTAGATAAAGACTCGGCCTAGTTCTGATCACAAAACTTGGTAAAAATATATATCGTGATTATAGCCCACTATTTGCACCATTCATACATTAGGGCCGAGCCCCATACTTAGGAAAAAAAAGAAGAAGAAGCAAGTAAGCAAAACATAATAGGAGAAGGAAAAGCGAGTACAACACTTAGCGAAAATTTGAAAAACACAATATGATGCACGAACGACCAAAAGAAATTTCATTTACTGGCAAAATATTTACAGTGGGGGCCGAAGTCCATTACATTAAAAGGCTCGAGGCCATCCAATATATAAAAAAGAAAAAATTACAAAAAGCATTTTTAAACCCCGGTAGGAGGAGGAATCTCGACAGGCTCACTAGAGGCCACCTCTTCCTTAGGAGAAGGAGCGCCCTGAGCATCAGCAATTTCTGGGAATTAAAGGCGGATGGCGTCCAGGTCAGCATTTAATTGGACAAGCTCTGCCTCGAGCTCAGCCACAGTCTTGCCATCCTTAAGATCCTGAAGGATCTCCCCGATACTGGTCGCGTGCCTGCAGGTCAGCATGAAGGCGTAATCCTCTTAATTTTTATAAGCCCGAATGGGCTTCCACCCGAGCTTCTTCTACTTGTTTTCGGGAGGCCTCCTCCATCTCCCTTCGTACCTCGGCCTCACGCCTCTCCAGCTCCCCAGCGTGGGCAACGACTGCCTACCTCAACTCCACGACCTCAGCCTGGAGCTCCTCTTCGGCCTTACGGGCCTTGTCCAGCTCAGCCCCGGCTTTCATGGCAGTCTCCCTATCAGTATTAACTCTGGCCGTCGCCTCCTCCGCTTGAGTCTTCAAGGACTCTTGAACCCCGAGCAGGGTGGCGTGAGCATCCTGCAGGTCCCTATGACACCTTTCCAGGTCACGTGCCCCACCAATCATATGCCATAGGATTCCGATGATGTGGCCGAACAATCCCATGGCATACTGGGCTTTCTCCTCCCGGCCGGTCTCAGCGGAAGCGCTCAATGCTCGTGGTCCGGCGTGAGCAGTACACCCGTGCGGCTCGCCCGGGCACTCGGGGAGGTCCTCCTGCTCGTCGGTGGGTGTGGAACACTTAGCGAATTCCACAAACCACCGAGGCCGTGACCCAGCCACTCTCTCGCATGTTTCCTCCCTCTCCCGACTTGGAGGATGAAGTGGTCTTCCGTCCAAGGTTGTCAAAAAGGTTCGATGAGCACCACCCCGGGGACTTATGAGCGGCTTCTTGGGTCGCCCAGTCTCTCCGTCTGCTAGGCTCTCGATCACTATTCCCCTCTCTCCTCCTGGAGCGGGGCCCTCGCTCCGAGACTACATCGGCGGGCCAGCTAGCACGATGGATTTCCTCCTCCATTTGCCTCGGCATTAATCGGGTGGCCCAGTGCCGATCTGTGGGTAGCCATGTCTCTCACCCGAGCAGGCGGGCGAAGAAATCCACACCTCGGCTGCGAAGAAATCAACCAAGTTAGAAACAAGAGTAAGGGGTAAAAAAAGAAGAATTTTTGTAAAAAGACATGTACGGAAGTATCGGCCGGCCTCATTGCTCGGTGACTTGACCCAAAGACGCTCGGTAGGCCCCTGCTCCCGAGGATGGGCCTCATCGGAGATGGCCTAGCTAGATTCCGTGTGCACGGTTGCCGCCCAACTCGGGGGTTCTCTCTCTCGGCCTCCGTGGGCTCTCTCGGAAACTCCCCCGAGCCTCCTCCTCTTCCACCTCTCCTCGGCCGCTCCTTCGGCCTCAGTTGATGGGAAGTCTTGGCGCGATGACCGACCAGCGATAATTTGGCCTCGGTGGCCAAAACCTTGATCTTACTATCCGTCCCGAGCTATGGCACTGGATATTCTCGGCCGGCGGACAAAAGCGTTCGAAAAGCGACCCTCGGAAGGTCGGTTTCGAAAAAAAAATAGAAAGGATACTGAGTCAAAATCAAAGAAGCGCGAATTAGCCCTATCTTTAATAAAAAAATATACACTTACGAAAGTTGTATCAGAAATTGGAAGGGGGAGGGAGGATTGATCTATCCTCCCCTATGCGAGCCTGCCACTCGCCACCAACCCAGAACCACTTGTCCTTCCACTCTTTCAAAGATTGTGGAAGGCCTTCAACCAGCCCGTCTGGGTACCCGGGTCTGGTCTGCACATAATACCAACCCGAAAGCTGGCCTCAGCTCGAAGGGGTCGCGTTCCAGACGAACAACTCATTAAGGTCGGCAAAGCGAGGGCGATCTTACCCCTCTTGCTGGAACAGGACCAAGCAGCCCAATGATGCGACCCCAGGTTAACAGATGTACCTGGGGCAATGGGACGTCCCACTTGCGAAACCACCTTGTGATCAGCAACGGCAGAGGGAACCTCAGCCCGTACAAAAGGCTGTGAACGTACACAGCCATACATCCCTCCGGCGGGTACTCGGGTGCCTCCACGTGATCGGCAACCAGAAATGCACGTCACCCGGGATCATGTAAGTCTGACAGAGAGCCTCCAACTCCTGTTGCATCAGTATGCTAGGCTGATCGTTCTGATCCGAGGGGCCCCATCCGGCCTCTACACGAAGTGGGGGCCCTCCTCCCGGTCTTGGGTCCCCATGTCTGTGCCCCGCTCTCTCGTCGACCCTTGGCCCTGCCCTGCGGGCCCCGCAGCCTCGGTGCTTTCAGCTGCCCTCTCACCGTCATGCCTCTGTGGGTCCATCTCTTCTACTTCTGACTGGTTGTTCAAAGGATCAGCGTCCTCTGCTCCTCCACTGGGTTCTTCTAGGACTAGCCCAGACTTATAAATGACACCCTCCCGGTAGATAGTGATCGGAATGGGCTCGAAGATTACGTGTGTCTGCTCGAGCGGAACCTCTGGATCGGGGATACGCGCCAAACTCTAGATCTCAACAATAATGGGAGACCTTGTGGCTGAAGAAGAAGGAATAGAAGGATCAGAAGGTGGATCTTCAATTTCAACCTCAACGCTGAAATTGCGATTTTGACTGTCCTCAGAAAAAGACATTGTTTAAGAAGGGGAAAAAGATGAGGTTCGAAGAATACCTGAAACTTCTAAACTCTAGAAACCCAGAATTTCTGCTCGCTCTCAGAGATTGTTGCTCGGAAGATTATGAATGCGAAAGTGTAAAATGAAAGGAAAAAGGGGTATTTATAGGTTAAATCCCCTCGAAAAACGGTACACCAACTCAAAAGGCGTGTCCTTTCAAGTTTAAAAAATCGTCAGAAATGTCGCATCCCCACGTTCCGCTGCAAGGGCTGTCCCATCTCTTCGTTTCTTGCGCGGATTTGGTCCAACCATTAGATGCCACGTGTCTGTCATCATGATACCCAAATTAATGCGCCGTTTCAGGCATTAATTCGTAAACGACAGCTGTCAGAGACAAGTGACTTTTAAGGTTTCTTCTTCTTCATTAGGATTCATGATTGGCATTCAAGTTTTAAGTCCGATTCAAAGAATCTTCTCCTCAGAATTAAACTTGGGGGCCCTTGATGATACCCGAGCCGAGCTGGCAACCAGTTAGTCCACGTGGCCATTCAGCTCACGCCTATGTGGGGCCCATGGGACAGCATAGACCGAGCTGATGACATCAGCAGCCGAGCTCGTGACATGGCACAGAGTGAGCTCGACTCACTCCAGACGCGATTATGGCGGGAGATTTGAAGGATAACCATCCAACTAAGGAAAGTTGAGTGCCCCATTAGCATAATAAACTGCCACTTGTCAGCATAACAACAAGATGAGTCGACAAGTGCCAAATACTTGGTTAACATGCATGTTGAGGGAAGGACACGTGTCCCTTTGTAATCACTCTAATGTTAGATGTAATGATAATTAAAAACCCACTAATGAGATGGGTATAAATAGGTTCCATTTATTAGGAAGAAGACAAGAGATATAACTAAGAAAAACACTTGTAAAAATCCAGCTGTAAAAGCACAACCGACCAGAAATCTTCTGCTCGGCCTCTGATATAAAAAGGCAGAATTAGCCCTGTTCTTGAGTTTATTTCCATTTTCCACGTATCAGCCTCGTCATACATTTTCCTTGTTGACCGAAACACGCGTCAACATAGAGAATGTTAAAAAAAATATTTGGCAACAATCTTTAGGATGGAAAGGACAAAGGTGTCAACGTTACTAAAATCGAATGTCCAATTTTCTTTTTTCCATTTTATAATTTATTAAAAAGATCGCAAAAGATGGTGACTTGTCACACATCAAATAACCGTAACATTTCAACCTAAGAGACTGATTTACAAACTCAAAAAGCTTCATGTCAAGATTTTATGATTTTAGCTTCTGTCAGATTATATCTTGTATTTTCTTCCACGGATTTTCTTCTCTACTTATTAATTTAATTTAAGGGAAAAATGCGTAATCAGTCCTGTATTTATATATGTTTTGCAATTAAGTCCTGTAACTTTTGAAATTACAATTTTAGTCATGTATGTTTTTTTTTTTTTTGCAATTTTGGGTCCTGTAAGTTTTGAATTTGTGCAATTTTGGTCCTATAAATTTTAAGTCGGTGCAAATTTGGTCTTAGACTATTTCAATATTGTTGGTAGGCTGGTTTACTATTTTCAGAAAATGGCTAAGTGTTTAGGCTGAGTCGAGGCCTGTATTAGATACAGTCTCTGCAAGACGAAAAAATGCCCCGTATATGAAGTGCTTACGGTTCCGCCGCTTGTCCCTAAGATACGACGACTTTAATCTGTTCGACTTTACATCACTTGCAAAGGCAAAACTACGGCGAACAGAAAGTGTTTGAAACTTCCAAGCTTTGAACATGAAGGATAGCAATGACTCGATTTTTAGGCTTATAATTTCGTGTCCTTATTTCATCTGCAGGGGCTCGATTATATAGGCATCAAGGTGTCGGATGGAAAGAACATGTCTTTTGGCTCGAAAAGACATGTCTACAGCTAAAAAATGCACCTGGTTGCTCGAACATGTGCATATGTTCAGACGTGCGCGTCCGCGTCTAGTTATGTACACTGTCCACTTGGTGCGCGCACGGCCTCGCGGCGCACGGTGCGCTCATGAAGCAATTTCTTGGCGCCGCGATCTTTTCGATTGGAATTTATATTAATTATTTAAAAATAATTAATTAATGGTTTTAAAAGATTTTGGTCAAAAAGAATAAGCGCCTTGAAGCCCAAACCCAGGCCATCGACTCGGACCAGGTTGGGCCCGGCATGACGGCGATGGCGGTGCAGCGCGTGTTTTGAACCAAACCCATAAGCATGTAGGTCATCACCCCTTTAAAAACTTGGGTGCCCCCAAGGGCCCAAACTTATATGTCAACTTGGGATTTATTAAGTGAGCAAACTTTGGCTATCTACTCTATGTGGGATGGAGCATTTCTCCTTCCCCACATTTTTCATTTTCCATACCATTTTCTAGTTTTAAGTGGCTAACTTCTAGCATTAATTTCTCATTCACCCGGAATTGGTTTTGAGAAATTCCAAATGCTATTCTCATCTACTCTCTTAGTAAAATTTTTACAAATAATTTAATTCTATTTTTCACTAATGGAAACCATTTAAATATTTGGTCAAAATCGGTCAACACTCATTTTACCAAACCAAATTCCAACAATCCCCACATGAATGAAATTAATGCATGCGTATATGCGGATTCCTTTGAAAGTCTCGAACGAACTCGGATAGGTAGCTTGTGGCTTTGAACCTTTCTTAGTAAAATACTATCAGATTTACTAGCCGCTTAGTGACGCGATGTCTTGAACTACTCGGTAGTTTGTATAAACCGAGATAACAATACTTACCTGATAATAATTGAGCTAAATACTTTTTACCCTCGAACTATGCCACATTTTCGACTTTACCTACCAAACTTTATTTTGTTTCACTATGCCCCCCTGTACTACGTGGATTCTCACTTTACCCTATATGGACAATTTTACCCTAGTTTTTGCAAATTTATTTAATAGTTTGAACAATCCAATTAATCGTCAATTTGATCGTCGGACACTCAAAATTAATAAAACTATCATATAATTTAATCAATATGATTTTGACTCTAAAATTTCTAGTTCTCGGATTTATCAAGGTATGAGAACTAACTGGGTTTTTTGATTTTAAAATCGGATATAGTCCATTACGACCATATCAGGCCCAACATGCTTCAGTAAAATTAAAATATCCCCTAAAATTCATACCTTCTTTGGCCAAACAAGAGGGTGAGATGGGTCGCAACACCACCGGTCGGAAAATTAATGCCCCGGATCGTTTGACAAAATGACTCCTCCTTTGTTCAACCTCACCCTCAGGGAAGATGATCTGCAAGTTATCCGACTCCTTCAGCAACTGTTCAGCACATCCTTGGTTCGTTTCCTACTCCAGGCGTACAAGATAATCTTTAAACGGGATAGATCAATGGTACACTATGAACACATGTTGAACAAAAGCCTTTATTTTATTAAGAACTTAAAGAAAAATTTATTACATCAGTAATCTCCTTTTGGGAGGAGAAAACCTGTTTAGCCTCTCATAAAGGCTATCACACTCTTGTACATAAAATTAAAAAACTAAAACTGAAAACTGAAAACACTATGGAAATTCTAAACTCACAACAGAATTTTACAAAGAAAGTTTATTGTTAGAAGACTAAGGGAAATGTTTGATGCCTTTAGCCTCCTTCAAACTCTGGTTTATATAGAGGTAAGTGATCCCTCTATTTCTTGGATTCTTCCATCCACTTGCTGAAAGTTAGTGGATGCTTTCCTATCTTCACATGGTTTGGGACCTACCTTGTCTGGTATCCAAGGCAATTTGATAAGGCTCCAAAGCCTAATGACTTTTCTTCTTCCGTCTTTTAGCTAGATGGAATCTTATGACGTCATTGCTTACGTCATTAACTTGAATTATCAGCATCTTGATGGGTTGGATGCCAATTACTAGATCTGACCCACTTTCTGTCTCTTTCTTTGAGTGGGTTATCCTTGAAAGTCACATGTCTCTTTTAACTTTGTCGGGAATCTATTTTTTGGTGGTCCCCAAAACTTTCGATCTACGAGATTTGTCTTCTCCGTCGCCGGGTCTTCTCAGATCAACTTTTGGCCAGAATCCTTTGCCGAATTCTGGTTCCTTCTGGTTTTGACATTCGGGACATACCCGAAGTTCCCAATGGCCTATGTGAGCCATATTACAATATTTCTAGCGAGTTTCTTTACTCCCCGACAGCTTGTTTTCCCACAGAAGATTTCTTTTCTTTTTGAATAGGTCTTCCTGCGAATCTTGTAGTTTTTCTGTCATAGTATTCAACGGGAATGATCCGTTTACAATTTTGATAAAACTTGAGCGGAAACTTGACTTTGTCCATCTCGGTGAGAGACAGGACCCACAATCCCCATGCCCTTCTTGTAGTGTCGATCTTGGTAAGGGTAAAGGTCATGGCCAATTGTACTTCTCCTGAACTAGCCTCCTTGATATTTTTGAAGGCTCTTTCATCTGGTCGTCGAAGCCTGATGTAATGGAAGGCTTCATGTCCACCCTCTCCGACGGGCTCTGTTACTGCACTTATGAAATACAGCTCCAATGTATCCCCTCGTTTTAGGCTGTCATTGTTGGACCAGCACTCGTAAACTGCTTCCTGGATCCATTTTGGCAATTTTGTGATCTCCGGGAGGGCTGGTGAAGTAGTATAGATCGAGGCCAAAGCCTCAAAATCGTACCACCTCTTCACTTCTTTAGGGCTGGAATTTGGTAACATCCAAACCCTTGGATATTTTCCAGAAATATCGATCTTTATTTTTTCTGGAGATATCCCTGGCCGGTGATCGATTTCTCAAATTCGCCGTATTCTCCTGAGAAGAAGAAACTTTAATCTCGTCAATATAAATCTTAGAAGTGCCCATCATAGGCCTAAGATTGATCTCTTCGTCCTTTACCCCAGACGTGCTGGGTTGATGTGATAACTCGGGATTTGACTCTGGAGTATCAGTTTTTCCTTGGGCTAACATTTTTGTTAGCTTAGGACTTGTGCTTAAGTGTCTTTGGAATCCTCTCTGCTCGGGTTGGGAGCCCTGCGCTCTAAATGCTCCGTTTTCTTATTAGCGGCCCGGAGGAGTGGCCCTTGAAATTGTCGTCCTCAATTGAGAGTGAGACCGAACACATGCTCGTATACGATCGGTTATTTTGTCCCGATCATTCCGTTGTAGTTTCCCGGACAAATCAGCATTGATGACCAGGGTATGAAATTCTCGGAGTAGCATTTCAAGCTGGTCTCCAAGATGTCTTGAGGATGTGAGGATGGAATCAGCTTCAATTCCCTCCATCTCTTGTTAGAAAATCTGCAAGAACATTTTCAATGACAATATCATAATCATAATATTGACATTCAGCTTGCCATCTAAGTAGTCTAGCTTTTTCTGGTTTTGATTCAATTTCGTTTTTCAGAAAAGTTTTGACACTTGAATTATCTATTTTTAATATAAATTTTTTAGCCAGTAGAAATAAGGGCCATTTTTTGAAAGCCTTTCTGACTGCAAATAATTCTTTCTCGTTGATATGCCACCGAGTTGCTTCACTGTCTGTAAAAAGACCGCTGCAATATCTGCATGGCACTTCACCGTTTGGTGTGGCTTTAGTAAGAACTGCTGCCCACCAATAATCACTGGCATCTGTGTAAAGAACCAATTCATCTTCGTCCTGTGGAATTGCAAGTTTTGGAAGCTTTTTGCAAACTTCCTTAAGCTGCTTAATTCCTTCTTGATGTTCATCCTCCCATTTGAATACTGCATCCTTTTTAAGCAATGGGCTAAACACCTTCCTGTAATGAGCTAGATTGTTCATAAACATCCCAACAAAATTAACAACTCCAAGAAAACTCTGAAGCTGCTTCTTGTCTTTCAGCGTATCTGGAAATCCCTGTATTTTCTCCACAATATGACTTTGTAGGATAATTCCAGATTCATCGATCTCAATCCCGAGAAATTCAATCTGTCTTGTTGCGATCACTGCCTTCTTTTCTGAAAGCACTAATCCTTCCTTGTGACAAACATCTGAAAATATCTCCAAATGTTTAAGATGCTCCTTCATGTTCTTTGATGCGATAAGAAATCATCAATATACACGAACAAGAAACTGAAATAATCCTGGAAGAGATTATCCATCACGTTCCAAATATAATGTCCTTGTGGTGTAGAGAAAGCTGTGAACTTCTTGCTTTCTTCATGCATCTTAATTTGGTAGAAACCAGATTTGCAATCGAACTTTGAGAATATCTTGGCACCTTTGATACAGTTAACCAAATATTCTCTGCTTGGGATATAGTATCCGTCGAACTCCAAAATGTTATTAATCCCCTTGTAAATAATAACAAGTCTTGGCTTTCCTCTTTTGATTTCTCCATGGTTTCTGACTAGGAATCCTGGACTACTGTATGGAGAAACTCCTGGTGAAATTAACTTAAGGTCAAGATGTTCCTTAAGTATCTTCTGCATATCCTCACGATCTTCCTGATTCATAAGGATTGGTTTGAATCTCACGAACTCGTAATCCTTTCCAGGTTTAACCTTTAAGGAAGCTTTAAGCTCGTTCTTGTCCCACCATGCCAAAGGATCTTCATTATAATTCCTTTGGATCTTCTTCTTGACATCCTCGAGTGATATTTGTTCCTCAATGGTCACGTCACTCTGTGGATTCTCCATTAGACCCATCCATAATTCTGCAATGGCTTCTGGAGTAACTAGTTCTTCTCCTTGTACTCTGAATGAATACAAGTTATTATCCCATGTCTTCTTATCCTTTCGGCTTCCGAATTGTCTATAGGATAATAACGCTTCACCAAATTTTCTTCGATCCGCCATTTTTGGATTGCGAAGTTTGGCTTCATCACCACGCTTTGTCTGCGAAAATTAATAGGCATATTTCTCAAAATGCTTCCCGAGTCTACGGACAATAATCTTATGATCACATAATGTTGTGAAAATAAGTCTTCTTGTCTCATTTTCCTGTGTAAATCGCTTGAATATTTGTAGGAAATTATTTCCTAGCAAAACATCTCGCACTGTATCATGGAAATAGATTGGTGGCGTCTTCACTTTGTACCAGGGGTACCGCCCGCACCTCCGATCATGATTTCGCTTGTTTAATTCCCTTATTAAGAATAAGAATCCTTTTAGAGAAATCTCTTCCGCAATAGCTGGTAAATCTTCTCCAATTTCTTTAGGAAAAACATCGATTTTTGCAAAGTACATATTTAAGACTGAATCAATATAGGCGGCGAAATACTCGGCCTTGTATTGACATATAACATTTCAATAGAAATGTATATGGAGAATGGACTAGTGGTCATTTGATTCGTGTCTTTTATTAGCTTTTGTGAACTCCATTCCGTCTTGTAATCTTTCCCAAGGTTTATGATCCTCAAGAAATTCAATTCCCGGTATTAATTGTTCGGGGATTTTTCCCGCAACTCTGTGATAGTCACTCAATTTCACCTATCTTGGGCTTCCTTCATACCGCCCAACTATTGGTTGTTGGAGATAATATAGAACATCACAAGGAAAAATATTATCCTTTTGAGTGATGTCGAATATTACTTCAACTTCTCGCCATCCTTCGGACATTTCGGCTCTCCTTTGTTTTGAAAACATCGGGATACGATGGCGAACTGTGACTTGGTCTACTTTCTTCCCAGCTGGCCGCTACTCGTCATTCTGTCATGTTGGAAAGACATCCTTCTTGGCTGAACTCTAATACTTCGGCTTTTATTGAAGACTGGTAGATCTTGTATTTTCATATCGATCTCCTTGATAGTTGGAGACTCAATAATCTCTGGTAAAACCACCCTGGCAAAGTCCTCGAAAATCCTTGGGACTTCAATAAATTCCTTTCTCAAGAATACTTCTGAATGATGTGTATTCGAGAGAGCATATGATATCTTGTATGTGAGCGAGTAGGGTCTATTCCCTTCTTTCATCAAATCATCTCTTTTGAAATCTTGATGAAGGGTTAGGACTCTACTGAATCCTTGAGGTTTGAGACTCGCTTGTCAAAGATAGCCAGATTGAGTGGCGAATCTATCCCTTCTTTGAATGTTGCTTTAATAATAACTCTTATGGCTCCAATATGAATCCATGAGAGTGTATTTGCAACTTCTCTTTTAACTCTACTTTTGATCTCCTGGATTTCTTTAATAGGGACCAACTGTATCTCAATCAGGTTACCGGTAAACTCCATCGGAATAGCAAATTCTCCGGTTGTTACCCTGTGGATAATTTGGTGTTTTCTGTTACGAAACCCAATTTTATCCAATGCTTTTTCCGTAGCTCCAATTGTAAATCCATCATAGACTTGAAGCTTTGGATCTTCCTTCATGATTCTCATAAGAGTTTTATGAGAAACCGTCGTGTGAGAGAGGAATCCTGACATATTCTCCCTGACTGTCTGCTGAAGAATTTCTTCTTCACTTTGATTCTGAGCTTGAGTCACTTCCATCATCAGAATAGATCTCTTCTTCATAGATACTTTCATCTGAGGGTATATCCTCAAATTGATACACCTGTATAAGATCTTGATAATAGACAGCTTCCTCGATTTCTGGTGTAGTCTCGAACTATCTGACTCCTTGTTTTTGATTGTCTAGGCAATCCGTTGAGATATGCCCTCTTGCTCCGCATGTCCAGCAATTACAGTCTTTGAAACTTTCATTTGCTCTAGTGTGAGCACGCTTGAAAGTTCTCCTTCCTGGTGTTCCGCTGGTACTTGCTTGATTAGACCCTGATGAAGAGGCTCTACTCTTGCTTGGTGCTGGTCTTTGCCCCGTTTTGTAACTTCGGGCTTTTTTTTTTACCAAAACCTTCTAGGTCTCCATGAAGACCTGTTTCTTTTGTTGTTGCTACCTCGGCGGTATGGATGGCTTCGCTCCTTCTTCTTTCTGTGCCGCCTTGGTTGACCTCCCACAATTATTTGGATATCATTATCCACGCAACATAGAGGAACTGCTTTGTTAATTCCTCTTAATCTCTTGTAATTCTGTACATAGGCTTGGTAACACCATTCGATAACTTGGCCTTTAGGAAAGACATTTTTTCGCCCACGTTTCTACTTCCGCTCCATCCTTGTATTCCCGATAAGCATTTCTCTCCGGGGGACTCGGAATCTTGGCAAAGAATAGTCAGTGCAACTTCCTTTTCTTCAATCTTGGATTTCCATCGGTATTTGGTGAACAACTTGATATATTCGTCAATATGACAAATATCATATAACTTCAAGTTATAGAGGGCTTGTTTATATCTCTTTCTTTTTCATCCTCTAATCCTTGAAATAACCTGTGCCGATGAACTGGATTTTGAATAGTTTTGCCATACCATCGACAATTCCTTTAAGTGATTCTCCGATGTGACCGTACCTTTTGTACTAGCATCGGTCATATCCAGCAATCTTTACCGATCCTTCAAGACTCATTTCAAGGAGTAAAATGAATGAATCCTTTGTAAGATCGAGGGTTCTCGCTTTGAATTTCTCATAGTGAAGCCCATTCATCAATGAGAACTTCTCTATTTTTAAAATCGGAATGTCAGATTTAACATCAACCCATATGGATGTATTGGGTCGAGGTGCAATCTTCCATAAGGCATCTAATAAATATTCGGCCTTCCAGTAGGTTGTCTAGTTCCCGCAAGAGGGTTTCGACCTCCTGTCCCTGAAAGTGAATCACTCCCAGTTGTGAAATCCCCAGCGTGTGGCATCCTCTCGTCCCGAGCTCCATGATTCGAACCTGTACTTTCTTCGACGTTAGGATTAACTGGTGGTGGTGGTGGAATTGGTCTTCTTGGATCATAGGTGACCAATGTTCCATCTCTGTGTTCATCTTTAAATCTACAATTCCTAATCTGCGAAGGATTCCGCAAAGGTCATGTAGATCTTTAAGATTCATCTTTTCCGTATCCATCTTTTTTAATTTTTGATGGATTTTCCTTTGATTAGAGCAATGAGCTTCTCCTCATCTGTCATTTTTCGTATAACTTCGGTTGGTTTCCCTTTTTGGTGTAAATAGGGTATTGTCCCGAAATCTATACACTTCTTTCCTCCAGAAGAACTCGGCCTGTCCTCCAGGTTCTTGACTCGTGTCTGAATATCATGAAGGAGTTCAAGAGTTTCTTTCTGATATTTCACCATCAACTCCATCTGGTTTTGGATCTGATGAACTTGTGCTGCTAGATGAATATGGCGGTTGCCATAATTCTGCACCATCTTCTGGACTTCTCTAAGATCTTCGGAGAACTTAGATTTGTCTGGAAGTATCTCGTTCCACTCAGGTACTCCATCATGAATCATTGTTCTGATGGGAATTTTCATGAACCATTTCTTGAAGGTTCATCAAGTGAAGATATAAGTCCGGTTAAGCATCGGAATCGCTTATAATATTCTCGCGCATTTGCATTGCCTTAAGGTTTCCTATCGGCTCACGCTTTTTTTCTTTTCTTCATGTTGGTATTCCCGATATGAAACCTGGTCAAGGTGTTCTTGTGCATACATCGTCAATATTTGACGATATGTCCTGTAAGGGGTACATCTCGGACATCGGTCCGGATCCATAATCTCGGAATAATTTCTCCTCACCAATTGTTAATCACATAAATATAATAAATTTAACTAAAAGTTCTTAATAAACCTAGGCTCTGATACCGATTTTATGGATCGCAAAACCCAATAGGAGTAAATATAGAAGATATGAAGATTTTATAAATTAAGAGGTAAAATGCAATTTTTTTGAAGTTCAGGGGGTAAACTGGAAACAAACTATCAAATACAGAGGGGTATTTTGGTAAATTTAGGCAAAGCGTAACAATTTACAAAGTTCAGGAGGTAAAGTAGAACAATTTAAAGTTGAGTGGGCTAAGTAGAAAAACACGTATAGTTGGGAGGGGCAAAGTAAAGTTACCCCATAATAATTCTAACACTTCTTGTTGTCACGTTGTGTCCATTTTGGCCCTGGACCTTATCTTAGATTCATAAGTATTTTTTTGAAGCGACCATTACTTCTCACTTCTATAGGTGATCTCCTATTGCAGAGTATACTGCCATACTCCACTTTTCGGTATAAGAATCATTAAAAGTCTTAAACTTATTGTCACCACATTCAACAGGTTTCTATTTCACTTGGAAGTTTCGGGAATAAGCTAACACATTTTCCAAGTGTTCAGCTGAACATTCATAACTTAGTTGTCCCATTGAACCAAGGTCTTGGGATCTCCAATTCATAAGGTTGGGTTACCGCTATGAACATTCTTTAGGATTTTAAACCCATTCCCCTTTAACAGTTTATACAATTGATCTCGATTTATGCCTTTTGTAAGTGGATCCGCAAGGTTTTCCTTTGACTTCACGTAGTCAACCTAAATAAGCCCATTCAAAATCAATTGTCTAATGGTATTCTTCGACGTATATGTCTAGACTTACCATTATACATAATACTTTGTGCCCTTCCAATTGCTGATTGACTATCACAATGTATCAAAATAGCAGGCACCGGTTTATCCCAATAAGGAATATCCTCTAAGAAGTTTCTAAGCCATTATGTTTCTTCTCCAGCTTTATTAAAACAATGAACTCGGATTCCATAGTGGATCGAGCTATGCACGTCTGTTTAGAAGACTTCCACAACACTGCTCTCCCACCTGTTGTGAAAACATATCCACTTGTGGACTTGGATTCTTTTGTGTCTGATATCCAATTGGAATCACAGTATCCTTCTAATACTACTAGATATCTCGTATAAAGTATTCCAAAGTTCATGGTATACTTTAAATATATAAGTATCCTTGTCACGGCTTTCCAGTGATCCGTACTCGGGTTACTTGTGAACCTACTTAGCTTACTCACTGAATATGCAATGTATGTAGGTGTACAATTCGTTAAGTACATCAGACTGCCAATTACCCTTGCATATTCCAGCTGAGAAACTGGTTCTCCTTTATTCTTGGCCAAGTTTAGACTTAGATCTACAGGTGTCTTAGCCGGAGGACTATCAAAAGCATTAAACTTTCTAAATATGCTTTCGACATAATGGGATTATGACAAGATAATTCCATCTGAAGTTCTAGAGATTTTAATCCCTAATATAACATCAGATAATCCCATATCTTTCATGTCAAAGTTCTTCTTTAACATGTTCTAAGTATTCATGATTAAATCATGACTACTCCCCATAATCAACATATCATCTACATAAAGGCATACTATGACGTAATCATTTGTAGTATCTTTAATGTAGACACACTTGTCACATTCATTTATTTTGAAATCGTTTGACTTCATAGTCGAGTCAAACTTTTCATGCCATTGCTTAGGTGCTTGTTTTAGTCCATAAAGTGACTTAACAAGTTTACATACCTTTTGCTCTTGACCGGGTGCAATGAACCCCTCAGGTTGTTCCATATAAATCTCCTCATCAAGCTAACCATTCAAGAAGGCAGTCTTAACGTCCATTTGATGTATCTAAAGGTTATGCAAAGCTGCAATAGCAATGAGAATACGAATGGATGTAATCCTCGTAACAGGAGAATATGTATCGAAAAAGTCATATCCCTCCTTTTCTTTGAACCCTTTAGCTACCAAATGGCCTTTGTACTTTTGTCTATAGATCCATCTGTTTTATACTTCCTTTTAAGGATCCACTTGTATCCCAAAGGTTTGCAACCCGGTGGGATATCAACTGCCAAGTGTGATTTTGCATTATGGAATCTATCACATTATTGATATCTTCTTTCCAGAGAGGAGCTTCTGGACTAGACAAAGCTTCTTAAATAGTTCTTGGTTTATTTTCTAAACATGTAAGATAGAAAATCAGGACCAAAAGACTTAACTACTTTTTCCTTTTCTTTGCGTCTTGGTTTCCTCTTCATCATCACTTTGAGGTAACCTTGCAATTTCATAAGTTTGTTTACTCGAACTTTCTTCTTTCCTTTCTTTGTTCGGAAAGATATTCTTGAAGAATACATCATTCCTTTATTCAATGATCATACCTTCGTTTATATTAGGAATAGCTGACTTGTGCACTAAAAAGCGATATGCACTACTATTGTAAGCATATCCAATGAAAGCACAATCGATCGTCTTCGGACCGATTCTAACTTGTTTCGGCTTAGGTAATTCGACTTTAGCCAAACACCCCCACACTTTGAGGTATTTATATGACGGTTTACGTTTTTTCCATAAATCATATGGAGTTTCGTTTTTACCTTTGTGTGGGATCTTATTAAGAATCTAGTTTGCAGAAAGTATAGCTTCCCCCACAAATTTTGGGGTAAGCCAGAACTTATCAACATCACATTCATCATCTCCTTAAGAGTACGATTTTTGCGTTCTGCTACACCATTTGATTGAGGTGAGTAGGGAGTTGTCGTTTGATGAATAATTCCCGCTTCCGAGCAGAATTCTTCAAACGGAGCAACATACTCTCCACCTCTATCACTTCGAATCATCTTAATTTTCAAACTAAACTGATTTTCAACTTCATTCTTATAAGTTTTAAAAGCTACTTAAGCTTCATCTTTGCTTTTCAAAAGATATACATAGCAATATCTTATGCAATCGTCAATAAACGTTATGAAGTATTTTTTTCCACCTTGAGTTTGCACAAGTTTTAAACCACACACATCTGTATGAATTAACTCGAGTGGTTTGGTACTTCTCGTTACCGAATGAAACGGTGCTTTGCGGTCTCGCTTCAACACAAATTTCGCATTTGTCTTGTGAATCGGTTTTAAATGTAGGTATTAATTCTAGATTCACTAACCTTTTAATTGCGTTGAAGTTTACGTGTTCTAATCTATCATGCCATAAATTAGAACAATCCAACATGTAAACAGAAGTAATATTTTTATTCTTCGCCTCTTGGCGGAAAACAGACATTACAGACATCTTAAAGAGCCATTTATCAAGGTAGCCCTTACAAAGAAACTGACTATTCTTGGTCATTACAAACTTGTCGGACTCAAACACTAGTCTAAACCCGACCTTACTAAGAAAAGGGCCGGAAACCAAATTCTTGTGGATTTCCGGGACATGCAGCACATCCACAAGCATAAGCTCCTTTCCGGAAGTCATCTTGAGCACAACCTTGCCAAGCCCCAGAATGTTGGAAGTCGAAGAGTTTCCCATAAAAAGCTTCCTTTCATTTATCGGAGTGTAAGAGGAGAACATCTCCTTGTCGGCACAAATGTGACGAGTAGCCCCGGTATCTATCCACCACTCCCTTGGGTTATCCACCATATTGGCTTCAAACACAACGGCGGTGAGATCGAGCTCTTATATGTCTATTGGAATAGATTTGTCCTCCGTCACATTGGCTTGTTGGTTGCCACTTTGATTGTCCTTTTTAGGGTGTCGGCAATCTTTGGCCATGTGGTCCGGTTTGTCACAATTGTAGCAATTCCTCTTGAATTTCTTGGCCTTTTTCTTGTCTTTTCCGGAATGCTTGTTGCTAGTGCTCGATTCAGCAAGATTGGCCTTGGCCTCCATTCCAGACATACTAGACTTTACTTCGGATTTCCGATTGTCTTCCTCAATCCGAAGACGAACAATCAGATCCTCAAGCCCCATTTCTTTTCGCTTGTGCTTGAGGTAGTTCTTGAAATCCTTCCATAATGGCGGCAATTATTGGATTATTGCAGCCACTTGGAAAGACTCGTTCAAAATCTGTCACGCCCCAAACGGGACGCGACGAACGATCCACAACTTAAATACAAATGAACCAATAGTCCAGACAAATATCAATGAGAACCCAATAAGACAGAGTCTAAATAGCAGCGGAATCAAATAACAAGTGCGAATAAATCTTACAGTCTATAATCCATCATCCAAGTTACAACTAAAATCAACAAAATATAGCATCTTAAAGTCAAAGGTCATATGCCCTCAATTACAAACCCGAATGGAATGAAAAACAAAAGTTCGACAACAATATAAGAAAAGAGTCCAATCAACAAGAAGAAGCGTAAATCCAACCAAAGATAGTACAAGGTCTCAATCGAGCGGTTTAGCATCTCCAACAAAATCCTCATCTAAGGTTAGAAAAGCAGGTGGGGATGAGACAAAAATCTCGGTGGATGGGGTGATTGTGTGCGAGTGTGGCGCAATATAGTTAATGTGAGAAAAACTTGATTATATGAAAACGCGTGAGTATGATGCATGATTTCACACACGATTCAAGCGTCGTGATAAAATAATACAATAGTATATTTATACGATTCAAGAAAAGCATTCATGGTCACACGGGCACTATGTGAATCGATCAAGATAGGTAGGATTGCGTGCGGAAGTGTAACGCCAATCCTATGCAAGGCAAATAATGGTTGCGTGCGGTTTGTAGTGCCAACCAATGCAAAACAGGTAGCGGTTGCGTGCGGAAATGTAACGCCAACCAAAACGGGACGATAACTCCGGAATCGTGTGGATGGACAAGCGATTCATTCGTTCTTCCTTCTAACTCCCGGTCAAGTATGGTCCAAGACCGGCACCTTATCGCTCCGTAGGCAAAGACAAAATCCAAATGGAGCTGGCGAGGCTCGGATCTGTCATAATCATGATTATACCTCAGGACTACTACCCGCTTCCCTTGGACAAACTTCGTCCCTCAGTTGCGGGATTAGGATGATGGGGCAGGAAGAGTGGAATAGCAGCCGAGCTGCCGGTTCCATCCCCCGACGTATCCATTCCGAGTGTGAGCTCGACACACCAAGTTGACTCAGCGGGAAAGTAATTACAATTACAGTCAACCGGCAATGAGTATTATTGATCGGGAAAGCGATTTAGGAAAATTTTTGAAAACGCGAGTGGCAATTATGGCGTTGATGGAGTTTTTGGATGAAGATGGTTATCGGAAGGATAAGCAACCTTCGATATCTTGAAAGATTAGGTGGGACATAAGTCCCATTATAGATTCAATTAGCAAGGCGAGGAAGTCGCTCCGCGATCGGGTATTGATCGGTCAAATTGATCCGATAAGTCAGGGGTTTTTGGGAAAGTAAAATATTTAAATTAAATCTCCAAGTCAGAGAGTCCAGAGCTATTTTAGTAAAAGAGAAAATAATTTGAGTTAGGTCCTTTATAAAAGAAAAATTGTAATTTAGCCCCATTTTGTAAAAACTAACACTTTTGGGGTTAAAAATTGAATAATTAAATATCCCGACCTTGAAAAATTATGAGGTCAGTTCCTAAATTCTCCAAATTGTCCAGAGATTCAGGTTTTTAAAGTTTTATGGTCGAGTTTTTATAAAAATCTCACATTGGCCCCAAATTTGTAAAAATTGTCAATTCGGACCTTAAGATTTAAAAATTCGGAACTCACAAACCGGAAGGGCTTTTAATGTCATTCCAGTTGGAAAATGTCACTAAGGTTGGTAGGATATTGGGACAAAAGTAGTTTTTAAAAGCAATATGTGTAGGTCCTTCAACTTTTGAAAATATCATTTTTGTCCCATTTTAAAATAATTGCCTTTAAGGCTTTTAGGGGTCCAATTGTTATGTAATTTGAACCTTGGGTCCAAAATATAATTAAGTTATAGTTAAGTTAGTATTTCCAGGTGCATGGGCTGCATAAGTCCTGGAAATTTCATTTGGGTCCTCAAGTTTAATATTTTACACATTAGTCCCTCAAGTTTAGTAAAATTGCTTTCCAAACCCTAACCACTTGGATTTTTGGAATTACTTTTAAAATATGTAATTCCCAGTACCTTAAGAGTGAAAATTTCAAATTTTAAAGTTAAGGTCTGGTACAGTTTTAAAAATTTCAAAGTAGCCCTTAAATTTTCAAAATTTTATAATCTAGTCCTTGGGCTCTTAAAGGTTGATTTTATTTATTTCAAAACTCTTAAAACTTTATTAAAATATCCAAAAGTCATTTTTGAACCTGAGTACAGTCCCAAATTTCGAAGTTTGCAGAGGGGTCCTTTAACTTTTATTTTCTTGCAATTTAGTCCACCAACTTTCCATTTTTGCATTTTTAAGTCCAAAATTGAAATTTAATCAATCATACTCGACTTTTCCAGATTATAAGTCATCCAAAATATAGATTTTAAAGATCATACACATGCATGTCCAATACATACAAGAATTCATCAATTAAAGCATTAAAGTGTACATGCATGCACCTAAAATTCAATAAATAATAATTTTGAGCAACTCTTGAGAATTTTCATGATTTGATATATAAAATTGACATGCAATACATAATTATATATATCTCAAGGCTCATGATTAAAGTCTCTACATGCATTTAATCAAAACACCTAAAAGTTGGAAAAATAATTTTTCCACCCACCTTAAATTTGGAAATTGTGAAATAAAAGGATAATTTCACAATTTTGGATGAGGCTTCTTAGGTCAGCCCCTAAGTCAAGAAAATATCAAAATTTGGAGTTAGAAAAATGAGAGAAAATTAAGGAGAAAAAGAAGGAAATAAGGAAATGAAAAGGACTACACTTTACCTTGTGTAGTAGATGTTTGGAGACTAGTTGAAGCTCAAAAATTGGAAATTTTGGCTCAACTCCAAAATCTCCTAAGGTCAGCCCCTATTTCTCAAAAATGAAAAAGGGGTGTTAAAATTTGAAAAAAATAGGAAGAGTAGGGAAGAAGGGGTCTAGTACACAATTCTTACCTTGTAGTCTAGTTTTCTCTACTATTTTCTTCTTCAAGCTTGAGGTCTTTCTTCAAAATGTTGTCAAGCTCTAACCTTAAAGGTCTTCTAAATGTACCTCCAAAACCAATTTCAAACTTAAGTTAAGAAGGTGGAAGAGATGAACAATGTGATATCAAAAAATGGATTGAAGCTAAATTTTCTTACCTTGTATGATGATGGTTCGATTTTTTTTTTTGTGAAGAATAGGGAGGAAAATGTTGAATTTTTTTCTAAGTATAGAAGAAGAAGGTGAAAGGAAGAATAGAGAGAAGTTGGGAGTTTAGAGAGAAGGAGGAGAAAGGCTTTGAGTGTTAGAATGTGTTGATGAGAAATGAAATGAAATTTTTGTGTAAAAATGCCATAATGGCCGTCCAAATGAGAGAGGAAGAGAGAAATTTTTTGTTCAAATTGTGTCTTGTAATTTGTCTCTTGCATGGAGACAAAAATGCAAGTCAAAGTGTGGGTCAATTGGAATTTGAGAGGAATGTTGGGAAGAATGAAATAAGTTGGAAAAATAATAATAAAGAATTGGTGTATAAGATGATGTGTATAATGTTTGAATTAATGATATAATTATACACAAGATGACTAATATATGGTGTAGGTGTACAAGAGTTGGATGATATTTTTATCCCAAAAATACCACCATGGCCGTCCACTTTGAGGGCAAATTGGTAATTCCATATATTTCTTTTTGTCCCAAATTTGATGATAATAGATGAAATATATCAATCTCCAAAATATTTAGTGATTTCCTTGATCACTTGTAAGTCTCATGATCACTTAATCTAAATCAAAATCTTAATTCTATAAGGTAAAAGTCTCTAAAATAAATAGTCTCTTAAAATTCTAAGGTGGCTAATAAGTACAAAAATAGTAGTAATGATCAATCAAGTGATCATAAATGAGGGATAGAATTAAATAAGATCATGATCACAAATAATTAAATAAAATGAAATAAAATACAAAATATATATATTATTATTAATTACCCGTCAAAATGACGCGATAAAATAGTCGATCAAATGTTTAAACAACAATAAGGATCAATTAATAACTTCGGAAAAATCGGGGCTTCACAAAATCATTCCTTTAGACACTAAGTCGTGAAGTATGATTTGAATCTCTTGGACTTGGCTGGTCACTGTCTTGGTGTCAACCATCTTGTACTCCAGAAATTTGCCGACAACAAATTTCTTTGTGTCGGCATCTTCTGTTTTGTATTTCTTCTCCAAAGAGTCCCACAACTCTTTGGATGTTTTGAACAAACTATAGACGTTATAGAGGATGTCGTCTAGCTCGTTCAAAACGTAGTTCTGACAGAGAAAATCGCTGTTATGCCAAGCATCCACAGCGATTCTCCGTTGGTTGTCAGATTCTTCATCGCCAATGGTAGGGGGTCCTCCTTCAAGAAACGGGACAGACCCAAGGTTTTCAAGTAGAACAACATCTTTTGTTGCCAGTGTTTGAAATCAACACCGGAGAACTTGGCCGGTTTTCTGCCGTGAGTAGGTGCAACAGCCATCGGAGGGAACGAAACTGAAGCCATCATCTTGAAACAGAAAACATATTTTTTTTCGTCTTGCAATTGTTAGTAGGCTGGTTTACTGTTTTCAGAAAATGGCTAAGTGTTTAGGCTGAGTCGAGGCCTGTATTAGATACAATCTCCGCAATACGAAAAATGTCCTATATACGAAGTGCTTACGGTTCCGGCACTTTTCCCTAAGATACAACGACTTTAATCTGTTCTACTTTACAGCACTTGCAAAGTCAAAACTACGGCGAACATGAAGTGTTTGAAACTTTCAAGCTTCGAACGGGAAGGACAGCAATATGCAGAATGCAATGACTTCTTTTTTAGGCTTGTAATCTGTATCCTTATTTCATCTGTAGGGGCTCGATTGTATAGGCATCAAGGTGCCCCGATGGAAAGAACATGTCTTTTAGCTCAAAAAGACATGTCTACAGCCAAAAACTGCACCTGGTTGCTCGAACATGTGCATCTAGTTATGTACACTTTGTGCCCGCCGATGCAGAAGCTAGTTATGTCCACAAGACCGCTTCGCTTCCAAGAAGACACACGGTGCGCTCCAGCGCAAGACATGCAATTGCGCGCTCTGCGCCAGATTGGAATTTAAATTAATTACTTAAAAAATAATTAATTAATGGTTTTAAAAGGTTTTTGGTCCAAAAAGAATAAGGGCCTTGAAGCCCAAGCCCACGGCCCATGATCCGGGCCGGGCCGAGCAAAGCCGGCGGGCAGGCGATCGGCGCGCGCGTGTTTTGAACCAAACCCACAAGCATGTAGGTCCTCACCCCTTTAAAAACTTGGGTGCCCCCAAGGCCCAAACCCATATGTCCAACTAAGAATTTATTAAGTGAGCAAATTTTGGCTATCTACTCTATGTGGGATGTAGGATTTTATCAATCCCCACATTTTCCATTTTCCATACCATTTTCTAGTTTTAAGTGGCTAACTTCTAGCATTAATTTCCCATTCATCCGGAATTGGTTTTGGAAAATTCCAAATGCTATTCTCATCTACTCTCTTAGTAGAATTTTTACAAATAATTTAATTCCATTTTTCACTAATGAAAACCACTTAAATATTTGGTCAAAATTGGGTCAACACCCATTAGTGAAAATGTTATTAGAGCCTATGTTTTATTACTTATGAGTTGAATTTATTTATCATATATATATATATATATATATTATAATGTGTAACGAGAGAAGAATTTTAGAATTATGAATTCGAATCAAAATCCGAGATACGAGTTCTACGTGTATTATTTCCTAATTGTGGAAATACATAAACACATACAAATTCGACAAAATTGGATTTTTTTACTAGTAGGATTGAGATTACCACAATTAAAACGTATCAGAATAACATTTGTCAAATTCTTAAAATTATAGGATTAAAATTATTATTTTTTAAGGGGCAAAATTATCACAAAACTAAAATTGCAACTTTAAAAGTCATAAGACTAATTTTGCAACACCTCTATATATACAGGACTAATTTTGCATTTTCCCTTAAGTTAATGAAACAAAAATTGTTTGGTCCAATTTTGCACCATACCCGAATTATTATGTGTTTGTGTATTCTTGTGACAATTTCATATGTCAAACTCTGCTTTGACTGTTATAAAACAAACAATTTAAGAACACAAGAGAATTAATATTTATATTAATATTATATAACTATCAAAATATTAAGAAATAAATGATAGAGAGAGAATAATATTGTAGAGAGAAAGTAATTTTTTCTATTTCTCTTTGATATTGTTGTGTGTATTTTACTACCAAATTGTGGCATGTTTATAGCCAAAAACTCAACTACCACATTTGTGTAGTAGTTGCACATGTGATATAATTTTCAAAATTAGACTACAAATATTATGCTAGCGTCCATATTGTACAAAAGTCCATATTGTACAATTTATCATAACAATCCCTCTTGTATGTAGCATTGTAGTAAGTTGGATGAGTATGCCTCGTTAAAAACCTCAAGCGAGAAAAACTATGTGTGGAAAAATCAGACATAAGGGAACAAAAGTACATTCTCAAATCCAATCTTTGTGCATAAGCTGCCTCGTTAAAAACCTTAAGCTGGAAAAATCCAATGGGATAAAAACCAGACAAAAGGAAAAAAGAGTGCAACAAGACAAAGATATTTTTATTCTCCCGAATGAAGAATATTAGCTGCATAATTGATTCATTAATATTGCTTCATATGGACTCTTCTCATTCCAATGGCGTAAACCAGTTTCTCGAATGTAGACATCGACAAGGATTTTGTAAATAAATCAGTAAGATTATGACATGAGCGAACCTGCTGAATGTCCACCTCTCCATTTTTCTGGAGTTCATATGTATGGAAAAACTTTGGTGAAATATGCTTGTTCCTATCACCTTTTATGTAACCACATCTTACTTGTGCTATACACACTGCATTATCCTCATAAATAATAGTAGCGGTATCTGTAATCGGTTTCAATTGACAACTATTTCGAATATGAGTTATAACAGATCTTAACCAAACACATTATTTGCCAGCTTCGTGTAGAGCAATTATCTCAGAGTGATTAGAAGAAGTAGCCACTAATATTTGTTTGGTAGATCGCCATGATATAATCGTACCATTATAGCAAAATATATACCCAGATTGTGATCGAGCTTTATGCGGATCAGATCTATATCCCGCATCAGCATAACCAACTAATTCCGAGTTAGTAGATTCCTTTGAGTAGAATAACCCCAAATCTATAGTGCCACCGAGGCATCGAAAAATATGTTTAATACCATTCCAGTGTCTTTTAGTTGGCTCATAACCGTATCGCGCAAGTTGATTGACAACGAAAGCAATATCTGGTCTGGTGCATTGTGCTAAATACATTAATGCTCCAATAGCATTGAGATAAGGTACTTCAGGACCTAAAATCTTTTCATCGGATTCCTTTGGTCGAAATGAATCTTTATTGGGATCTAAACTTCGTACGACCATGGGGGTACTCAAGGAATGAGTATTGTCCATATTAAACCGTTTGAGCAATCTTTGTGTATAAGCAGATTGGTGGACAAGTATTCCGTTATCTTTATGATCTAGCTCAAGACTCAAGGCAAAGTTTGGTTTTCCCAAGATTTTTAACCTCAAACTCATTCTTTAGATATTCAGCAGCATAAGATAATTCTTCAGGGGTGCCAATCAAATTCATGTCATCAACATATACACCAATGATAGCAAATCCGGTATCTGATCTTTTAATAAAAACACATGGACAAATAGGATTATTTTTGTAACCTTCCCTAGAAAGGTATTCATTAAGCCTATGATACCACATGCGACCAGATTGCTTTAATCCATACAACGATATTTGTAATTTGATCGAGTATATCTCACGAGGAGTGTCTGACTTTGGCATTTTATATTCATCAGAGATTTTCATATAAATATCAGAATCCAATGAACCATATAGATATGCCGTTACTAAGTCCATTAGACGCATGTCCAAACTCTGATGGACAACCATACAAATGAGGAAATGGAACGTTATTGTATCCATCACAGGTGAATATGTCTCATCATAATCTATCCCAGGTCTTTGAGAGAATCCTTGAGCTACCAGTTGGGCTTTATACCTCACGACCTCGTTTTTCTCATTTCTTTTTTTGAACAAATTTCCATTTGTATCCTATGGGCTTTACATTGTCTAGAGTTCGAGTAATTTTCCCAAATACATTTCGTTTCTCTATAGAAGCTAACTCAGATTTTATTGCTTCCTCCACATAGACCAATCAGGCCTTTGACGACATTATATTATGGAATGTGGTTCACTATCATAATCATCATCAATGATTTCTTGAGCAACCAAGAATGGAAATTTATCATCAATTATTATTTCGTTTTGATCCCATATATGATTACAATAGCTCAAGGGGTTCTCGGTGCTATCAGAATTTTTAATTTGAATATTTTCTGAGATATTAGGCTCTACAGATTCATCTGGAGCGTGCTTACTAGTATCGATTCTCCCCTTTCTTTTTCAAGGAACAGTGTCCTTTGAGCCAATAGGTCTGCCACGTTTTTGTTGTGGGATATCATCATTCATTTTCTTATGTTCTTCAGAAACAATAATCCTGGCTGGAACATTCGCAGTCGGAATATGAGACTTCGTGACTTTACTAGCGTCATTAAATGCATTAGGAAGTCTATTGGCAATATTCTGTAAATGAATGATTCTACTCACTTCATTTTCACATTTAGGAGTATGCAGGTCCAAATGGGATAAACTTTGTTCATTCCACGAGAGATTCTCATCTGGCTTTTGTTTATCATTTTACAATATAGCTTTATCCTTTCCCATTAATGGAAATGTTGTTTCATCAAAATGACAATCCGCAAAATGAGCTGTAAATAAATCTCCCGTCATATGTTCTAATAAATATCAAATGATTGACGGAGAATCAAATCCAACATATATACCATGTCTACGTTGTGGACCCATTTTTGTCCTCTGAGGAGGTGGAATTGGCACCTGAACAGCACACCCAAAATTTCGTAGGTGTGAAATATTTGGCTCACAACCAAGAGTTAATTGCATTGGGGAATGCATATGATAAGCAGTAGGGCGTAATCTGATAAGTTCTGATGCATGCAATACTGCATGACCCCATGCTACACTAGTGAACTTTGATCTCATCAATAATGTACGAGCAATGACCTAAACTCGTTTAATCAGGGATTCTGCCAACCCATTCTAAGTATGAACATGTGCTATTGGGTGTTCAAAATTAATACCCAGTGCTGTGCAATATTCACCAAAACCTTTTGATGTAAATTCTCTGACATTATCCATTCTTATATTCTTAATAGGATAATCGAGGAAATGTGCTCGTAGTTTAATAATTTGTGCTAATAATCAAGCAAATGCAATATTTCTAGTAGATAATAAACATACATGTGACCATCTGCATGATGCATCTATTAAGACCATAAAATATGTAAATTGTCCATTTCCTGGATGTATTGGTCCACAAATATCACCATGAATACGATGTAAAAATGATGGTGATTCATAACAAACCTTTTCCATTGAAGGTCTAGTAATGAGTTTTCCTTGTGAACACGATTCACAGATATAATCTTTGGATATCAATAGTTTTTTGCCTTTCAATGGATGTCTATTAGTATGTTCAACAATCCTACGCATTATAGTAATTCCTGGGTATCCTAGGCGATCATGCCATAATCTAAATATATCAGGATCCACCACCTTCTAAGGCATGGTGGCATAGGATTCAAGGCTTTAATTAGGACATAATACAATCCAGAAATCGTTGCTTCAAATTTCTCATGGACATTCTTCTTGCCCATTTTATATGATGTGATATATAGACACTTTTTATCATGGTCATTTAGTGTCTCTAAATAATAGCCATTATCATGCACATCTTTAAAACTTAGTAGATTTCTTTTTGATCTACTAGATAGTAATGCATTTTCAATATGCAGGATTGTACCATTAGGCAACACTAATGTTGCATTCCCGGAGCCATCAATAATCTCAACGGGACCAGATATAGTTGTAACTTGTGCCTTGCACAGTTTTTCACTAGATAAATATGCTTTATTTGTTAATATTGAGTGCGTTGTTGCACTGTCAAGTAGACAATAGTCTTTCTTCTCGGTGTTTCCCATATACACCTAATATAACATTATTGAATTAATATTATACAATTATCTTTATGATTTATATATAAAAAAAATTATATCATTGTGAAACTTGATTAAATAATAACATCGAAGCACAACAAAAATTTTAATATAAAAGATTTTATTCGGAATCAGAAATGAGATAGACATACATAATCACCTAATTATCCATCATGCTAAAATAAATTGTTACAGCTAACAGAGGAAAAATCGTGGTGATAAGAAGGTAAATCATAAGCCAAAAGTGACTCGGAGGATATTCTCCAACAAAAAGTATAATGATATACATTATGACTATCAAGACAAGCAATATTACAGTTGGGTTAAACATCTTGAATGAAGAATGAAACTAAATTGAAGTATTGAGACTATATGATAATGTGAGAATTGTTGAATGAAATATTGGTATATTTATAGATAAAAATTACTGTTCATAGCCGTTAACTAGCCGCTGGGGGAGGAAAAATTTGATTGTGAAAATTGAGAATGGTTTAGTAGAATTATAATGATATTTTGTGATTGAAATAATAAACACAAATATTGTGATAACAAAGTTAGTATTCATATAAAAGGTTTAACCTGGAAATATATCTTCTCGGGAAAATACAAACAAGTACAAGCAAAATTATCCCTCTTTACAACACCAATGATTTGCAAGAAATATGTTAGAAACTAATTTAAAACCGTTACTTAAATATTTCCATTACCAATTAAGTGATCCATCCTTCCTTCTGGATGCTCAAATAAAACAGCAATGTCCAGATGCGTTATATCCACATTCACGTCATCAAAATTATCATCTTCAAGATGATCAGAAGCGAAATTTGCCTCAGCACTTTTATGTTTCTTTCGAATAGATGCTTGATAAAGCTCCACTAAATGTTTGGCCGTACGACAAGTACGTGACCAATGACCTTTTATTCCACATCGATAACATTTCTCTCCACCAATCTCTGGATTTATCACTTTCTCTTTTCCTTTCTTATCATTTCTGTTCCATTTCAGGTTGTTACTTGTATTTTCGTGATTTGAATTATTCTGACAACCACGATTATATGAAGTATATTTTCCACGACCGCGACCACGACCTCTCCCACGACCTCTAAAATTATTAAAATTTTGAGCTCTAGTCGCATTCACTCCAGGGAATGGAGTAGAACTAGTTGGCTGTGATTCGTGATTTTTTTTTATCAATAATTCATTATTTTGTTCGGCCACAAGAAGACACGAAATCAAGTCAGAATATTTTGTGAACTTTTTTTCTCGGTATTGCTGCGTTGCAGGAGCAAACCCGATGTATGAAAAGTAGAAAGTGTCTTTTCAATTATATCTCTATCTATGATACTTTCTCCATATAATTTCAATTTTGAAGAAATTTTAAATACCATGGAGTTATATTCACTTATGGATTTGAAATCTTGAAAATGCAATTTTATCCAATTATACCGGGCCTTTGGAAGTATAACCGTCTTCAGGTGGTCATATCTTTCTTTTAATTTTTACCAAAGGGCAGATGGATCTTTTACCGTAAGGTATTCCGATTTTAAATTCTCATCGAGATGGTGACGTAGAAAGATCATAGTTGTAGCTTTATCTTGTGTAGATGCACTATTTTCTTCTTTAATGGTATTGCCCAGACCTTTAGCATCTAGATGGATTTCAGCATCTAGAATGACATATAATTTTTTCCAGCAATATCAAGAGCAACAAAATCGAGTTTTGCGAGGTTAGCCATAATGAAATTTTAAATTAAGAAATAACAAAACTCACCACGCTCACCAAAAACATTAAAGATCGTCTAGAGACTCGTGCTGATAACGTGTTATAGAACAAACAATTTAAGAACACAAGAGAATTAATATTTATATTAATATTATATAACTATCAAAATAGTAAGAAATAAATAATAGAGTGAGAGAGAGAATAATATTATAGAGAGAAACTAATTCTTCATATTTCTGTTTGATATTGTTGTCTGTATTTTACAACCAAATTGTGGCATATTTATAGCAAAAACTCAACTACCACATTTGTGTAGTAGTTGCACATGTGATATAATTTTCAAAATTAGACTATAAATATTGTGCTAAAGTCCATATTGTATAAAAGTCCATATTGTACAATTTATCATAACATGGACCAATTTATTGATTGGCATGTGTTTTGCATGTATTTTGGGCTTAATTTTGGCTAGAATGTGTTGCTATGCATGCATTACATGACTAAATAGGGCTTTATTTCTGTTTTGTGGAAAAGGTATTACGCTTTGCTCGTTTTGTAGGAAATTGTTGATAATTATAGCATTTTGGCAACAATTCGGAGCATTGTGATAAAGAACCGCCAATACTTGACGTAATGTACGATGTTTGGAGTTGAATTGGGAAGATGTCGGACGAACCGAGCGAGAAACGAAAGAAAACGAATTGATATCAAGTTTAGCAGGTGCGCACGGGCAGGGCGTGCGACCCTAGCATGGCCCGTGCGCCAACCTAATGCCAGTTCTCAAGTTTCGACTATACGCACGGGTTGGTCGTGCGTCATGCGCACGGCCCGTGCGTCCTTCAGCAATTGACTTAGCACGGGCTGGGCGTGCGCCAGGCGCATGGCCCGTGCGTCTGTGCGGGAAAACAGAGTTTGACAAGATTTCTAACTAGGTTTTGACCCGAACGAAGTAAAAATAGAGAGGGGCGGCCACAAACAAGGACATGCTGATTTTTGCCCTAGAAAGCTGAGAAAAGAGCAACTTTCCACCAGAGAATTGGAGAGATCGATCAAGACCGCAACCACACCTTCGAGGATTGAAGATAGATCGAGAGATCGTCAACATCCCCGAGTTCACTCGTTCCATAGTATTTTTTATTTTTAATTAGTTAGACATGAACATGAATAATTTGTCTATGGATTATTTATTTTCTATGTCTGGCTAAACTTCTTATGATTCCCGGGTATGGGAGTAGGTTAATGGATACTTTTATTTGATGATTAATTGTAATTGAAGTAAATTTTTTCTAACCCTA
This sequence comes from Rehmannia glutinosa, assembly GCA_016081115.2. Taxonomy (NCBI): domain Eukaryota; kingdom Viridiplantae; phylum Streptophyta; class Magnoliopsida; order Lamiales; family Orobanchaceae; genus Rehmannia; species Rehmannia glutinosa. The sequence goes on from CM071926.1 coordinate 33,757,962, forward strand.
TTCAAGTACTTTGCTTTAATTCTTGTTTTATCAAAACGCGATTGGTTTAACTTGTTTGATGTATTGATTCATAATTATAACCGATGAGTTTCAGTACTAGATCTATGAGTACTTGACATGAATATCTTGCATGATTGAGAAGTCTGTGAATATTCGTGAGGATTTATAATCTTTTGAGCTTTTGGGAGTTGGATATCTCATGTTGAGTAGAGATGCTAGCATAGATATTCCAATCAACGCTTTTACATGCATCTCGAGAGAGAGGGTAAGTTACTTTTGTGATTGTTCTATAGGGAAGAATACATTTAACTTTGGTTTGATTAATCTAATAATAAAAGGGGATATTAACTGAAACCATAACCCAGGAATCCATTCATCTACTTCATCTTTTAATCAACTCTTTGCTTTGTTTCTTTTAGGATAAATTTCTTGTCATAGTATTAATAAAACCAAGCCATCAACTTTCGATCGTCTAGATAAAAATAAGGCTATTACAATTCAGTACTTAGTACAATAATTTATTAGTCCCTGTGGATTCGACCTTGCTAACCCTATTCTATAAACTGCACCGTACACTTGCGGTGAAGCTAAAAAATAAGTCGAATAAGTTTTTGGCGCCGTTGCTGGGGATTAATTAAATTTTGAGTACTAATATTGCGATAAATAGAATTATTTTTAATTTAGACATTTTTTCTTTCTTTTTATTTTGTTGTTTAATTTTACTTCTACTGTGTTTGACTTGTTTTCTTTAGTTGGTTCAGGTAGTGCATGAACACTTGCTCGAAGCAAGGAGAATTAGCACCGTTCATACCGGAGATTGAGGTTTTTGCTAGGCGAAATAGTGCAGCTACTAAACGGGCAAAAAGACAGCAAGAACAGGCTATGATAGACGTAGAAGATAACAACGGAGGCAATAACGGGGTCGACAACGGAGGTAACAACCGGGCTAACAGGGTCAACATTGAGTTACCAGTACCAGAGGTTCCGGCAGTCCAGCAGCAAGCGATTCGCGATTACTTTCGCCCACAGACCAATCGCAACAATGGTGGAATTGCCAATGTCCCAATCAATGCGAATAACTTTGAGCTGAAGCCAACACTGATCTCGATGGTGCAGCAGAATCAGTTTGGGGGTTTCCCGTCTGAGGATCCCAATTCTCATCTTGCGAACTTCATACAGATTTGCACTACAATCAAGATGAATGGGGTGACTGATGATGTTATACGTCTTCGCCTATTCCCTTTCTCTTTAAGGGATAATGCTAGAAACTGGCTAGGCACCCTAACTCAGGGGAGTGTGAACAACTGGGATGAGCTGAGTCAGAGGTTTTTGTTTAAATACTTCCCACCAAGTAAGACACTACGGCTCAAAAGTGAGATCACTCAGTTCAGGCAGTTTGACTCTGAGCCCTTGTATGAGGCCTGGGAGAGATTCCGGGATTTATTGAGGAGGTGCCCGCAACACGGATTTCCTGAGGATCAACAGCTCTGCTTCTTTTACAATGGATTAATGGGACAGACTAGGTCATTTGTAGATGCCGCAGCAGGAGGCGCTCTACTTGCAATATTCCCAGAAGATGCATTCAACTTGTTGGAGGAGATGGCCAGGAATAGCTATCAGTGGCCCTCCGAGAGGACTAATGTGAAAAGGGTAGCCGAAGTTACTGATTCGAACCCAATTAAGGAGTTGACAGCTCAGATGACTGTATTGACAAATCAATTGAGTGCATTGACGAAGGCAAATGAGGGAAACGCGGGTGCAAGTAATGGGGGAGTTCCTCTAGATCTGATGGAGGAAGCAAACTATGTTAATAACCGGAATTTCAACAATTTCCGGAACAATCAGACTCCCACTCATTACCATCTAGGTTTGAGAAACCACGAGAACTTATCCTACGCAAACACGTAGAATGTGATGCAACCACCACCAGGGTTTAATGTGACAAACGGTGTCATAAATGATGAGGCTAAGCCAACTATGGAGGATATTTTCACCTCGTTTATGAGTGAGACGAGGAACATATTCAATAAGGATGAGGCAAAGCTGGATAAAATCGAAAACCATGTCACACAATTGGCCAACACTATGGGGTCCCAAATGAAAAATCTTGAAACCCAAATTGGCCAATTAGCTACGATTATTGGTGGCAACATTAGAAAGGCCAATTTCCGAGCAACACTGAGGTTAATCCAAAGGAGCAGTGTAAAGCCATTCGTCTGAGGAGTGGAACAAAATACGAGGGGCCAAAAATACCAGAAAATACTAAACAGATGCAAGGGAGCACGGCCCGTGCGCCCTTCAGGGGCAGCGATTATTGCACCGGGAGACGCGGAAACTGAAGCAAATGGCGATGTTGAGGCCGAGGAAGGAGTTGAGGATCATCTTGCTGAACAAAAAGGGGCTGAGAAGCTTAAATCTTCCTCTAACCCTGATATTTCTAAACTTAATGTTCTCCTTCATTTTCCCCAACGTTTTCAAAAGAAAAGTTAGATTCGTAATTTGCTAAATGTTTGGATATATTTAAGAAACTGCATATTAACATTCCTTTTGCAGATGCATTGGAGCAGATGCCCAATTACGCTAAATTCTTGAAGGATGTTATGTCAAAGAAGAAAAAGATGACTGGTTTCGAGACAGTCAATCTAATAGAAGAATGCAGTGCGATAATCCAGAGGAAACTACCACAGAAACTAAAAGATCTGGGGAGTTTCACTATCCCTTGTGCTATTGGTGATGTTTTCTTTAAGAAAACACTTTGTGATTTAGGAGCGAGTATTAACTTGATGCCCTTGTCCATTTTCAGGCAACTTGGATTGGGAGAGGTGAAGCCATCTACGGTCACCTTACAACTTGCGGACCGATCACTCACGTACCCGAAGGGAATCATCGAGGATGTACTTGTCAAAGTAGATAAATTCATATTCCCTGTGGATTTTTTGGTGCTGGATATGGAGGAGGACAAAGACGTTCCTTTGATACTTGGGCGTCCATTCCTAGCTATTGGGAAGGCCTTGATAGATGTGCAAAAGGGAGAACTCACATTACGGGTTAATGATGAGCATGTTTTATTTACTATCTATAAGCCACTTCAATTTTATGATGGTGTTGAAAGTTGTAGTTTCATAGACGTAGTTGAGTCTTGCATTGATAAGTATGCGGATCATACATTGTTTAAGGATGATTTAGAGTTTGGTTTGACACATTCGTGTTCAACAGCAAACATGATGATTGATTTTAAGAACCAAGACTTGTATGACTGTGTTTGCGCTTTAGCTAATATGCAGGAGCTATCGAGAAGCGCGAGAGGCGCACACACGCAGAAAAACGTGTGGGAGTCCGTTCTGCAGGGGCGCACGACCCGTGCTACAGAGCACGCCCAGGTCGCTACAGAGCATGCCACGTTCTATACTAGTATATATAGCGTGCTACGTTATAACGCACAATGATATGCCACATTATATGCTAATATATATAATGTGTCACATTATAATATGACATGATATATGCTACTTCCAGTTACTAATTAATTTAAATTTTAAATTCACAAAAAGTTAAGAAGGGTCATTTTGTTGATATAAAGTAGACAAGAGTTTATTTAAATTTCTGGACAAAATTTGTGGTGGAAGAAGTTCCACTATCCATAGTGAGTACTTTAAAATTTCTCCCAATAGGTTATATATAATTACCTTGTTTTGATTGTTTGAACGAAATAAACAATGATGAAAATTGATGTTATTTTCTTTTTCTAGTTTCCTCTAATTTTTTTTGGATAAGAGTTTCCTCGCGCGTCTAATTAAATAAACAATATATGCGCGTACCGATAGAAAATAATTCAAGATTTAATTAATTATGAAAAATAATGTCCTGACAAAAATGTATGGGAATTGATTTATGAACTGGAAAAATTATGCACCACGTGCCATTTATATTATTGTCTGTTGACATATTGGTAAAGCAAGAAAATAATGAAATATATATTGTGTGCTGAAGAAAACAAGGTATTATTTATAAACAATTGTACTTTTGTTTTAGGATAATGGCAAAAACACTCAACATCATAAGTTAATTGAAAAAATACAAGCTTAATATACACAAAGCAAATGGACGATCGACGAACATTACAATTACTGCAATAGAACCTTCAGTAATCTAATTTATTTTCTTCTGACTTTTTTTTTCAAAATATGATTCCACTTTTTTTAATAAAAAAAATAATGACGTAACACGACCACTTTTTTAATTTTTAGTGTATTTTGTTGATGGAATTGAATTCATGAATTGTATGTGCAGACAATAAATAAAATTAAATTCTAGAGGTTAGAAATTGAATTGATGTATGATATAAAGGACATGCATAATATTAAGTCGTTGCAAGCCTCTCCACCACTAGTTCAATGTGGTAAAAAAAATCCTTATTCTATTTTTTTTGTGTTAATTAATCGGCATAATTAATGGAAAATTGATGTAAGTTATTACCATGGGACAACCAAAAAAAAAAAAAAAAAAAAAAAGGAAAAAGGTTAGCCCAAATAATATCTTATAATGGTGAGAGTAAATGAAGGATAACGAAGCCAGGGGGAACAATAAAGGCCAACTAGATTTTAACGACAAGAGGGAGATCCTGTCAGAGGATGTAGATTCAATGAAAAACCTGCTTTTTTTCTCCAGTTTGCAGATTTTTTTAAGCTTAATTAGTGTTGTCTTTTTAGTACATGGGAATGTAAAAGGTTGCCCATGCATGCTGCTGCCTCAACATAATTCTTCTTCTACTTATCTACTTTTTTATTCATTTGAATTAAAGTATTTGTTTCTGGAATTCTTAAATAAATAAATATCTGGGAAGACTTTTGTGCATTGTCCAACACCTTATTGGTGCTTGTATTTTAATGTGAGAAAATTACAGTAAACCCCATGTACTATTCGTGTTTTTACACTTACCATATAAACTATTTTTTGTTACACTTTACCATATGAACTATGTAAATTTTTGCACTTTGCCCTATATGGACATTTTTACCCTAAAATATTATTTTTTTAAAAATAATATAAAAGTTCATTACGATCATATCCAACCCATCATACTTCCGTATAAAAAATTATTAATCTCTTAAATTCATACATTATTTGACTAGAATGTAGTTAAGTATACCTGGTTAGTGACGAATATTTTCATCGCTAATTGACTAAAATTATATTATGTTTTTCTTTTTTAATTGGTTAGTGACGAATACTTAAGATTGGTCGCTAATGTCTATAGTTAGCGGCGATTTTTTTTGTTCCAATTTGTTGTTTTTCTTTGTCATGTTGGTACGAATTGAAAGAATTGTAGGGGTCCAATTCTTAAGACAGTGCAATGATGTGAATTGTGTTGACAACACTTTAGATAACACAACGAAAGTCTTGTAACTTGGAAATACAAATCACAACAAAATGGAATGACGAATATTAAAATGAACACAAAAAGTTTCAAAATTGTGTACAAGTATAAAAATACTTGTATGATGTCCTTAGGACAAAAACTCTTAAATGAAATATTGTTACAAAATACAAAAATACAAAAACTAACAAGACTAAAAGATATACTCCCTTTTAAGTCTTGTAAAGTAAGCAATAATTCATCACAAACTGAGAGAATCCTCCGATGCACGCCCTATACACTCATCTATAACATAGGCTCTCTCAAAATGAGCAAACTAACAAATCTATGGAAGATGATGCCTAAGATGTTAGCACCATTATTGGCCACATCATCCTCCTGCAAACTTCTGGTGAGTGAAGAGTGTTTCTGTGATCTTTAAGTTGATCTCACACTCTACATTTCGTAAGTTTTCTGTAGATTTAGTTTGCTTTAAATAGATAAAAGTGTAACCACTCCATGGGATAACTTCTACATCTTAAAAACCACCTGCACAAAATAAGGGAGAAAAGAAAATTTCCCGAAACTTATAAAAACTATCATTAGCCACTAATCCAGTAAAAAAAACTGAAATTAACTACTAAAAGCTGACATTAATTGTCCAGGAAATTAACTTAGAAAAACTGACATTAAATATCCAGAAAATTGCAAAACAAAAATAAAGACAATGCTTGACTTGAAAAGTCAACATTAACAATCTCCTTCTTTTTGCAAATTTCTGGACAAAACATGCACAAAAACTCCCCTTTAAACCAATATTAACAACATTTAGAAACGTTCAAAACACGAACAATCAAATAACCAACAAACAGCTCAAATGTTGCTATCAATGTTGGCAACATTTTCAGAGTCATATTCTGCCGTTTCTATTGCACCTGCACTAGATCAACTTGCACTTATTTTTGTGTTACTTTCTCCCATTTTTTGGACAGAAATCAGTCTTCTTAATTTAAAGAGAGAAAATAACTATGAAATTTGTACACTAAGTGCAATTGAAACTTCATGATGTCCATGAAAGGTTAGTAAAAGCAGTTACAAAAATAAGAAAGTGATTAACAGGTAACCACCCACTATCACCACTAAGTAAAATCAGTTTTGCAGATATTTTCGTTTTTGATTTTTTTGTATATATAAAAACAACATGCCCTGATTAATGCCAAAAATATGCAAAACGAAATAATAAAGAAAATCACGTACAAATTACACTTATATAAATACAGGATTTATCACAAGATGTCACATAAGATGTTGCCATCATTTCACAAAACACATCCTGGAAATTTCAAACTCTATATGTCATGAACAGATTGATTTATCATATTTTCTTTTACTGAAAATATAGGCACATAGATAAAGTACACAAAAGACTTGTAAAAGTCAAAGAAATAAGCTCAAAATTTTCCCCAAATTTAAGAGCTAAATATGTAGAAAAATGCCCCAAAAGTTCAAGTTCTAAATAAGATAATACAATCTGTTTTCTGACTGCAAAAAAGAGTCTGATCTTACCAGAATTATTTTTAAAAAACAAATGGCATATCAAATATGATAATCTGAATGATACAAAATGCAAAAAAACTGCCTAGAAATCTTAAAAAAAACACTGAAGAAATAGAAAGTATGCTAACAATATAAGATATAACATGTTATGCAACAAATACAATCAAAACACACAAAAATCAAGAAGTTTCTTTTGAAAACAAAAAACTCCCAGAGGACTGCCCAATGAAGTCCCTAAATTTCCATTATAAAATACTGCCCAAAACAAATACGGGATCACGCTTAGTAGTGTCAAGCGTAGGCTCTTGATACCAATTGAAAGAATTGAAGGGGTCTAATTCTTAAGACAGTGCAGTGATGTGAATTGTGTTGACAACACTTTAGATAAAACAACGGAAGTCTTGTAACTTGAAAATAAAAATCATAGCAAAATGGAATGACGAATATTAAAATGAACACAAAAAGTTTCAAAATTGTGTACAAGTATAAAAATACTTGTACGATGTCCTTAGGGCAAAAACTCTTAAATGAAATATTGTTACAAAATACAAAAATACAAAAACTAACAAGACCAAAAGATATACTCCCTTTTAAGTCTTGTAAAGTAAGCAATACTTCATCACAAACTGAGAGAATCCTCCGATGCACGCCCTAGACACTCATCTGTAACATAGGCTCTCTTAAAATGAGCAAACTAACAAATCTATGGAAGATGATGCCTAAGATGTCAACACCATTGTGTTAGTCCAAGTGGCTACGATAATCTAGAGGGGGGTGAATAGATTATGCCGATTTTTCACAAATCGCCCTCTTTTTCGATTGAACAAGTAAATGACTATAATGTAAATGCGGAAATTAAACAACACTGCTCGATTTATAGAGGTTCAACCCACCTAGGGCCTAATCCTCTACCACCCCAATATCTCCGGAATGGATTTCAAAAAAAAAAAAAGATTTTATTAATTACCACAATTAATACAACACCACCTTTGAAGATTACCATAATCGTCTTACAACACCTTCAAGGAGATTACCACAATCTTCCTTCAACACCTATGAAGAGTACCACACTCTTCAACACCTAAGATCATCCAAGTGTGTTCTTACCACAAGAACACTAACAAGGATATCTTGTTTTGGATGATAGAAAAATTCAAGATTACAACTCAATAAATGAAGTATACAAACTTTGAGTGCAAGTGTAATCAAGAACAAAAAGCCTAGACCTCAAGGTTGTGCAAGTGCAAGAACTTAGGCTATTACAACAAGAATGTAAAAATGAAAGCTTGAAGAATTTTGCAGATTTCTTGTTGTATTGTATGCTTGTGTGGTTTGCTTCAAATCTTCCTCTATTTATAGGAGATTCAAGATTGGATCTCCAACATAGGCTCCTCCATCTTCACTTTTGTCTAGGGGTGTCAATCCCTGACCCGACACGAGAACCCGACCTGAAGTTACCGAGAGAAACCCGAACACGACCCGAACCCGAACACGACTAACACGAACCCGACACGAAGTTACCAATTTGTCTAAAATGTAGTTGTTTTATTTTTTACTTATGTTTTGATGCATTTTGAGCATAATCCGAATTCGACCCGAAACCAAACCCGAACCCGACCCGATGGACCTAATTGACACCCCTACTTTTGTCTACAAAAAGAAGATCACAAGATGTAGAAATATAGTACAAAATTGATAAAGTAAATCTTGCTGATAATGGTTGTCCAACGGTTTGAATTTTGCTGTCAAAAACATAGGTCGAACGGTCGCGTAGAGATAGAAATTTGAATTTAGATCACACAAAATTACACAGGGGGACCGGTCGACGGGGGGTCCGACCGGTCGCCCCCTACGTTGACCGGTTGCCCTCTCAAAAATCCAATACAGAAACGAGTCTGAAGTTTGGCAAACTTGCAGGCACCGATCGACCGGGTGGTCGATAGTGGGTCGACCGGTCGACCTGTCTCTTTCATTCCCAGTTTTGTTTTCTGTTTCAGGTTTCGACTTTCAGGCATGGGTTGCCCTCTAGGACGACCGGTTGACCTCAAAACATAAGTATTGTCCGATTTTTGACAAAAATAAACTTCAAGAAATACTCCAAAAAATTAGTAAAAACATTTTAAATCAATTGGTAGTATTTGGACAAAATTTAGGGACATTGTTTTGGTGTAAAAACTCATTTAAACAAAATCATCAAAATCTTGATAAAAACATTTATCTAACACATTATTGGCCACATCATCCTCCTGCAAACTTCTTGTGAGTGAAGAGTGTTTCTCTGATCTTTAAGTTGATCTGACACTCTCCAATTCATAAGTTTTCTGCAGATTTGGTTTTCTTTAAATAGATAAAAGTGTAACCATTTCATAGGATAACTACTACATCTTAAAAATCACCTGCACAAAATAAGGGAGAAAAGAAAATTTCCTGCAACTTATAAAAACTGTCATTAGCCACTAATCCAGTAAAAAAAACTGAAATTAACTACTAAAAACTGACATTAATTATCCAGGAAATTAACTTAAAAAAACTGACATTAAATATCCAGAAAATTGCAAAACAAAAATAAAGACAATGCTTGACTTGAAAAGTCAACATTAACACGAACCATTGTGATGCATGTTAAGGTATAATATAAGGAGCAACCATAAGAAAAAATAAAATTTTAGGGGCAAAATTATCAATATAGGGCAAAGTAAAAAAAAATTACATAGTTCATATAGTAAAGTACAACAAAAAATAGTTTATATGGTAAAGTGTAAAACCGCGAATAATACATAAGGTTTAGTGTAATTTCCTCTTTTAATTTTCCACCAAACGTTTTATGCAAAATGTATACGATATTTTCTAATCCATTCATTGTTTATTTATTATTTCAAATTATTAAGTAAATATTATATGTATAAGATAATTTCGTTATTGTAATTGAAAAAACACCTCATTTAAAAACGTAAGTTGTTAGAGAGGTAAGCCATTGAATATTTAATTACTGCAAGTTCCAACACGCTTCCTCACGTGCAGACGGTTGTTTATGAAGCGTTGCACGCACGTGCAAGGTTTTTATGGTTGATGGTGGATCTGAACTCATAACCTCTTGTTTGACTTGGTTCTGATATCATATTGAATGACCACCTCATCTAAAAGTTTAAATTATTATAGAGATGAGTAATTTAACATTAATTACATTAAATGATCACTTCATCAAAAAGTTTAAGCTGTTAGCGCGGTGAACCATTGAAAGTTTAATTATTCTAACATGTCCCTCACGTGAAGAAGACTGTTTATAGAGACTTGCATGTTTAATATTTTTCATGGGCGGCGATAGGATTTGAACTCATGATCCCTTGTTTTGTCTGGTTCTGATACCATATTGAATGATCACCTCATCTAAAAGTTTAAGTTATTAGAGAGGTGAGTTATTTAATATTTAATTACTTCAACAATCGCATGTATACATCAATGTTTTTAAACCCGGAGCGGACATTGAATCAGATTAATAACTGGGTCATTGAGTTACTTGTTCAACCAGTTAAACCGTTCTACAAAAATCGGTTGTATACACACACATACTCGCGCGCGCACACACACACATATATATAGATATGTACACACATATATATGTAAATTGAATATAAGGAGAAGTTAAATTCAAATTTACTAAACATATTTTCTTTCAACTTTTGTAATAAAACAAAAACAAGTTTATTTTCTAAAATAAAAAACAAAAAAATTGAACCGGGTTAATGGGGTCACTAGTTTTCGAGGTTTTCTCCGATTTTGACCGAGTGACAATGGTTTCTTGGCCACCCCGGTTTTACCACACAACCAGACCGAACATGTGACTGGTCCCGGTTAAACCGATCAAATCGGCCAGTCAGGTTTTCATTACATTGGTATACATGATATTTAGGGAAAATAAGATTCTAAGTCCTTTAACTTGGACACATTTGCGAATTAGTCCTCTAAGTTGTCACGTTAGAGTTTTAGTCCTTTAACTTTCGAATTTCTAGATATTCAGTCATTTAACTTATCAAATTTACTTTTGGTCCTATAACTTGACAATTTTCAGCAATTTAGTCTTATACAAATAATCTCCAAATTTTTATCATGGACTTTTAAATGAAAATAGTCAATTATGACCATATCAGGCTCAACATGTTTTGTACCGAAATTAAATATTCTCTTAATGAATTTTATACCTCATTTGACCGAAATCGTAAAGGATGTGATGGTTCACAACCGGGGGTGGAACCAGGATTCGACACTGAGGGGGGCCGATTTTTGCAGCCTAGACCTCCTAGGCGGGCGCCTAGAACCGATTTTTTGGCCGCATGGCAAGCACCTAGGCCGGATTGTTTGATGCATAGGCTGATTTTTGGCAAAAATGATTTTTTGCATTGGTTTTGGCAAAGGCGGCCGCCAAGGCTGATTTTTACAACATTTATTTGTAACAAATACAATGTCAATATTCATCATTAAGTATCCCAAAATACATAATTACCACACAAAATTGACGTACTTTTTCTTTTTACCAAAAACATGAGGGGGGCCAAATGGAATTAATCCCAAGATTTACATATAAAAAATAAAATAATAAAAATATTGGGGGGGGGCCCCCTACCAAGTAGGTCCGTTCCTGTTCGCAACACTACCAGTCGAAGTTGTTGCATGACCTTTCTGGGACATACATTTTTTATTCTTAGGTCACGAAATTGTATGTCCAAATCTTCTCATCTCTCATGTATGTTTTTGAGGAGTTCTTTCCGTTTGGTGAATGGATTGATCCATCCTCTCAAGAAATTTCTTGAAATTTTCTTATCTTCATATTTCACCGGAATTGGACCTGTTAGCAGGATTCATCAATGGTTTTGATATGTTATTTTCTGTTGATTTATCATACCCGTATGAATTGCAGATCCAAGACACGATAAGGGGTGGGCCGATACACAAAACTGGCATGGGCCGAATATAAAATCAATAAAAAGTCATATAAATTCTTACTATTTTTTTTAAAAAATTCTCATTATTTTTTTTAATTAAAAAGATAGGGGGCCAGGTTGCTCTCTATGTGTACACTATTTCCCCTATATAACATCTGATTTACCCAAAACTAGTTTTACAGATATATAGAACAAGCAATCATTAGAGTCAGAAGGGAAACTTTACAATACCGTGAAAGACAAAAGACGTATAATCAAAATCTAACGATACCTCCTATAATGAATACATTTTGGACACTTATCTTGATCCATTTCTTGGAGATAATTCTCATCGCCAAAGGTTAATTACAGAAATATGATAAATCATTCTTAAAAGTTCTTAATAAATCTAGACTCTGATTCTTTTTTAAGCACTTGGATAAATAGATTTGAAAAACTGAGATAAGAAGTCTGTATTAAACCTAAAGGACCAAAACGCACAATTTTTTAACATATAGGACTAAGGTAAACTAAAGATGTAACTTAAAGGACCATAAATTTAAAGATTCGAACATATGGGACTAAATATCCAATTCCATACAAATTTCTAGGACTAACTTCAAAACTGCGAAGATAAAGGACCGAATCTCAAAATAGGCCAACTTACAGGATCAAAATTCTCATTTTCCTGACATTTATTCGGTGTATTGAAACTTCAAATGAAATGTCATAGGAAAAAGAAGATCTCTATTGTGGAATATTCGGTTATTCAAATACTGATAAAAAAAATTATGAAGTGTAGAATGAGAAAATGCAATTTTGAACCTAATTGACTCGCACCATTGTTCTTACTACAAACCCCCTAAAAAAAGTGTTTAAAACTTTCTGATTCACGTTCCCAGGGAGCTAGTACTGGAGTAAGAGTACAATAAGTTTTATGCATTATTAGATATAACTTCCAGCTTTTAATGTTAAGAAATTAATGGAGGTTCAAAATGTGCAGCGTTGTGTTTATGCAAGTAGCAGCAGGGTGTACATGTATACAAACACGGATTATTATTGCAAATTAAAAAAACAAGAGTATTATTACAAGGGGTGGCAGAGAATGGATGGATAAAAAGAGATGTCTTGGTACATATTGCCCAAATAAGAACATCCCTCGTTACTCTAAATTTATCTCATGCACCCATCTTTCTTTGTAATCATATTTAGTCCGATGTGTTATGGGCATTTGCAATCTTAGTTCTAACTTATAAAGGATGGCCACGGTTTCGGAACCACTGGTTTCGGTTCCTCATTTTGGAGAAACCAGAACCGGAACTATTACCTCATGGTTTCGGTTTCAAAATCGGAACCGACGATTCTGGTTCTGATTTGGAACCCGGTTCCTCCATGGTTCCAGTACCGGTTTTAACCAGAGCTGTTTGTTTATCTTTTGATAATTTTTTGATTTTTTCAAAATGGTTTATCAATTTCAGTTAAACAAAAGGAAAAGAAAGAAAAAAACTTGGACTTATTATTCAATTAAGTTTTATACTTAATATTAATAATATTAAACTGTCTATATATACTATTAGAGTATAGAGGAATCAAAGTTCACGTAGTTCGCTTACAATACTTGGTTTAAAATGTGTCTCATGTAGTTACGAATATAAAACATCATAATAAACGTTTAACATTTCTTCTAGCATATGTTTACCCAAAAAAAAAGTTGATTTTAACCTTCAAACCGGAGGTTTTAACCGCCGATTCCACTACGGTTACACTGACGGTTCCACGATTTTTGAGACCAAAGAATCGGAACCGAAACCGGAACCAGCCTACATAGTTTTGGTTCTGCTTTTGGAACCGTTGACCGGTCAATGGTTCCCGGAACTATTGACTATAGTTTCGGTTCCAGTTCCGGTTCCAGTTTAGAACCCAGTTTCGATTTCATTTGGCCACCCCTAATTTTACCCTTATGATTAAATAGCACTTTCAGTCATGTGTCTTTTAGAAACTAGCAATTATAGTCTCATATTTTTCTGGTATTGATAATTTTGATCATTTGCACAAAATTGTTATTATATCGGTTACCCCAATATATTAATCTTGATTTCCTATTTATGTATCTTCAAATTTTGAAGATAATAATTATAATAAACGCATCTCGAACATTCATTCAGATTCACTATGGTTTGGAAAATTCTCCTCGCCACAAGTTAATTACATAAAAATAATAAATTATTATTAAAATTCTTAATAAGTCTATGTTCTAATACCATTTTTTGTGCCGAATGGCGGAGCTTAAAAAATTATTGGAGTGGACTAATACATGGAAATAGAATGGGCCGGAGAAAAAATAAAAAAAACATCATATAAATTCTAACTTAAAATATTTTTTTAAAAAATTTCTCAGGATGATTTATTTTTTTTTTAAAAAAAAACAACCCGGGAGGAGAGGGGAGGGAGGGGGCAGATTGGCCCATTATCTCCTTCCTTGTTTGTGCCAAGACTTAACTAAATAAGCCATTGAACGAATATGGGCATTCTGGTTATTATGAAAGTATAAAATAGTCATTTTACAACAACTAGGAACTTATAGGACTGAAAATGTGTGGTACTAGAACTTATAAGACAAATATCGCTAAAAATTCAAAATTTATGGGACTAAAATTGCAAACTCAGTATTTACAGGATCAAAATTGCAAGTCCGTTATAATTGCGGGACCAATTGTATTTTACTCACCTTAATGCTCTCCTCTACGCTAGTTTCCCTTTTTCTGGTATTTCAGATTAATGTTTTTTTTTTGTATTGTCAGTGTAAGTGCGTGTATGTGTGTGACTCTACAAGTGTGTGTATGTGTGATTCTCTGTGTGTGTATATATATATATATATATATATATATATATATATATATGGAATGAATCAAATGAGACAATGCTTCTAGGATAAGACCGATAGGGACTAAACATATCCATTGATTGAAAATATTGGATGGATGAAATCTTTCCACTTTCTTGGTAATTAGTTTGTATCTGCCTTTCATTAAGGACATTATAGTAATTTTTTGTTTCATCGTTTTTATATGAGGTATGATTATAATTTTCTTATTTAATGCTTTATTTAATGGCACAATTTTTGGGGCAATTTTTTTAATTATTTTCCGGAATCCAGCATATTTAGTGTTTTTTTGCTGCTTAGATAGTTTTAAAATAATGCATAGTTAATTATTTTCTATTGCAATGTTTTATGAAATAGTGGAGAGTAAGCAAAATTAGTTTTCTTTTGATGCTTAGATAGATCTTAGACAACACATAGTTATTTATTTTTCGTTGCATTGTTGGATATAATGTATTGCACATTTAGTTTGTACACACTGCATATATAGTTTCTAGACAGTGCATAGTTAGTTGATTATTGCCATAGTAACAAAATTCTCCGAATTTTTGAAAAATACTCGAATAAAACACGATATTTTCATATGACATTCAAATCCCGTATATATCTTTTAAAAATAATAATGTGACAAAATCTCCCGAATTTTTTCGTTAATAAAGCGATTTATTCCCGATTTTTTCCCAGTTTAACAAAATTATACTATTTTAATTTATTTTCTAATTTTAAATACACTTTTATTAAATAATATAACTTGTATAAATAATTTATTGAGAACCTTTCCACTAAAATGTATAATTTTCTCTAGAATTATTAAATATTTGTATCGATATATTCCCGAATTAATCGCGTATTATACAGACGAATTTTGTCGTATAACCGAGATTTTGTCGAATTATTCACGAATGATCCCGAATAATACCCGAGACACGAATTTTAAGGGCTAACGAATTATTCCCGAATCCGAGATTTGTTACTATGATTATTGCTACATAGTTAATGATACTTATCGCATAGTTGAGTATAATATACTACATATTTAGTTTTTTTTTTTACATTGTATAGATAGCTTCTAGACAATGCATAATTAGTTGATTTTAATTGGTTGATTTCGATACATTGATAGCTTCTACGCAATGCATAGTTAGTTGATTTTTATTGAATAGCTTTAATGACAAATTCTCTTTCCAATTGTGTATTCGTTATTTATGATATTGTGGAAGATAATGACAGATTCTCTTTACAATTGAGTATCCATATTTTATGGGATTAGTTGTCAATTAAAGCTGATTTTACTTTATTACACTTTCTTTGATTAAATTGATTATTTAAGTATAGTTTTTGCCCATCTAATCACAACCATTCAATGATTCAATCAACGGCTAAAATTAGTCCCTACGGTCTCCCTAAGGCCCTGGTCTCACTAGATCATCTCCAGACACACACACACATACATAGGATTTGGATCTGGTGAGTCCAGATAATTTAAATAAATACGTGAGACCAAATCTGGAGCGTTGACCTATTTTTTAAACAGCTAAGATTTAACTGAATTTTAGTTTGATTTAAATTAAATTTATTGCTGGAAAGGGTCTATATGTAATTTTATCTTTATATCAGTTAAATGTGGGAGTTATTTTTGGTATTATATTTTCACGTTCCTAGATTTATGGGATTCTCTTTGCAGACGTAATCTTTGGGTATCTGTTCATTTGAAGACGTATTTTTCATTCTGAAATATTTGTAATTGTCTATACTTTTTTTTTTTGAGACATTGCAGAGGTCTGGTCCTCAATATTTCATTTTATTTGGGAGAAAAAATTGTGGAAATACGGTTAAGAGTCTCCAATTCTTCACAATTCCAAACCAATCTCTTTAGCTTCATTGTCCGCGGTGGAAGTCTGTTTGGTGGTCGCCAATGTTATTCATCGAATACAAGGAGTTTGGAACGAAGGTTTTTCGGCAGAGGTTAGTAAGCTCTTCGTTATTTCCTCTCTTTTTAATTTTTTTTTGCGATTTTTGGGCTTGTTTTGAAAAGTTTTTTCTGTTCTTCATGATTTGCTTAATTTCCTTTTGTTTGCAATTTCTGTGTTCGGTTTTGAGGGAAGATGGTTAGGGTTTTTGTGTTAAATAATTATTGTTTGTATGCAGAAGGTTGAGATTTTTTTTAATCATTGTTAATAGTTGTTCTTCTTGAAGAATATGGGTATTTATTTAGAGCCTATGATTCTGATCGTTTGTTGCTTTGTGTTTCATATTGATTTTTTTTTTTTTAATTTTGAGTTGCTGCTTATCAAAAGGTTTAGTATTGCTTTAAGTATGCTTTTTTGTTACTTTTGAACATGTTGTTTGTCTAATGTGTGATCGTAAATTTTTTTTCACTAAACTGCAAGTGTATAATGTAGCTAGCAGATATCAACGAGCAATGTCGTATTCCTCAGGGATTGAAAATGAAACACTTAGGCTATAGTAAATATCGTATTTCAATTTTATTGAAGCGGACGGAAATCACAAAATTTGTTTATCTAATCTAAACCCTAAATTAACAAATAAAATATCTAAATTTTTTAAAGATCCGAACTCCACAAGTTTTCAACAAATACGAAAGCAACCCTAGGCACATAATATTAACATGCTTCTTCAATATTAATTCCAATCAATGTTTCAGCAAAACCAGTTTATGTGTATCTTTGGGTTCAATTCCTAAATTAATTTATTCCCTCTCCCGGGTGGCGCATAAACAGTTGATTAATAACAATTGCTAGTATCCCTACTCAATAATTACTATGAACTCCCAAAAGATCTTTGAATTGAAATACTCCCCACAAACAATTATAGGTCTCTCGACTCGATATACCCATTTCATTTTTCGTAAGTTAGAACTCATCTCCCGAATTATGAACTAACAAATATGACAGGCAAATTATTGGCCAAATAATCTACAAGAAACAAGCACTCCAATTCTTAAATAGAACACAAAAACCAATTAAGAAAAATATTAATATATAATTAACATTAATCCACAGTTTTGATTATGCCATAGGATCAAAAATATTTAGCCCAACATATTTGACATCCAATTCATAGACAAACTTGATATCAAATAGTTTGACATCGTTTAAAGTATAAACAAGAGATCTAAACTAAGAGGATAGAACCTTTCTTATCAGGGATGGATCCTTCTTCGAAGTCTCGAACCCTTGTGCTTTCGTAGATAAGAAAGATCTTGTGGTGTTCTTCGTTTATTAGCGTGTTCATGTTAGAAGTATGTAGAGTTGTGTAACCCTAGTATATTTTCATGTATGAAGATGTATTTTCCCATATTTTCAGATGTTCAATCGTCCATGGCTTGGTCCTCCTTTTATTGATGTTTTGATAGATCACTTCTAGAATCCCAACAAAATTAGGAAACAAAATCCATCGCCAGATAAATCACTTGGCCGTGTGAAATCACATAGGCAGATCGCGTGACTTGTTTTCTTCTCTGTTTTCGGCATGAACAGGATACACGACCGTGTATTTTCACACGGCCAAGTCGTGTACTTTGTCTCTATAATTTTTCCCTCGAATAAGTCGCACGGGCATGTAAAATCACACGGAATTACTTCACAAGGTCGTGTCAATCTACATAGGCTGTCTGTGTGCCTTGTTTTTCGTCGTTTTCTTCGCGTATTTGATTGTCACTACGCATTCATCATTCTTGTCTAGACTGTCCTACTGATATCTTTCCATTTTAGCTCCGTTTCCTGTAACAATTACAAGAATATGCAATATCATGCCCAACAAAGGAAACCAAGTAAAATACACTAAATATACATGCGAATGCATCAAATATATATATATATATATATATATATATCAAAATAAGCCCTTAAATGCACATATATTTTACACATCAAATTCCTCCAACCTTAAATCATTGCTCGTCCTCGAGCAAACTAAGAAAAATGATCACATGTAATGGGGTAGATAGAACACTACAAACACTTAATCTCAATCAAATCCATACTCTAGCAAACATGTAACTCATCATCAAAAAGTCAGCAATTACAAACTTGGCATAATCAATACTCATCCGGGTATTCGACATCGCGACTCACTAGAAGTAGTGTATCACTCAACTCTCAAAGTAGATGGGACGTGTATACGCTCAAATCAATTTAATGAAGTAGAACTATCATAAGCTTGCAAATCATCTAACATCTCTGCCACTTAAGTGTGCACAATTTAAGAATCAAAAAGGATTTTTTCTTTGGTTGTAATGTAGGTTCTTTGGTAAGGGTAAGAAAAATATGGATTAAGTCAAAGAGAATTTAAGTACACATACGTCTACTCACCAACCCATTTCATATAAGAAAACATTCTTTTAAATTATTTTGTTTTTCAACTCATACTCTTTTCCACCATTTTTCATCTTTTTCATTCTTAGGCCCTTGCCTTTTTTCTTTTTTTCCTTAAGCTCTCAATTTTTCTCAAAATTTCAAGAAAATTTTCTTTTCTTTTCTTTTTCTTGCTCGATTTCTTTGTTTTTTTTTCATTCAAAAATTTTACTTTCTTTTTCGAGCTCCATCATTCTTTCACCTATTTACTGCTCATCCCTTATTTTTGCCAACATTCTTTCTCAACATTACACCACATCTCCCTCAACTATAAACATCTCTATAAGCTCAAGTTTTTTAGGGACAAAAGTCATTTATAAGTTTAAAACTCAAAATGTGGCTAACAATAAAAAGTTTAGGCTCAAAGTGGCTACCTAGGCAATCATGAGTTCATAGGTAGGCTTTTTAGGCTAAGTAGGCTAAAACAAAAGTGGCCTTAAATCATCTCCAAAAATTGCACACACACATGGTTTCAATAAAGATACCATTGCAAGTTCTAGAGTTCTAACAATCATGAATGACACACTCGAGAAAAAATAAGACTGCACAATATAAAAGCCACAAAAGCTCACTGACTTATTTTTCGCAACATATTCAAATACCCAACTTTCTCAATCAATATCAAACATGCAAAAGACATCTTCTCAACAATTCATCACACATTCACCAAGTACTTTTTCTCATGAAATCAAGTGCTCATAGTAAAATCATACAAAAGCTTTTTTATACTCATTCTACTCTCTAATCCTAACTCACACAAAAGTGATAAACGTGCTAAAGCAATAAACGTGCTAAAACAAAGTGAAAAAAAAATTGAATTTTAAAATTTTTATGCAAAATGTATATGCTTCTACATACAACCTAAATACAATGCAAATATGCAGAAGTACAATATCACACATTCTTGACAACCCCCAAACCTAAATCATGCTTCATCCCGAACATATGAGAAAATTATCAAAAGAAAGAGAAATGAAAATTACTTACGTGAATCACTGTGGTGGAGGAGGTGGAGGATAGTGGCCTTACTGGATGTGTCACTGGGCCATACAAGACATCATCTAGTATATTTGTTGTTGCTGCTGGGTGATGGTATCAAAATGTTGCAAGTACTCGGTGTGATACTCATCCACCAGAGCCGACAACTGATAGGTGTCATCCATCAATGAGCCCGTATGGACCTCCAACTGTTCAAACCTATCACTCAAGTCCCCCTGTCGACTACCTCCTCGTCTAGAGGATTTTGGCCTATCCGTCTCAGCCCGATGCTCATCTTGCTCACCTTGAGAAGCAGTCGTTTGCTCTCCCCTCATCAACCAATTACCCATATCCCGAACTGAGGTAGTATCCGAATTTGGGAGTTTTATTTCGGTCCTATCCGCATGAAGTAGCCAATAGTCACGCCTATCAAACCTAATCATCCTCATAGCGGTCAAGACAGTCATATCAATCTTTTGCCCCCCATCCGCACGCGCATACCCCTTAAAAGTCAAATTAAAGGGCTTGGCAATAGGTATAATTAACCCTCCAATACATATCCCCCCTTTGTTCTTGCTTTTTCACCTTATCGAACTATCTAGCGACGAATACCTCGTTATTGGGCACCACCTTTGTTCCCGCGACCATTCACCATAAAATAAATAATTCATGAGCACAAATAACTCATTTGTTATCTTCCCTAGCAAACACTGTTTCCGCCAATGTGCGTTGCACATAGCGAAAAATGGGGTTCCTAATACATGACGCCTAAGAAATACCCGGTGTATAAATTCTTTGGCCCATTATTTCCTTCCAAAATCTGAGCATATCAAATTAAAATCCTCATGCTCCTCTATCCCATAAGATGGAGTTCGATAAAGAGCATTTAAATCATCAATCAAAATCTCTCCCGACTCATTCACTAGTTTAAATCAAATCCCCATCAATTTTTTTTCGAACCACAAATTCAAAAGTGCTCAAAAATTCATACGAGTATACCAAATTGCTAGTATCCCTACTCAACAATTACTATTAACTCCCAAAATATATTTGAATTGAAATACTCCTCACAAACAATTATAGGTCTCCCGACTCGATATACCCATTTATGTTTGAACTCGTTTCTTGTAAGTTAGAAATCATCTCCCGAATTAAGAACTAACAAATATGACATGCAAATTATTGGCCAAATATTCTACAAGAAACAAGCACTCGAATTCATAAATAGAACACAAAAACTAATTATGAAAAACAATTAATATAGAATTAATATGAATCCACAGTTTTGATTATTACCTTGGATCAGAAATATTTAGCCCAACATATTTGACAACCAATTCATAGACAAACTTGAAATCAAATAGTTTAACATCATTTAAAGTACAAACAAGAGATCTAAACTAAGAGGATAGAACCATTCTTGTAAGGATGGATCCTTCTTCGCAGTCTCGAACCCTTGTGCTTTCATAGATGCGAAAGGTTTTGTGGTGTTCCTCTCAGAAGTGTGTACATTTGTGTAACCCTAGTGTATTTTCGTGTTTGAAGATGTATTTTCCCATATTTTCAGATGTTTAATCGTCCATGGCTTGGTCCTCCTTTTATAGATGCTTTGAGAGATCACTTGTAGAGTCCCGACGAAATTAGGAAACAAAATCCACCACCAGACAAATCACACAGCCGTGTGAAATCACACAGGCAAACCGTGTGACTTGTTTTCTTCTCTGTTTTTTTCATGTATTCGATCGTCTCTTCGCATTCTTCATTCTTGTCTGGGTCGTCTTACGTACACTGATATCTTTCTATTTTAGCCCCATTCCTGTAAATATTACAAGAATACACAGTATCATGCCCAACAAAGGAATCCAAGTAAAATACACTAAACATACATGTAAATACATCAAATACATATCAAAATAAGCCCCTAAATGCACGCATATTTTACACGTATCAATGTGCCATGAGTTTTCGTTTTTGCGTCCGGAATTTGTATGTTGTGTGGATTCCTTGGTTCTCTTGTATCCTTTTATTTGAATATGTTATGTGACAGAGGAAAATGTTATTTATATAAATAGAATTGGTTTTTTAATGTCTGTTTTGTGCATTTTTTTTTGTTTTTTTTTTAATACCAACTTTTTGTTTATTTACGCGAAAAGTGTTGCTTGTTTAGGCAGAAAACATTGCTTATATGGTCCAGAGATCTTTCTACCTTTTAATGTTAAATATTGCTTATTAAGGATATATACATTGATTTTTCATAGGCAAAACAATATTGCTTATACGTTACGGAGATTAGTTTGCTTTTTACTGTTAAACGTTTGCTTATCAAACAGAAAGACTTTGCTTATGTAGGCAGAAAATAATGCTTATTTCAACGCAATTGTAATCATGTGTTAGATGATTGTATGGTTGATGTATATGAGGTGCTTATGTTGTTAATACAACTTGCTTATGTGTGTAGTAGATATTGCTTTTAAAGACAAAAAAGAATTGGATCAAATATATTGCTTATTAAGATCAATTAACATGCTTTTGTTGACATAAAATACTGCTTGCATAGCGTAAATGAATTGTTTTTAGATGTTTTCTCGTGGCTTTGTGTAGCTTGGTTAAGTTATATGATTGGATGCTTATAAATTTAGTGACTTTGTTGTGTAATTGATATGTTTTCTAAACATTTTCACCACGAGTATGCATCCAGAATATTGCAAAAGTTGTCATGCCTTGCTACGAATGTTGTTGATATATTTCTCCGCTTGAAAATGCACTAAAAGAGGTAACAGAAGATGCACAATTTTCAAATTAAAGTCCAAGAAGCAGCCAGGATGCTTATATGTTTCACTAGTAAGCATACTTTGGTTGGGGAGGGGACTCAATTCAATTGTTTGAGCGAATCACAACTCAATGAAGTTTTTTGGAATAATCTTGAGACGATAGCAGCCATTTAGAAAGTTGAACATGCGTTGGGTCGGAGGGATGAGTAAAAAATATTATTGATGAACATTGTAGTATGTTTTGGATTTTTAAATTTATGGTTGTGTTTGGTTTAATTTTTAGAGTTGTTAAGCATGATGTAAATACTAGGGATAATTACAAAAAGTACCCCTGAGGTTTGACCTAATTTCAAAAAAACCCAACTAACTTTAAAACTTACAAAAAGTACCCCTGAGGTTTGAAATATATTTCAAAATCCCCCTTCATATTTGTAAAATCATTGCAGATTACCCCTTAATTTTAACACTAAATCAAACCTCAGGGGTACTTTTTGTAAGTTTTAAAGTTAACTGGTTTTTTTTTGTAATTAGGTCAAACCTCAGGGGTACTTTTTATAATTATCCCTAAATACTATATAGGCAATATTATGGTATAACATATACAATGTTTATTTCATAGTTGAGTTCAGTGACATTTTTTTTGTAACCTGAACAACTTTTTAAACAGTAAACAACATCACAATTTTTAAGACAAGCAAAATAATCAACTAAATAAGCAACATTTTGACCTTACATACGGATATTACAATACACATGTTTATACACCTAATCCTTTTACAATTTTCATCGATACACAATATAGATTTGGTAATGTTACATCATAATTTTTAAGACAAGAAAAATAGCCATGTAAATAAGCAACATTCTGACCTTACATATGCATGTTATAATACATGTGGTATACAACTAATCCTTTTTCTTTTTTCATTGATGTATAAGATCACAATTATTAAGCAACATATTTGATTGAACCGAAAAATTGTTTTTATTAAGAATAAATTGAGTTCTTGATAAAAAACAATATAGAACTATTTGTTACATGTTCTGCTATTATGGTAATCTATTTCTCCACATTTTCCACGTCATCTTTTTAATTTCTGACTTGCTTTGATTGTTTTCTCTTTCTGACTTTGAATCCGGCTCTTAACACGACTATCACTGCCCTTATTTTTTGCTTGTGTTGGTGGCAATACTGCAATGCCCAATTGCAATGTGTTTCCACCGAAGTCTTCGATCATGACTAAACTGGAATCAATATGTTGATCCATTAGCAACATTTGTTTGTGGCCATTAATGAGCTGTGAAAGTGCTTCCATCTGCTGTGATTTCCAGCCATTGCTCAGGTATATTTTTAATCCGCCCTAATCTAATGTATTATCACTAAAGTATTTCAAGGTATATTTTAAATATCTATTGTGAAGTAAAACATGGAACATATAGTCAATAAATATGCAACATTGTTCATGTTTATAAGCAACATTATAAGAACAGTTAAGCCACATTTTATAGATACCTACGCAAAGGATTGGTATTAAAAACCCAAACCTCATGAAATGAAATGAAATGATTGTGAAAATGCAACATATATTCAATAGATAAGCAAAACAATATGTAGATAGTTAGCAAAATATTTCTTCTTAAACGCTAAGAGACATCATTAGTGATTTTGCATTGCACATGCAACATATACTTGATGGACAAGCAATATGCGTATATTATGTAAGCATATTATTTTTGGCATAAAATGACAGCTTCTTCAGCAAACAATTTCACTGTAAGAAAGCAAATCAGAGTCAATAAATAAGCAACATTGTTCATAATTATAAGCAACTGTATAAGAACAATTAAGCAACATTGTATAGATACCTAAGCAAATGATTGGTCTGAAAACCCGAAACTCATGAAATGAATTGAACTGACAGTGAATATGAAATATATATTCAATGGATAAACCAAAAAAAATTGTAAAAGGTTAGGAAATTGTTTATTTCTTACGTGAAATATGATTATTCAAATCGTGAGAAATTTCTAATTGTTACCTTGCTCATTACGTGTAGTGAAACATTCTTCATAGGTGTAATCCATTTTTTTTCTGGAGTTTCAATTGATTTTAACTTCGTTGTCGTCTCTTTTGTTTTTTTGTTTTTTGCAGAATTTAATGGAACGGTTTTTTTCAGAGGCAACATGCGTGGTGAAGAAGAAGACTCTTAGACAATTTATTCGGGATTTTGATATCGTTTTGGATGGTAAGATAACACCAATAATATTGTGGGTAACTGCTCCTATTTTCATGGGATTTGATTGTTTGCTTTGGACTAACATATCCCTATATTTATTTAATTAGATTTTTTTTATATATTTTTTGTGAAGCCCCACGATTTTCAATCTTGTACGAGCGTGTAACCGACGTCATTAGACAACTTTCTATATTCGCGACTACTTTTAACGCGTTATTTTGACGGATCACTATTAATAACATTTTCACACCATATTATCATTTTATTTATACGATCAACTACTTGTTTAATTATCGGTCATTTCACTTTTATTTTTGAATTCTATGTTTATTGATTCCTTAATTGATCATTTTTGCTACTACTTGAGTAGTTAGTAGACACCTTAGAATTTTAAGAGACCTACTTCACTAAGTGATTTATATCCTATAGAAATAAGAAATTGATTTAGAATAAGTGATTATGAGACTCATAAGTGATTATGGGAATCACAAAACCAATTTCATCATTTTTGGGACAACAAATATAAATACCACACACAAGACTTAGGGGACGGCCAAAATGGGTAAATGGGTATAGAAATCATCTCTATCCTTATACACATACACAACATTACACAAAACCAATATCAAATATCCTACACAAATTTTAAATTTATTACATACCCACAAATTCCCACTCACACCAACATTCACCTCAAACTCACCCATTCTTCCACTCACTAATTAACCCCATACTTTGGCCATCCCCTTGTCCCCCATGCAAATAACACTTCAGAAGACTTCAAACAAAATCATCCTCCTTTTCTCCCATTAGGATCGGCCATTAGGTAGAAAATACAGCAAAAATTAGTTCTCCTCATTCTTCATCTTGCAATCTCTCTCAAAAATCTCCCAACTCTCTTCTATACTCCCAACCATATTCTTCTTCTTCTTCTTCTAACACTTAGCCAAAATAATACAAGAATTCCCCTTATTTCATCCCTAAAATTCGAACTCCATGCAACAAAGGTAAGAACAATTTCCTTCTTTCAACTTCAATCTATTTCCCTAAAACCTCTAAGCATATCTCCTTCCTTTACTAATTTGATAAAATTTTTCTATTTTGAGGTATACTTAGAAGCTCTCATCTTGAAGGACTTAAGGAAGAAAAGAGTTAGCAATTAGCTTGAAAAGGACCTTCAAGCCATTTGTAGAAACAAGACAACAAGGTAAAAATTGAGTTTTATTACTACCTTTTTTCTTTTCCTCTTTGATTTCAAATTTTAACACCAAATATGGTTTTAGTGTGGAAATAGGGGCTGACCTTGGGATCTTGGATAAAAGGTGTTAAGATGCTAAGAAAATTTCCCATTTTAGGCTCAATTGCAAAAACTACAAAAGATAAGTGTAGATTTTTGACCCTTACTCTAATCTCTTCTTTCTTACCTCAAATCCTTCAAATCCTAACTCCAAATTCCTTAAAATTTGACACTTAAGGGTTGCCTTAAAGTGTTGAGGTCAAAATTCCAAGAGTAGAAAGGAAAGTGCCATTTCTAGACTCACCAACAAAACTACTAAAGGTGGGTGGAAAATTCTTTATAAAAACTCAAATGATCTTGAAAAAATTGCATGTAGTAATTTGACACTTGCATAATGTATACAAATATGTATTTCATGTGTATTTCAAGTATATATGTCCAACAATTTCATAAAAGTATGCTTAATGTTTCAATTTTGCAAAAATAGGTGCATGCATGTACAAATCTATGAATTTCTTGATGAATTCTTGAATGATATGTTAATGCATGCCTATGTACTTGAATTTCATGTTTTATTTGCTTTATATTCTGTAAAACTTGTATATATATATATGAAAAATTGCACTATTGGAGCTTATATGCAAAATTGGCAAAATTGGAGGACTAAATTGTAAGATTTTAAAAACCTGCGGGATGCCTAGGTAAATTTTCAAAAATGGGACTGTACTACTTTTGAAATATGACATTTTAAGATAATAATAAAGTTTTAAAGGTTTTGAGATGATAAAAACCAACCTTTGAAAGCCTAAGGACTTTTTTTTTTTTGGAGTACAATGGGGGGAACTTGGGGAGGGGACACACGCACCCGTATGGGATCGAACTCGAGTCATTCACCCTTACAACACATGTCTCAACCACTAGAGCACTAGGTTGATCCCAAAGCCTAAGGACTTAATTGAGGAATTTTGGAAGTTTAAAGGTTACATATGAAAATTTTCAAACTGTACAAGGACCCTTCTGTAAAATTAGAAAATTATAACTTGCGTTAACTGAAAAACTCATATTTTGAGTAAATTCCAAAAATCAAATTGTTTTGAGTAAAGCAAACCAAATTTTGAAATTTTGAGAAGTAATGTGTAAAATGCCAAACTCAAGGGCCAAAAATGAAATTACCAAGATTAATACAACCCATGTACCTGGTAAAATCACTTAATTTTAATTTTATAATATTTTGAACCCATGTTTAAATTTCATAACAAATAGACCCCAAATAAGCCTTAAGGGCAAAACTCAAAAATTGGACTAGAAATGGAGTTTTCATAGGTTAAGGGACTTAAACTAAGACTCTTTCAAAACTGATTTTGCCCCATTAACCCTCTGTTATAAGTGATATTTTAAAATTAGAATCACATCACAATCCTTTCTGGTTTGTGAGATCCAAATATTTTAAGTTCAAGGCCAAAAATGATAATTTTGACAAAAGGAGGACCAAATCGGAATTTCTCAAAAACTCGACCCCAAAATCTTTGAAAAATTGATTCTTTGAATAATTTGGAGAATTAGGAACTGACCTTACATTTTTCCGAGGTTGAGAAAAAATCTTATTCGATTTCAAACCCGATAAATATTAGTTTTTTTTCCAAAACGGGGCTACCTATAAAAATTTATTTACTAACTTATATATTTAATCATAAAATTTTAGTTTTTTTAAAAAATTCTCGTACCTTAACGGACTCCTTACCTAATTTTACGCATTACGCGGGGCGACTTCCTCGCCTTATAACTATTTAAAATTTCAAAGAGGTTAAAATCTACCGCATAATATACCGGATCCATCAAATCAATCGAAGCTTAGTTATCCTCCCAATAATTAGATTCATTTAATATATATACACCGTCAATACCAATAAACACTCGCGTACATAATTTTCACGTCTTTACACGTGTATTGCGTTTGCATACTTTTCGTATTGTATTTTATTTGCCTTGTTGACATATTATAGCTGCGTAAACCTACTTGCTTGAGTCAACTTGGTGTGTCGAGCTCACGATCGAAGTGGACTAGTCGGGTAATGGGAACCGGCGCTGGCCGCTATTCCATTTACCAGGCCCCATTGTCTAATCCCACCATTGGAGGATGGGGTGTCCAATGGGAGAAGTGGGTCGTAGACTAAAGGTATGATCATGATTATGACAATCCGGCCCTAATTAGCCCCAGTGTGGATGTATCATTCCAAGGAGCGATAAGGTGCCTACGCCTTGTACCATCTAGCTCGAGGAGTTGCAAGGAAGAACGAAGGAATCACTGTCTGATCCACACGATTCTAGAGTTACTCGGACCGTATTGCTTGTTTAGGTTGGCGTTACAATTTCGTATGCAACCACTAATTGACTCGCTCGAATACCATTCATGGTGCCTGAATGTTCACGAACTATTTTCAACAAGTTATATAAAACTATATTATTTTGAATATCACACTGCTTGTGAATGATGTGTGATGCACGCCTCATGATCCATGCATTCTTCATATAACTGTTTTCCTGCATCTATATAAGCCACACTTACACACGAATACCAATCCACTGAGAATTTTTGTCTCACCCCACCTTTTCAAATGACCAGATGGTGACGGTCCACACGTTGAGGACGTGGACGAGGAAGATCAGACCACAGAGTGATTCATATCCATGCCCCATCCCGACTTTTGAAGATTTTCTTTACTTCTAGCTTTATGTTGGCCTATTTTATTTTAAGCATGTATCCTAAGGGCGTAGGACCCTTGAACAATGTTAAGTTTTTATTTGGGTTGTAATTTTGGAACTATTTTGTCATGTTGTCGGACTATAACTTAAGAATCCGCTGCGATATTAAATTCTGTTTGGGTTGCTTTTGATGAATGACTCAATATTTAAGTGTTAATGTGGTATAAATCCTTTATTGACTCGATGTATTTGACTTATCGACTGGTTTAAGTTATTGATCACATCATGGTCTTGTTTGGGGCGTGACAGTTTTAGTGGTATCGGAGCTCGTCTAGTAAGATGGAAACTTACACCGAGCTGACCCAGGATATGACCCTCTGCCTGTGTTGGGTAGCACCGCTATTGACTAATCTAGGCTAAGAATCCAATCTAAAAAGGACCATAGACCTTGATATTAAGTTCGATGATGAATCATGAGAATCTTGTCACTAACGTTTAGACTAAGTTAAGAATTTTATAATAATTAGAGACACCGAATTAATGGTTTTTTTACTTAGTCGATTCCTGATTAGTTATGCTTATTCTTCACTATCTTTCCACTTATACTTGTTTGACAAAGAATGGATCCCGAAATCCCGACATGGCCCATGGTGTGGGAGGTACGTGATGAGAGAGACTATTTCGAGCTGCAATTGGAACTTAACCACACACGTGACCTGGAGAGCCTGTTAACACAATGCCAGGAAGAAAAGAACACCTTAGTCAACGAAATCGGGGACCACGAGAAAGCCATTCACGCCCAGGAGGACCATATTCGGGTACTACAGGAATGCATCGACAACATGCGCCAGGGGACGCGACGCGTCAGCGACAACAAACTTCAGTGGGAAACAAAGACCTATCTGCTAAGGGATAAAGTCGACCGCTACGAACAAGCCCTACTCAAATAACTTGATACCATCCAGGACCTCACCCAAGATGTACTTCAAAGGGACCAAGCCCTTGAAATCGCCAATGCGGCAAACGCCCCACACAGCCACTACTCGAGGTTGAACCAGAAGCGAACCCCGAAGAAGAATCCGAAGAGGATCCCAAGAAAGATGAGGAACCTGAAGAGGAACCTGATGAGGCTCCCATGGATGTTACCCAGGAGCCCGAGAAATGGCCGGAATAGGAACCCATGGAGATCATAAACATCAACGACGATAGTGATGCTGATAGCACGATTACTAATTAGATATGACATGTATTTCTTACAGTTAGTTGTACCTTAATGTATTCGGATGTTGTATTTCTTTTAGCATTTGATGTATGGTATTGTTGTATGATTTTCCAACTTATTCAGAACATCGCGTTTATATATTAATAGATATTACTTCTTGTCTCGTGTTAATTTTATATCTTGGTTATAATAATTTTTACTGGCATATAATGACTTGTGGAACATTTTGATCACTAATTGAATTTATTAAAGTTATGAATAGCAACTAACGTTTTGTGATACACACTGGCTGACCGTTATGGAAGGGGAAGACCCCGTATCGTGCCAAGAGGGGACGCTAACCCCCCAAGAAGCCGGACCCTTCGCCAGACTTGCCGCCACCACCTCCCCCAGCTGCAGGAGACAACTTAACTGCTCAAGCCTTACAGCAGATGCTGATATTTATGCAACAACAGACATCACCTCACAGAAACGTACAGGAACCCATACGGGATGCTAATGACAGAGTCTTGGAGAGATTCTTACACTTTGATCCACCGGCTTTTCATGGAGAGCCGAACGACGCCAAGGCAGAAGATTGAATGGAAAAGTTGGAAAATATCTTCACTGCTTTCCAATAGACTGATGAGCAGAAGGTTACTCTTGCTGTTTTTTGCTTAGAATCTGCTGCTCGTGACTGGTGGAGAGCCGTAGAAAGAAAGTGGGAACAATATGGGGTAGCACGGACTTGGGGAAATTTTCTTGCAGATTTCAATGAACAATACATTTCGTAGGTTGTTAAAGAGGCCCAGAGGGATAAATTTTATCGATTAAGGCAAGGAACCATGACAATAGCCATTAACTAACATCATGGAAGTGGAACTATTTGACGTTTGGGGTATAGACTTCATTGGACCATTTCCAATCTCAAATGGGTACATGTACATCCTCCTTGCGGTAGACTATGTATCCAAATGGGTAGAAGAAATCCCTACTAAAACAAATGATGTCAGGGTTGTGTTAAAGTTTCTACAAAAGAACATATTCACAATGTTTGGTACCCCACGGGCACTCATTAGTAATGGAGGATCTCACTTCTGCAACAAACTGTTCAACAACTTGATGGCAAAATATGAAGTGAAACATCGAGTGGCCACCGCTTACCATCCACAGTCAAATGGGTTAGCCGAGGTATCTAATAGGGAAATCAAGCAGATCTTAGAAAAAACGGTTAGCATAAATCGAAAAGATTGGGCTTTAAAGCTTGATGACGCTTTATGGGCTTATCGAATGGCATACAAAATACCTCTGGATATGTCTCCGTATCTATTAGTTTTTGGGAAATCATGCCATCTTCCGGTGGAATTAGAACATAAAGCGTTTTGGGCAGCGAAAAAGCTTAACTTCGACATGACTGCATTAGGCGAAAAAAGGAAACTACAAATAAGTGAACTAGAGGAATTCCGTCAAGATGCAACGAAAATGCCCAAATTTACAAAGATCGCACAAAAAGATGCCATGACAAAAAGCTACTAAGGCGAGAATTCCTAACCGGGCAAGTAGTACTGCTTTACAACTCAAGATTGCGATTATTCCCGGGTAAACTTAAATCAAAGTGGACTGGTCAGTTCGTAATAAAAAAAGTGCTATCACTAGGAGGAGCCGTTGAATTATTAACAACAAATGGTTGAACTTTTATCGTAAATGGACAAAGAATTAAACACTACTATGGGCCAGACAATCCACAAGAAGTTTCGACCATTGACTTGTCATAAGAATCTCTGTAAGTACTTATTACGTATTCCTCTCTTCTTTTGATAATTTCCTCATATGTTCGGGACGAAGCATATTTTAAGTTTCGGGGGGTTGTCAAGAATGCGTAATTTGGTGCTGTTGCATTTTGCATTGCATTTAGGACTGCATGTAGAAGCACTTGCATTATAATTTTAAAAAAAATGATTTCCTGATTTTTTTTCGATTTTTAGTTATTTTTGTTTTAGCACGTTTACCGTTTTAGCACGTCTAATTGCTTTTGTGTGTGATTTTTATTTCAGTTCGTATGCCCAGCTCCCTATGGGACAACATACTTGAGGGAATAATGTAATAAATTCTTGGGAGAAAAGTTATTTATTTGCTTGGCATGTGTTAAGAAAATTGGGTATTTGAGCATGTTGCGAAAAATAAGCATGTGAGCTTTTGTGCCTTAAACTGCTTTACACTATGCAAACTTATTTTTTCTTGAGTGTGTTATTCATGATTACTAGAACTCTAGAACTTGCTCTGGTATCTTCATCAAAGCCATGTATGTGTGCAATTTTTTGATAATGATCTAAGGCCATTTTTGTTCAACATACTTAGCCTAAAAAGCCTACCTATGAACTCATGATTCCCTAGTTAGCCAATTTTGAGCCTAAACTTTTATTCTGAGCCACATTGATCTTTAAAATTTACATGTTTTTATCCCTAAAATTTCTTGAGTTTATAGAAAATAAATAAGTTTGGGGGAGATGTGAAAATTTATGAAAAGAGAGGAAGTTGGCAAAAGAAAGAGGGATGAGCAGTATCTGGATAAATGAAAACAAAATACATGAGCTCGAAAAAGAAAGAAAATCTCTGGAAAAAAAATTATATAGAGAAAATCGAGCAAAGAAAAAACAAATCTGAAAATTGCGGAAAATGAGAGCTTGAGGCTAAAGAAAAAGAAGAAATGCAAAAAGGCCTAAGAATGAAAAAAGGAGAAATAAGGGTGGAATTGAGTTGAAAAAGAAAACTGATATTATGATTACATTGGGTTGGTGAATTGCAAGTCTGTATGCTTAAATTCTATTTGCTCAAGTCAAGTCACTTAATCCAAATTTCTCTACCCTTACCAAAGAGCCTACATTACAACCAAATAAAAAAGTGCTCTTTGATTCTTAGATTGTGTACACAAAAGTGGTAGAGATGTTAGACGATTTGCAAGCCTATGGTAGTTCTACTTTTACTGATTGAATTTGAGTTTAAACACTATTCATACACTTCTGAGAGTCAAGTGATATACTACTTTCTTGTGAGTCGCGATGTCAAGTACCCGAAAGAGTATTAATAGTGCCGAGTTTATGAATCATTGATCTCTTGATAATAAATTGCATGGTTTTCTTGAGTATGGAGTCGAGTGCTATTTAATGTTTATAGTGTTCTTGCGTGTTCGTTCGTTTTCCCCCTTTTATTATCTTTCTAAAGTTGCTCGAGGACGAGCAATGCTTTATGTTTGGGGGATTTTGATGTGTGTAAAATATACGTGCATTTTGGGGCTTAAACTGATACATAATTGGTGCATTTGCATGCATATTTACTATGTTTTTACTTGGTTTCCTTTCAAGGGCATGATACTGCGTATTCTTGTAATTCTTGCAGGAAACGGAGCTTAAAATGAAGAAATATTAGTAGGGATGCCCGGATAAGATTGTCGAATGCAAAGAGAAGATCAAAATGATGGAAAAAAGGAACAAGAGCAGGTCCACACGGTCAGACCGTGTAGCCTCACACGGCCATGTGGATTTGTGTTGGGAAAATGACACGAGTGTGGGAAGAAAGGAAGAAAATAGAGGATGGAGCAGGTCCACACGGTCCGACTGTGTAGCTTCACACGGTCGTGTGGACTTCGATTCCAACTGCACCACCAAACCGTGCGACATGCCTGCCCGTGCGACAAAGGGCTACGCCCAAGGCCACACGCCCGTGTGGGAGTCTGTTTCAGCGCATTTTTGGAGTTCTTTTCCTGTTCCAACTCTACAAGTGATCTCTCCAAGCATCTATAAAAGGGGACCAAGTCTTGCACGAAAAATCACAATTTGATACAGCAAAAACACATCAAATAACACAGGAACCGAAGAATCGAAGAGCTTCTGAGAGAAAAAGGCTAGGTCGGGAAGAACACCACAAGGCTTTCGCATCTAGGGAGCACAAGAGCTTCGAGGGCTTGGAGGGAGAATCCATCCTGACAAGAAGGGGTTTTCTTTCTATGTCTAAGAACTCTTATCTGTGCTTATATGATGTCATAATGTTGATTCGAATTTGTCTATGAGTTTGTAATCAATGTTTGGCATATTTTTTCGGATATTAGGGGCATAATCGAAACTGTGGATTTGTATTAAATATGATTACTTGTTTTCTTAATTAATTCATGCGTTCTATTTTATGAATTCGAGTGCTTATTTATAATTGCTTTTTATCTGATCAATAATTTGCATGTCATACTTCTAGTCCATAATCCGGGAGGTGAGTTCTAGTAAGACGAAAATCGAATTCAGACATGAAACATGTGTGACAGGCGTGTTTGTGGGGAGTTATTCAATTCACAAATCTTTTTGGAGTTATTAATGATTGTAACGATCCGGGAGGACTACAATTGTTCTTAATCAACTGTTTATGCACCACCTGGGAGGGGGAGTAAATGATATTAGAAATTTCAACCCATAAAATTGCATGAAGTGGTTTTTAAAACTTTATTCACATTTAATATTGAAGAAGCATGTTGAGATTATGTGCCTAAGGTTGCTCCTAAAGATGTTGAAAATACTTGTGGGGTTCACAAATTTATTTTATTTATTTTCTTTATTTTCGATTCGTAGGATTAAATAAACTCGAATTTTTGGTCGCTTCAATAAAATTGGAATACGATGTTATTATAGCCTAAGTGTTTCGAGCTTCAATCCCTGAGGAATACGACCTTGCTTGCCATTATCCTATAAACTACACTGTACACTTGCAGTTGTATGAACCAAAACAATTTTTGGGAACAGTATCAATCCGACTTTGACCAAATTTTCGGTAGCTAATAATTTAATTTTGGAGAAGTTAAATTATGAATTATTAATCTACATTCCGAATAGATGTTCATAGTATTTTTTATTTCTCAAAACCAAATTTTGGTGAGTGAGAAATTAATACACGAAGTTGGCCACATGAATGGACATTATGTAAAGGGCATAGTTTGTCCTAGTATAAATACTAGAAGGTGGTATTGGTTGGATATACAATAACACAAGTGTATGATCACAAATGGGACTTGGACTGGCCCGACTCTTTGGGCTAGGGTTCAGGTTCAGACATTGGAGGTATCCAGGTTCGTGTGTCTATGAATCTGGACATTGGAGGTGTCCAGGTTCATGTGTCTTTTGAAGTTTGTAACTCCTCAAGTAGTGGTCATAAAAAGAGGTTTGTAACTCATGGGAGTTACATTTGGTTTTAATGCCAACTCTCTTTATCTTTAATTCCCTACAAGTGTTGGAAATAATGGCTTATATAAGTCTAAAGTGTTTTATTGCATTGAGGAGGTTAGAAGGAAGAGATGAAGTCAGTACACACAGAAAAATCGCATATCTCTGCATATTCTTCAAGTGTCGATAAAAGAGTTGTAACATTTCAAAGAACGCCTCCAAGAACACTTCTTTCTGTATTCGTGTCCAGCAACCAGTTCTCACTCCTTCAAGTTCAAAAGGTTTTTTTGTGTCAGTAGTGCTACTGTACACAAAAGTGGTAAAGCCGTTTTATCTTTGGTGACATTACGTCGTACCGTGAACACTAGCCGGGACATATTTGTCTTGGGAAAGAGGTCTTCTTCGACTCGGCTTGTAAAGTTCTGTCAGATTCATGCTTATGAAGTTGGAGTACATTCACAACTTGTAATAGTTAGGTTTTACTTCAATTGTAATTTTATGTTTCTGTTTTGTAAGCCATCTTTAAGGTTTTTCCCGTTTCTATAACCACTGCAAATATCCAGCAATCGCAAGAAATATCGTACCTTCATGATGGCGAGGAGAAACAAAGGCTTAGCTTGGAGATAAATCTGACAGAAGACCTTCCAGTGGTTGCTGGAATTGTAGTTGTTGCTAAAAACGCATTGCGTTTGAAGCATGGAGCTAGGATGATGATTTCATATGCCATAACTTTGTCTTTAACAGACTTAGTGGTACACTTTACTGTATGTATTGTGTGGTTAGATATGAATTGAGGGTGTTTTTCCAAAATGTTCGTGTTTTGGAAAGAAATACGAAATGAGGATGTGTTTTCCAAAAAGTTCATTATTTCTAATTTTTGGATTGGAAAATGGATGATTCCAAAAACTAAAAAATGTGTTGAAACTAGTTTAAAACTTTCAACTAATCATGTATGATATTCGTGCTAAAGGGATGTCGTTTAAATAAAAAATTCCAAATGGTTTTCATCGTTTAGATGTTGTTACCAGGTTGGAAAATTTTTATAAATTCCTAAATGCATAACTGGAAGGAAATTAGATTAGTGGCCTAATAGTAATAGAACAATGAAAATCATTCTAATGCTAATGAAACGACCATGAGCTATGTAAGTTCTTGGGTAATCCAGAGTTGAACAAATAAACTCAGAATATGTGGGGGGAAGTTGTTTTAACGGCTAACCACATATTGAATAAAATCCCACTTAAAGGGAAAGATAAGACTCCTTACGAATTGTGGAAAAATCGTAAGCCTTCTTATAAATACCTTAAAGTGTGGAGGTGTTTGGCTAAGGTTGCAATACCTAAACCAAAGCAAGTTTAAATCGGTCCTAAAATGGTCAATTGTGAATTTATTGGTTATGCACTTAAAAGTAGTGCATACCGTTTTATGGTACATAAGTAAAAAAATCCAAAAATGACAGTTGGTACCATAATTGAATCAAAGAATGCTATATTCTTTGAGAATATTTATCCTTGTAAAGAAAGGATAGATGTAAGTTTTAAGAAACAGATGTATTCAGATGTTGCTGAAGGTGTTACTTCAGGTGTTATAACATCTAGAATAATTGCAGGTGTTACTGCAAATGTTTCTGAAGGTGTTGTTTCGGGTGTTATAACATCTGGAACAACACTTGGTACAACACCTGATGTCACACTTGACAGAATAGCTAGTTCAACACCGAATGGTAAAGAACTAAGACGAAGTAAGAGGCCTAAGGTGGATAAATCCTTTGGATCTGACTTCATAACATTTATGTTAGATGGTGAGCCAAACTCGATTAAAGAGGCTCTAAGTAGTACTCCGCTCTGGCAAGAAGCTATCAATAGTCAAATCGAGTCCATTATGCAAAATCATACGTGGGGGTAGGTTGATCTCCCTGCTGGTTATAAACCTTTAGGATGTAAATGGATCCTAAAGAAGAAGTATAAAGCATATGGAACTATTAATAAGTATAAAGCATGGTAGACAAGTATTAATAAGTATTTTCTCAAAATAAATTACAACCATAAAGTCACACCAACACTTAAAGGCTCTCAGTCAAAGTAATTTTCTTAATATATTAATCTTTAATTGCAGTTGTTAGACAAGTATTTTATTATGGTAGATTTCTGATCTAATTTTTTATATTCTAAATATTTGATTAATTACAATCTAATTCTGTCAATACCAAAATAAAATTAACCATTGAATAATTTATGTCGAAAATTTTGTAAATCTAAAGCTGATGATTTTTTAATTTACTATGGATCATTGATGTGTAATTATTGTATTTCGTATGTACAAAACTTTTAAAAGTATAACATATAAGTATCGACAATAAGGAAATTTAATATACATGTTGATGTTCTGCTTTGTTAAAACGTAGCAAATAATGAGAATAATTAATCTCCTTAATTATTTTCATTAATTCTCCTATAAAGAACTCAATTTTCAGTCATGGTCAATTATATGTTGTTTCACGAGTCACGTATCGTAAGAGTTTGAACATATTAGTTTGTGACGACGGCAAAATAAAATCAAACAGATGAATAATATTGTGTATAAAGAAGTATTCCAAAATTTATAATTTTGAAATGTACGTAGTTAACTTGATTTGTTAGAAGTTGTATTTTATATTTTTATATTCATTAATAGTGTAGCTCTTATATGCATGCAATACCTTGATGGAACACGTCCCATGCATTGCACGGGCAAAAGGCTAGTTAAATAATATAAATTCTTAGAAACTTAATTTAATAATTAATTAATCATATCAGATAATTTTCTAAGTTAATTAAATATGGGGTGTCACAATATCAAAATATAAATAAGATAAAAATAATATATATGTATGTATTGAAAAATTCTTAAAAATCGGTTCTATCTTCGGATCTTGATTCGATGCACGAAGGCAGTGCACGGTTCTCAGACGGATATTTTAAAAATCTCCAAAACCGTCCCAGAAATTTTTTCGGGAAGGTTCGGTTCGGAGAAAGTCAAAAAGTCAACGGATATTTTCGGTTCGGATATTTTTCGATTCGGATATCGGTTCGGTTCCAGTGATCTCCAAGTCCCGTGCACAACCCTAGGCACACTTGCATATTTCAATTCAATTCCAAATTGGATTAGACCGCTAAGGCGCTAAGGTATGGTTGTCAAGTGTCAACTCAGAGCAGTAGTTTTACCGCAACATTTCCACATTTCCCTCTCAACAATTTCCAATTTCCATTTTTACTCTTCAAATTACAAGATTCATATCACCAAGACTTATTATATATATTCTAAAAATTTATTTTTGATAAGACTATCTCCACCAGTTTGCACCATTTTAGTATGCGTTTTGTACTATTTTAGTGCATAATATGCACTTCATCTCCAGTTATTTGCACTAAATTCTACATTAAAAAGGGATATTCCATAATATTCTATTTTAGTGCATATTTTAATACACTAAATCATTATTTTTTTTAAATTAATGCAGCTACAATGTTGCTCCATTTCTAGCGCGGAACTGTTTACATCTTCAAAATGGCACAGTCTTTTGGCATAGTGCTAGTGCGAGTTTTCACTCCACTGAAGATAGCGCGCTCTCTTGAAGATACTCTAAATAACGTATTTGGTATTATTATTTTTAAAAGATGAAATTGCAATAAACTCCATGTAATATTTGCGTTTTTATATTTTACCATATAAAATATTTTTTTCATACTTTACCTTATAAATTATGTAAATTTTTACACTTTGTCTTATATTGAAATAGTCCATTACGATGATTAAAACTGGAAATAAACATTATAATTTTAGTGCATTAGCGACGAATATATATTTTTTCGTTACTAATGTTAAAATAAAACTTAAAAAAGTAGTAATTTAAAATAAAAAAATGTTAAAGTTTGTAACGAACACTTTACTTTTCAGCGCTAAAGTTTAAATAAAATAAAAATTAATTAAATAGTTAGCGACCAAATAAATCTATTCTTCGCCAATACTCTAATATTAGTTGAAAATGTGTGTTGTTTCATTGCAATTTGTTTTAAAAAAAAAATCTATTTTGCGTAAAACAAAGATACACCATTTTTTAGGACAAAATAGCGGGAGTTTTTGTTCTTTCGATGTCTCACAGAATATATTTCCGTTGAAACTTCCACTTGATTTGCACGAATGATATGTGTAAAATATACGGTATTTAGGAGCTTATTTTGATAGATATTCGATGCATTTGTATGTATATTTAGTATGTTTTAGTTGGTTTCCTTTGTTGGATGTGATACTGCGTATTCTTGTGATTTTTACAGGAAACGGAGCTTAATTTACAAAGATATCAGTAGGACGACCCGAACAAGAATGTTGAATGGAAAGAGACAATCAAATACGTAAAGAAAACGACGAATAACAAGAAACACGGTTAGCCCATATATTATTACACGACTGTGTGATATGTGTCCGTGTGATTTTACACGCCCGCGCGATTTGTTTGAGGGAAGAATTTTAGAGACGGAATACACAACCCAACCGTGTATTAATACACGGACGTGTATCTTGTTCAGGCCAAAAACAGAGACAAAAACACATTACACGACCTGACCGTGTTGAAATACACGGTCGTGTAATTTGCTTGGTGTGGACTTTGGTTCCGAATTTCGTCGGGACTCTATTAGTGATCTATAAAAGGAAGGCCAATCCAGAGAACATTTCACACGAAATTACACTTGGGATTATACAAATTTACATATGAGAGAGAAACACAAATCAACGAAGAACACCACAAGACCTTTTGCATCTACAAAAGCACAAGGGTTCAAGACTTTGAAGAAGTATCCATCCTGACAAGAAGGGTTCTATCCTCTTATTTTAGATCTCTTGTTTGTACTTAATTCGATGTCAAACTATTTAATTTCAAATTTGTCTATGAATTTGTTGTCAAATATGTTAGACTAAACTTTCTGATCCTAAGGCATAATAAAAAATGTGGATTCATGTTAATTCTAATTTGATTGTTTTTCTTAATTAGTTTAATGTGTTCTATTTATGAATTCGAGTGTTTGTTTCTTGTAGATTATCTGATCAATAATATGCATGTCCAATTTGTTAGTTTAAATTTGGGCAATGAGATCTATTACGAAAAACGAGTTCATAACATAAACAAGGATTAAGTCGAGAGACCTATAACTGTTTGTGAGGAGTACTTCAATTCTAAGATTTTTTATGAGTTAGTATTAATTGATTGAGTAGGGATACTTTCAATTCTTATTAATCAACTATTTATGCGCCCTCGGGAGAGGAAATAAATTACTTTAGGAATTGAACCCATATATACACATAAACTGGTTTTGATGAAACATTAATTGAAATTAATATTGAAGAAGCATGTTGAGATTATGTTCCTAGGGTTGTTTTCGTATTTGTTGAAAACTTGTGGAGATCGGGCCTTTAATAATTTTAGATATTTTATTTGATAATTTAGGATTAGTTTAATAAACTCTTTAATTTTCGACAGCTTCAATAAAATTGAAATATTATATTTACTGTACTCTACGTATTTGATATTCAATCACTGAGGAATACGACATTGCTTGCTGCTATCTGCTAGCTACAATGTACTTTTGCAGTTTAGTGAAAAGATTTTCACGATCAACGAACCATCACGACGCCTATTAAGATTGGATGTGAGGACTAGTCATAAAACTCATGTGGTTGAGTTGTGAGGAACAATCTGATAATTGCCCAGGAATACCCGATTACATTCTAGTCAAACAAGGTATGAAGTTTAGGGATAATTTATATGGAAGCATGATCAGTTTGCTATGATTGTAATAAACTATTTTTATTATTTAAGAAAAAAAAATTAGGGGTAAAACTATCCATATAGGACATAATGAAAATTTTTACATAGTTCATATGGTAATTAAAGTATAACATAAAATAGTTTATATGATAAAGTATAAAAACGAAGATAGTACATGAGGTTTAGAGTAATTTTCTCTTTTTATATAAAAATATATTTTTGTTTTCTCAAAATAAAAATTAATTATTATTTTATTTAAATAATTATATATTTTAATATATTTCCGCTATTACAATAAAATAACATTAGCAAAATATTTACAATTGAAAATGCCTTTTACTAACAATCAATCAACCTATTCAAATGTAAAGTAAAAAATGTCTTCGAAATACATCATATCATTTTCTCCCGACAAAATATGCAAACATATTTTAAATCCTCACACGTTATCCAATTTCATACAAAATACACTCTCTCAAAATATTTTTTTTCCAAAACCAGAAAATAAAATCAAACAAATGGATGGCGGATTTTGAGAAAATAATTGAGGAAAATTTAATATATATACTCCCAAACTATACGCGAATTTTTACATCATTCACTAAATTATTTCTTTTTTTATGTACCCCCTGAACTATACAAGGTTATCTATGGTCTCATTCATTTCTCCCCACCGACAGAATATTCCCATCAGATTTGCAGACGGGAGTAGGAGATATGACTGTAGAAATTTTCGTATAGTTCAGGGGGTTAGATAGAAAAAAATATATAGTTTAGTGGGTGATATAAAATATATAGCACATAATTTGGGAGCATAGTACAATTTCGTTTAGCAATTAAATCAACTTCAATTTTTCATTGAATTCATCTCCATTTTAATTCTTTGATTTACTACCTTATCAGGTTCTGACTCTCCGAAAATTTTAACTCTCTCTATTAGAATATGTGTGTGTGCAGTAACGGACGCAGGATTCCAACTTTTTTTTTTGGGTCGTGGGGGGAGGAGTGTTGAAAGAACGGATTGAGTTCATAAATTTAAACTATGAGAATATATGTTTATAAACTGACTATAGTTAATAGTTTTTTATATTGTAAAACACAACTACTTGAAGTTTTTATCAAAGTTTTTTTTTCTTTGGGGGGAGGAGCAATTGTAAATTAATTTCTTTATTTTAACTACAAAAAAATAATTTGAAAAATTTTTGGAGGAAAAAATGTTTTTGGAAAACTTTGGGGGGGTAGCGGACCCCTCTTGTCCCCCCCTGTCCGCCTCTGTGTGTGTTTGTTGTGTGT
This sequence comes from Rehmannia glutinosa, assembly GCA_016081115.2. NCBI lineage: Eukaryota > Viridiplantae > Streptophyta > Magnoliopsida > Lamiales > Orobanchaceae > Rehmannia > Rehmannia glutinosa. Next base: position 33,800,475 of record CM071926.1, read on the forward strand.
GCATCTAATTGTAAGCACTTGACTTATATGTATTTGTAAATGTGTGTGTATGCAGTATGCTTAGTAATATTTTTTCGATTTATGTACTTGATTGAGGTCCTGATTGTCCAAGAAAAATGCAAAGATTAAAGTGCTATTATAAGTGACGTTGACATTTATACCAACTCACATTGGAATAATAAATAAACTAAAGATAAAAATCTGCGAGTAAAAATACTTGCAAACGTATCAACATGACGAAAATTTCACTAGTTGGTAAATAGTTTACAAATTGAAGTGTATATAACACAACTATTACGAAACAACTATTAAAGCTCTTATCTCTGAGTAGATCAATTATGATATATTAATCAACTAATCAAAAATAGAATATATAAAGACTTTTAATCTCGTGAACAAAATGAACATTAACAAACTACAAACAAAGACTCAATATCTTCAGCATGTGTTGTTCTACAGATGCATCAATACTTCAAACACCACTTAAAGAGTGTAAAATTCGATCTTTATTTCTTCTCTCAAAACTCGAACTTTCTGCAATTCTTGTGTATTTCTCTATGAATCTCGTGTATTAGCGTGTGGGATTATGAAGCACACCCATCCTTTATATAGGCATCCAAGACTTATACAAAATATGAAAGAAAATATATACAAGTAAAAAGATATAAATTATCTCATTTAATTAAGTAAGATATCGAGATAAATATCTCGAGTCATTCCTTATCAATAAGATCTCAACAAATAAAGAATTAGATTTGACTCAATACTTTTCTCTCAAGGATAATGCTTGAGAATTAAGATACAACAAAATCTTTCCATATACAATCTTTCCACATAAGGAAAACGTGCAAACACGTTTCCAACATAACAACATAACCTTTTGTTCTTTATTTTGCTTAGAAAAAAATAACTAATTTTAGTGTCAAGATACTTCTTCAGGTTCATCTAGTTTGGTAATCATACATAATAAATGGTGAAAACCATAAAACTAAACTATAATTTAATATTTTATCTTTACATATGCATTAAAGAATAAACATAAATACCAATGAGAATTTTAATGTACGCCCTAAACTATGCGTGATATTTGATATCACCCACTAAACTCTTTCTTTCTTCTTAACCCCCTAAGCCGTACGAAAATTTATACCGTCACATCTTTTCCTCCCCGCCTATGAAATATTCTCATTAGAGCCCGGCAGCAAGGAGGGGATGAGACCGTAGAAATTTTCTTATAGTTCAGGGGTAGTGAAAAGAAATAGTTTAGTGAGTGATGCCAAAAATTGCTAATTGTTCTGGGTATATTAAAATTTCCTTCAAATCGCTTCAAAAAAAAAAAAAATTTCCTTCAAATAATTTGATGTGTTTTTAAATATAATTCTTACTATATGATATATTGATAATGTCATTTATTGTGGTCAATAGATACTTCAACTAACTATATTATGTGTATTGTTTCGTGGTAATTAATGAAGATATATATAGTAGTATAAATAATTTATTAATTGATTAAAACTAATATTATTTGATATATAGTATTTTGAACGAATAAAATAATGTTTTCTGGCATGTCCTAACTTTACTTCTATACTTTTCTTTAAAAGAATTCTCTTATGACCGCCACCTGCGAATAAGAGCGCGACCCTTTACGAATCGTCCGTGTGTGTAAATTAGCCCTCCTCAGGCCTCATGTCGGCCAATCGCATCCTGAATAGAATCCAATTTCTTTCTCGTGAGAGAAGGCTGGCAAAAAAGGAAATTGGTTGTCCTTATCCAAACTTCACTTCCTATTAGAGTTATAGGGGAAGCAACCTTGTCTTAACCCTCTTCAACCGCTTACGGATGAATCCACCATCTTTGACGTATGTGAAGTAAGGACTAGTGGCTGGTGTATCCTAATTCCGCGTGTAGAATTTATCTTCTAAAAACAGCAATCCCGAGATAATTATCTCAGTTAGAGCTCTATTGTATACTCGTCTAGACTTCTACTCGGCTATGAAATCTGAGCCCTATCATTAGTTGACAATTAAGAGGGATAATGTGAGTGATTGTTGGCTAATGGGTTATTAATTAAGTCGATTATTGAGTTGAGGGAATGTAGGCATAATGTCTAAAGATTTCAATAGTTTGGTATACGTATCAGTGAGTATTAATCTTGTTGCAAATCAAGATAGGTGGTGGGAATCTTTATGTCCTCCAACTTGATCTTTTGACCGCTAGTCTTTTGGGTACTCGAATTCAGTATAATTAGGTCGTTTACGATGGATCAAGTGGGATAATATGCAAAGTTATTTCATGTTATGCAATGTTCACATTCAAGGATGATAATTCACTACAAGAAAAATGGTCTATCCCAACATAAATTTAATGACGCTACCAAAAAGCGTCATTATAACTAAGTATGTAATGACGCTTTTTAAAAAGTGTTTTAAATTATAAAAATTAGTGACATTTACTGTTAGCATCTTAGTAAATTTAATGACACTTTTATTGAAGTGTCATTATTTTAATAAAATTACCGACTTTTTTTTATAAGTGTCACGATAATTATAGAATTTACTTACGCTTTTTTACTTGTGTCTTTAAAATGACAACGCTTAGTAAAAAACGTCATAAAATTGATGATACTTTCTAATTTACTTACACATTTTTTTATTTGTCGCCAATTTTTAAAATTTACTTTCACTTTTATTGTTTGTGTCATTAAAATGGCGACACTTATTAAAAAGCGTCATAAAATTGATGACACTTTCTATTTTACTTACACATTTCTTTTATTTGTCACCAAATTTTAAAATTAATTACACTTTTATTGTTTGTGTCATTAAAATGACGACGCTTATTAAAAAGCGTCACAAAGTAAAAAATTGGAATATCTATCCCACATCGAAAGATTGAAGTGTTCCGAGTGACTTTGAGAGTTAATAAATAGACAATATGGTGTATAATTGACTAACAACAAATATATTCAAAATATGTCAAAAATTAAATATTAAGTTTATTTTTTTAAAAATATTAATAAATAATTGATCTTTAATAAATTTTACGAAAGCTAGAAATATAAATTTCATCATAATTTTAATGACACTAATTTTCAAAAGCGTCGCGACTTTAAAGACGCTTAATAGCGTCCCTAAATTTCCAACGCTTTTAGCGTAAGCAAAGTTTCATTTAAAATATATTAAATCTTTATTACTTGTGACAGAAAATAGCGTCACCACATAATGACGCATTTGATAAAAGCGTCATGAAATGAGATTTACCTACGCATAGATCTTGCGACACGAATATTTTCGTAACATCAAATTTAACAACGCAACTCATGACGCTTTCAAAAGCGTAGGTAATATACCTTGTGACGCTAATAAGCGTCACCAAGTGAAAATTTTAGCGTCACTAAACACAGTTTTTTTTGTAGTGATTAAATCTTCATCTCAAGTTCAACACAACATGTGATGCTACATTTTAATATTTGGTTACATTTATAATTTCTTATTCTCTCAATATAAAATGAAACCTTATTAGACATTCTTCAATATATTTATCTTCAAAATTTCTTCTTTCAAAATATCCTAACCATTACACTCTCAAAACCCATTTTTAGAACATAATTAAATCTACTTAAAACACTTAACACAAATTTATAGATTTTTATATATGATTATTAAGTTTATAAATTTTTAATATGTGATTATTAGATTTTAAAATCTTGTCCACCAAACAAAATTTGAATACACCTATTTAATTAATACCAATGTTAATTGGAGAAAAGTGGAATATAAAGAAAATTACAAAAATATGAAAAAAGGGGAGAAAGAGAAAAGGGGAAAAAAGCTGCCTGGGATGTAGTAATTGCAACTTGCAATCACAAAATTACTAAAGATCAAATTATATATTGTATCGTTAGTTTATTGAAAAAGATCATCTTGTGAAACGGTCAGGTGTTGATATTGCTTTGTTTTGTCTGCCTTAACACCACGACCCCATTCAAAAAAAAAAAACACACACACACACACTGTGAGTTGTGACCAACTAAAACTTCGTTCTAAATATTTGTATATAGCGCATATGAAATATTATATATTATTAAACTAATAATATATAAATCTCTTACGAAATTTTGAATAAAAAGAAAAAGGTCCAAAGTCACATGGTATCTTGTATTTTCATCGACAACCATAATACAAAAAATATGTATCATATGTTTATATGTTGTCTTATTTTCCACGGTAATGCAAAAATAATGCTACCGAAAGCCATGTGGGCTTGTAAGGGACTAACGGTGATAAACGGCTTGATATGGACTAGAGTATATATATGTGATGTTTCATTATGGAGAATTAATTGTATGGTTTTAATTATGGCATTTATGTGGGGCACCTAATCTAAGTGTACTTGTTTAAGCAGCCTCTTAAATACACAAATAATTGTATAGTTTATCAACATTCTCCAACATGTTCTAAAGTCGTGTAATTTTTATTTTAAAATTCGGATCTGTGTAAAATTAATTGTTCGCCACATATAAAATCTTGGTTATAAAATGTGAAAAAAGTAATGGTAAACATAACGAAATGAAAAGGTTAATAATTAGAAAATTATATCTAGGTTCGAAAATAGTACCCCAAGGTTAATTGGTTGGATTAATCGTATTCTTTTTTTGTACAAACCATCAATTGCATCATTTATTAGATTAATAGTGTCAAACACTAATTAAATTCAATCAATAGTTCTAACTAAATATATATCTAAGCCAAAATACAATCAAAGTTGACATATAGCTATATGTAGGTGAGAAATTAATGTACTAATATTTAAACTCTAGGAAATTGACATGTTGGTAGATATTCTGTTTTATGAAAATACTCTTTTTCTTTCCCCCAAAGATTTGACAAAGTAAATAAAAGATTTTATTTTTAAAAAAAAATATCATATCGATCTTTTTAATCGAACTTCACAACTTATTAATTCAAAACATATATATATATTTTTTTTTGTATAGAAAGTAAAAGAGTCGTATAAAACAGTTTTATATGACATTTCCCTAAAAATATCGAATAATGAGTCCAAGCATTGCCTAACTATATATTAAGGTATTTCTATTTTAGTTAAATTCATTTCAATTTTAATTTTGTGAAAATATTTTGTAATAATTAATATGAATTTTTGACAGATACTTTTGAATAAGTTATACAGTTTGACCAATTTATAAATTGATAGCATATGATAATTCATTTTGCTAAACAGTCGCATATATTTTTACGTGGGATATAAATTTCTCAATCAACAACTATATAAATAAACAAATATCAAGACTTTAATCAGATTCAAAAATCGAAAACTTCATAATGTTAATGCCTCAAACTCGCTAGGGTTTGAAAAAAATATGCTCTCCTCGTACAAACCCTAACGTCGTCGCGGGACGAGATCCCAGCCAAATTTTTGGCCATCTGATGGACGATATCAGCCTGTCATCCGCTCCAACCTATTTCCCGTTGGTTTTTTCCTCACGTAAGAATTCTCATGAGCCATCTATGGTTCAACTTGTTGCGGCCCACGCCCTTGATGCTTCACAACTATTGTTAGTTGTCTCCCACAAGAAGTCAGCACCTCCTTCGACAAACATGGAGATGGACGCTGCACATGTCCTTCCTTCACCCTCCTTGGTGATCCTCCATGTTGCCACACGCCTATGAAGATGTTGCCCCCGGATGGGCGCATGCCCATGATGTCGGCGATCCTCACGCTCCAAGCCGGGCGCATGAAACCTCCTCCCCCATGATGTAACATGATGCTACTCCTCTTTGATGGTCTCCACAATGCCTTCAACTCCCAGGATTCCATTGCGGACCATGAGATTCATGGGGATGTTCCAGATTTGGTCAAATAAACTATTATGGATTTTTTTGACCCCATGGGTAAGCTTGTCATTCCACAAGTTACAAAACAAGTTCCATCATTCGCAAATATGGTCAAAGGTAACTCTATTCCCATCTCTGAACCCATTAAAAAAGGTGATTATTTTTCGATTACAATAGATGAAAATCTTTATAACCAAAGACTTAAGGAATTTTTCTTTGCTTTAATTGGGCATGTGTTATTCGATCAAGGATCTAAACATTGGTCATTGCTTCCATTACAAACACGTCTCACTGAATTATAGGGTATCACACATGATTGGAAGTTAATTCCATTAGTAAAAGGGATATTTTGCATAAAACTTTCTACTATTGCGGATAGAACTCGGATTGTGCAATGTTCTTCTTGGCAACTTGGTCAGGGTATTATTAGTCTATCACCATGGGCATCGGATTTTAATCCTTACGAGATTAATACCTCTGTAGCTAGTGTTTGGGTACACAATTTTGAGCTTGGTATTGAATATTGGCATCCTAGCTAGCATCATCTTGGGCATTGCCAAGGCTATTAGGATCCCAATTTAGATTGATGAAAAATCATTGAATGGTTCTCTTGGTCATTTTGTGCGGGTCCTTGTGGATATTGATCTTGTCAAGCCTCTTCGGGAGTATATTATGGTTGAACATGTGGGTCATTGTTCGTTTGTTTCTTTGAGTTATGAGAAATTACCAAAATTTTGCTCAAACAATCCTGTTACGGGTCATAATACTATTGCATGTCGTCGTATTTTGCCTTATATTCCTAAGGTGTAGATCATGTGTCTGTAACGTATATAGACATGTCCATTTATCTAAGGATAAGGGTAAGATCGTGGATAACTCGGTGGAAGAACTGTTGGGTTCGCTATACCGTGGGGCTTAATGCGTGAAATTAAAAATTAAAACATGCATACGATTATACATAAAATAAAAGCCCCGAGTTCTCATAGCGATTTAACGATCGCGCGAATTATACAAGCGGTAAAAATCATAGTTTGATTTTTTACCTAAATAGCTTCCTTTTGAAGAAGATGTAGAAGGATTTCAAATTCCTCGCAGCAGGGTAAATCATCGAATCACGATCTCGTAGAGATCCAAGCGTCCCTCCTCTGAAGATAGTCCACACGATGGATGGAAGCACCCGAATTATAAATTTCGCTAGTAATTTATAACCCGTTTCAATGTTCAATCTCAAATTTGAGTGAACAACAATCCTTAATTCAATAGGTGAAATTAAGAATTATTGTTGTGTAGTTAAACCAAGAAGGGTTCTTGATTTTTCCTACGAAGAAGAAGAAGAAGAAGAAAAACTTGGAGAGTGAATAAAAGGGTAGACGTTTTTTCTTAGAGAGAAGATGTCTACAATTTTTTATCTGTTTTATATTTCTTATTCTTCTACTGATTGATAAAGATACTTATATGATTCATCCAATGTTTATAAAAGTGTCCAGGTTCAAAACCTAAAATCAGTAAGAGAATATTATAGGATAATCTCAATTGATCCTACGATATCTTGCCATATTCACAAGAAAATCCCTCCATCTTTTTCTTTCTTTCAAAGTAGCCAGATGGGCCTATCCTTATGGGCTTAAATAAATATTGGGATGGACATTTAATTAAAAAGGTCTATCAATTAATTTTAATTAATTGATACAGCCCATATTTAATTAATTTGATCAAATCAATTCAATCTAACCCAAATAAATAATCCAATTATTTATTTGGCTATATTTAACTATTAAATATAGTCTTTCATAAATTAATTGAACTTATCAGTTAAATTATTTTTCACTCCAAAGACTTCCTAATCTAAACAGGCTTAATTAAATAATCTAATTATTTAATTAAATATTTAATTCAATCATTGAATTAAAATCAATCCATAATTAATTAAACTCTATCAATTAATTGTATTCAACCTCTTGGACTATTTTCGATTGAAGAAATGACACCAACCATTTTGTGTGTGACCCTTTAGGTTCACTACTAATCCTAGCAACAGGCTTACAACTTTTGTAACTAATGAATAATAATTATTCAATTAATTAATCCAATTAATTAATACGTTTTGAAATTAACTCTTTAATTCCAAAAACCTACAAATCATGGGAACATCTAGCAAGTAGCATGATCGTCAGGCAATAGGTGAAATAGCGAGTAAACATATTTCAATTGTGGTTGCAACACGTACGGTCCTTTCGACATCTAATCTCCCGATTAAATCTTGGGAATGGATTATAAGTCCAAATCCACTTGATTTAATAAATGTGATTCCATTTCAAGTTCTAGTGATTTCTTTATGAATCAATATTCATCATGCCTTGGCCAAGGTCTTTAAATCACAAACTATGAAAACACAAGAGATTCGATTGTCAATAAACAAGTGTCTAATTATATGTTGGCCACTGATTAACATCCATATACACTAGTGCAACATCCAAAATATCCCCTTTATGATTGTCAAGCAATCAGAAGATAAATCAAAATATTACAGGATGTACATAAGGCTACTATCGTGCCTAAAGTCTAAGGACTAATCATGTACTATCGCAATGTGGAAATTATTAATTCGACAATTAATATTCCATTTAAGAATTTCCATTGGGTCATGTTATGTGTACTTGTTCTCTAACAAACACCCGCATATATGCATTTGCATCACAATGCTAATGTTAATGGAATGCAACATCCTCGTCATACGAGAATGCATCATATGCACAAGTCTTGTTGGGCTATTCAATGTTTTATCTTTAAAAGCCCATTGACTTGGAACTAATTTAAGATCAAAGCCTTAGAGACATGTTCCATGATTTCCATCAAATGTGCGACCATGTCCCATAGCTTAATATGATTTAAGAACTTTATCAAACTCACAATTAATAGTATTAAATGCAAAACAAATGATAAAGAAATGCTTTTATTTATGTGATTCTCCACAAAATTGTCTTTACAAGTAGAATAAACTCCAATCTAATTGGAGCGCCGGGCACCCTATTCTAACAATCTCCCACTTGCCCTAGCTACAACTGCCCATGTAACTTAGGCCCATCTTCTCAAGATGTCCGTTGAATACCTTTTGTGATAAAAGTTTAGTTAGTGGGTCTGCTACATTTTCTGCTGAAGTGACTCGATCCACAACGATGTCGCCTATACCAATGATCTCTCGGATCAGATGGTATCGTCTCATGATGTGCTTAGATCTTTGATGAGATCTTGGCTCTTTTGCTTGCGCAATGGCTCTGTTGTTATCACAGTAAATCATTATTGGATCAATAACAAATGGAACTACACTCAACCCTTGGATGAAGTTTTGTATCCAAACAACTTCTTTTGTCGCATCCGATACAGCAATATATTCAGCCTTTGTGGTGGAGTCTGCAGTTGTTTCCTGTTTGGAACTCTTCCAACTGACTGCTCCACCATTCAAGGTGAATATATACCCAAACATGGACTTAGAGTCATCTACATTGGAATGAAAACTAGAGTCAGTAAAACCTTCTAGTTTCAATTCTCCATTGTCGTATATCAAAAAGACATCCTTAGTTCTTCTCAAGTACTTAAGGATCATCTTAACGGCCTTCCAGTGATCATCCCCTGGATTTGGCTGATATCTGCTCGTGACACTCAGAGCATGAGCAACATCAGGCCTAGTACATAACATCGCATACATTATGCTTCCAATAGTAGATGCATAAGGTATGTGAGCCATCCTTTCTCTTTTTGCGGGTGTCTTGGGGGACATAGTCTTAGAAAGTGAAATTCCATGACTCATTGGCAGGTATCCTCGCTGGGATTCCTCCATTGTAAACCTTTTTAGCATTTTGTCTATGTACATGGACTGATATAGTCCGATCATCCTTCTCGATCTATCTCTATAGATCTAAATCCCTAGGATGAAGGATGCATCTCCCAAGTCCTTCATGGAGAATTATTTAGACAACCAAGTTCATGTTGACTGTAATAATCATATATCATTCCCAATGAGTAGGATGTCGTCAACATAGAGTACAACAAACGCAACTACGCTCCCACTAACCTTCTTGTAGAAACATGGTTCATCAGGTTCTTATGAAAGTCAAATGTTTTGATCGTTTCATCAAACCTGATGTTCCAACTCCTCGAAGCCTGTTTGAGTACATAAATAGATCTCTGGAGTTTGCAAACCTTTTGCTCGCTCCCACTAGATATGAAGCCATCTGGCTACTTCATGTAGATCTCTTCTTTAATGTTTCCATTAAGAAAAGTAGTCTTCATATCCATTTGCCATATCTCGTAGTCATAACACGTTGATATGGCCAGCAAGATCCGAATGGATTTAAGCATTGCTACTGGTGAAAAAGTTTCCTCATAATCAACTCCTTGTTTCTGAGTATAACCTTTTGCAACCAAACGTGCTTTGTAAGTTTCTACCACTCAATCTACTCCAAGATTCCGCTTGTAGACCCATTTGCAGCCAATGGGAACAGTTCCCTGTGGTGGGTCCACCAAAGTCCATACCTTGTTGGTATCAGAATTAATAATAGCCATTAAAATAGGTAGATCCGTGGACTGGATTTGGTCCTATGTACTCATATAATAGGGGGGTCCTATATAACCCTCCCCTATATATATATATATATATATATATATATATATGCATATATATATATATATATATATCCTACGAATTCTAAATAACAAAACTTTGTTAAACAAATTAAAACCAAATCACTCCTGTACAGACTTTGATATCATTTGAATAACAAAACTTTGTTAAACAAATAAAAAAACAAATCAAACTTGTACGAATTTTGAGATCAAATGAAATGTGAAGCCCTGATTTTTTCGAGCTTATAATTGATCCTTATTGTCATTTATACTTTTGATCGACTATTTTACCGCGTCATTTTGACGGGTAATTGTTAATAATATATACATTTTGTATTTTATTTTATTTTACTTAATTGCTTGTGATCATGATCTTCATTAATTCTATTTTGCATTTATGATCACTTGATTGATCATTTTTACTATTTTTGTATTTATTAGTCACCTTAGAATTTTAAGAGACTATTTATTTTAGAGACTTTTACCTTATACAATTAAGATTTTGATTTAGATTAAGTGATCATGAGACTTATAAGTGATCAAGAAAATCACTAATTATTTTGGAGGTTGACATATTTCATCTATTATCATCAAATTTGGGACAAAAAAAAATATATGGAATTACCATAATGCCATTATAGTGGACGGCCAACATGGATATTTTTGGAGTAAAAATATCATCCAACTCTTGTACACCTACACCTTATATTAGTCATCTTGTGTATAATTATATCATTAATTCAAACATTATACACATCATCTCTTATATTACTTCTTTAATAATATTTTTGCCAACATGTTGGAAGTCTTCCAACATTCCATTCAAACCAAGTCTTGTCCATACCTTTGACCTTCAAATTGTCTCCCATGCATGAGGCAAAATGCAAGACACAAAATTTGAACAAAAAATTCCTCTATCTCCCTCTCACTTGGACGACCAATAGGTCATTTTGTGCCAAAAAATTCATTTCATTTTTATCACCAACACATTCAAGCCTTGCAAATTTCTCCTCCTTCTCTCTAAAATCTTCCAACTTCTCTCTACTCTTCTTCTTACTTTCTTCTTCTATACTTAGAAAAAATTTCAACATTTTCCTCCTTATACTCCATAAAAGTCGAACACCCCCTACAAGGTAAGAAATTTTATCTTCAATCCATTTTTGATATCACATAGTTCACCACTTCCACCTTCTTAACTTAAGTTTGAATTTGATTTGGAGGTACATTTAGAATACTTTGAAGATTAGAGCTTGACATCATTTTGAAGAAGGACTTCAAACTTGAAGAAGAACTAGTAGAGGAATTTGGACTACAAGGTAAGAATTGAGTACTAGACCCCTTCTTTCCTATTCTTTCTATTATTTTCAAATTTTAACACCCCTTTTTAATTTTTGAGAAATAGGGGCTGACTTTAGGTGATTTTGGAGTTGAGCCAAAATTTCCAATTTTAAAGCTTCAACTAGTCTCCAAACACCTACTACACAAGGTAAAGTGTAGTCCTTCTCATTTCCTTATTTCCTTCTTTTTCTCCTTAATTTCTCTCTCATTTTTCTAACTTCAAATTTTTGATATTTCTTGACTTAGGGGCTGACCTAAGAAGCCTCATCCAAAAATTGTGAAATTATCCTTTTATTTCACAATTTCCAATTTAAGGTGGGTGGAAAAATATTTTCCAACTATTAGGTGTTTTATTAAAATGCATGTAGAAAATTTGATCATGAGCCTTGAGATATATATAGTCTATGTATTGCATGTCAATTTTATGTATCAAGTCATGAAAAATCTCAAGAGTTGCTCAAATTTGCTATTTATTGAATTTTAGGTGCATGCATGTGCAATTTAATGTTTTAATTGATGAATTATTGTATGTATTGAACATGCATGTGTATGATCTTTAAAATCTATGTTTTGTATGCCTTATAACCTGGAAAAGTCGAGCATAATTGATTAAATTTCAATTTTGGACTTAAAAATGTAAAAATGAAAAGTTGGTGGACTAAATTGCAAGAAAATGAAAGTTAAAGGACCCCTTTGCAAATTTCGAAAATTGGGACTGTACTCAGGTTCAAAAATGACTTTTGGACATTTTAATAAAGTTTTAAGAGTTTTAAGATAAATAAAATCAACCTTTAAAAGCCCATGGACTAGATTGTAAAATTTTGAAAGTTTAAGGGCTACTTTGCAATTTTTAAAACTGCACCAGACCTAAAATTTGAAATTTGAAATTTTTACTCTTAAGGTACTGGGAATTACATATTTTAAAAGTATTCCAAAAATCCAAGTGTTTAGGGCTTGGAAAGTAATTTTACAAAAATTGAGGGACTAATGTGTAAAATACTTAACTTAAGGACCCAAATAAAATTTCCAGTACTTATGCAGTCCATGCACCTGGAAATACTAACTTAACCATAACTTAAGTATATTTTGGACTCAAGGTTCAAATTTCATAACAATTGGACCCTTAAAGCCTTAAAAGTAATTATTTCAAAATGGGACAAAAATGATATTTTCAAAAGTTAAAGGACTTACACATATTTCTTTTAAAAACTGCTTTTGTCTCAATATCCCACTAACTTTAGTGACATTTTCCAACTGGAATCACATTAAAAGCCCTTCCGGTTTGTGAGTTCCGATTATTTTAAACTTAAGGTCCGAATTGGCAATTTTTGCAAGTTTGGGGCCAATGTGAGAATTTTATAAAAACTCGACCTCAAAACTTTAAAAACCTGAATCTATGAACAATTTAGAGAATTTAGGAACTGACCTCATAATTTTTCAAGGTCGGGATATTTATTTATTCAATTTTAACCCCAAAAGTGCTGATTTTTACAAAACGGGGCTAAGTTGCAATTCTTCTTTTATAAAGGACATAACTTAAATTATTTTCTCTTTTACTAAAATAGCCCTGGACCCTCTGGCTTGGAGATTTAATTAAAGTATTTTACTTTCCCAAAAATCCTTGACTTATCGGATCAATTTGACCGATTAATACCCGATCGCGGAGCGACTTCCTTGCCTTGCGATTTTGAATCTATAACGGGCTTATGTTCCACCTAATCTTTCAAAATATCGAAGGTTGCTTATCCTTCCGATAATCATCTTCATCCAAAAACTCCACCAACGCCAAAATTGCTACTCGCGAATTTTCAAAAATTTTCTGAATCGCTTTCGAATCAATAATACTCATCGCTGGTTGATGCTGTCAGACTTGTATTTACCTTCCTGCCTCGAGTCAACTTGGTGTGTCGAGCTCACGATCGGAATGGATACATCGGGGATGGAACCGGCAGCTCGGATGCTATTCCACTCTTCCCGCCCCATCGCCCTAATCCCGCAACCGAGGGACGGAGTTTGTCCAAGGAAGCGGGTCGTAGTATTTTGAGGTATAATCATGATTATGACAGATCCGAGACTTGCAAGCTCCTGTGGATTTTGTCTTTGCCTATGGAGCGATAAGGTGCGGTCTTGGACCATCCTGCCGGGAGTTACAAGGAAGAACGAAGGAATCATTGTCTCCGATCCACACGATTTCGGAGTTATCGGACTGTTTGGTTGGCGCTACAAACCGCACGCAACCGCTACTTGTTTTGCATTGGTTGGCGCTACAAATCCGTACGCAACCATTATTTGCCTTGCATGGGATTGGCGTTACACTTCCGTATGCAATCCTACCTGTCTTTACTGAATCACATAGTGCATGTGTGACCATGAACTATTTTCTTGAACTGTATAAGTATATTACTTAAATATATTTATCACGACGCTTGTGGACTGTGTGTGTGAATTCATGCATCATACTCACGCATTTTCATATAACTGTTTTCTCGCATTAATTGTATATTGCGCCACACTTGCACACGATCACCCCATCCACTGAGATTTCTGTCTCATCCCCACCTATTTTCTAACCTTAGATGAGGATTTCGTTGATGATGCTGAACCGGCCCTGGATTGAGATCTTGTACTCCGCTTGTTGGATTTACTACTTCTTCTTGTTGTTGATTGGACTCTTTTCTTGTGTTGTTGTTGGACTCTTGTATTCCTTTCCTTTCCGGTTTGTAACTGAAGGGCGTAGGACCCTTTGAGTTTAAGTTGTTGTATTTGGTTGATTTTCGGGTATGTAATTTGAATTATGGATTGTGGACTGTAAGTATTATTTGTACTTGTTATTTATTTCCGCTGCTATTTAGACTCTGTCTCATTGGGTTCTCGTTGATATTTGTCTGGACTGTTGGTTATTGTATTTAAGTTGTGGATCATCGTCGCGTTCCGTTTGGGGTGTGACAGTTAGAGTGGTATCAGAGCTCGGCTAGTAAGATGGAAACTTACACCGAGCTGACCCAGGATAGTACCCTCGGTCTGTGTTTTGGGTAGTACCACGACTTGACCAATTAAGTGTGAATTCGATTTCAAATTGGCATAGAACCGTCTTATTGATGTTTGAACTAAGTTAGAACACATATTTTGAGATTTCATAGTCATACTTGTTTTGACTTAGTTGATTCTTGACTGATTTCCCTATTCGTCCTTTCCTTATTCTCTCCCTATCTTTCCTCTACCTTTGACTGATCCGCCTTAGTTTTGTTTGATCAGGATGGAGCCCACGCCGCCTTCATGATGGGATGTTTTCCATGCCCGTGCTGAGCGGGAATATTACCGGGCACTGATGATTCATCGCACCGGAGAGTGATCGCGCGACCACGTAGCTAGCCCAGAGCCCAAGCGTAATAGGGACCTGACTCAGTGCTTGGCGAGGAGCCAAGATGAAAAGTGCAAGCTGACCACTGTCATCAAGGACCGCGACAACACCATAAGAGCGCGGGAGGACCAAATACAGAGTATCCAGGAGCGCCTGGATAACATGCGAGAGAAGATGAAAAGGGCAAGTGACGCCGCGAGAAATGGGAGATTGACGCCCGCTTTATCCCGCGACACCGTCGAGCGCTTGGAGGAGACCTCATCAAGCAGATGATGATCATAGAGGACCTTACACATGCCCTAGCTCAGAGACGCCGACCGGGAGGTGCTTTGGCGCCTAATGCTCAGCCATTGCCACCGCCCGAGGTGGAGCCCGTACCTGACGCCGAGGAGGATCCCGAGGAGGACCCAGTCGACATTGGAGAGCCAGAGGCACCCAAGGCTGCTCCACTCGATGAGGCTCAGGGATTCGAGCAGTGGTTAGACTTCGTGGATTGGCCCGAGGTCGAGGCGCCACCTCACCCGACCGACCCGATTATGGACATAGCTGCGAGCGACGATGATGGCGATCTCACCGATTAGTTAGCTTATTGTTAGTTTGTACTTCTGTTGTTGTAGGCGCTTATTCCAGTGTTGTACCTTACCTTCTATTGTACTAGATTCTGTTGTATTTTGGTTCCGATGTATCTTGACTCAGTATTCTACTGTTGTACTATGGGTGTATTCAAGTTTTACATTAATGGATATGCCTTTTGCTATTTATTCAGTGTCTTGTGTTGATGTTACTTTCCCTACGATATAACTTGCTTTACGCGAATAATTATTGTATTCATTTACTCGTGAATCGCAACTAACGCTTCAAGATACAGAATGGCCGAACATCGAGGATGTGGGAGACCTCGTCGCATTCCACGAGGGGATGATGACGTACCCAAGGACCGGGTACCCTCCCCTGAATTACCACCACCTTCTCCACCTGCTGCAGGAGACAATTTGACCGCACAAGCCTTACAAAGAAATACTAGTTTCATGAGGCAGGCGAGCCTCAACCCCGTGCTCCCGAACCCGCCAGAGAGGCGAACGTTCGCACGTTGGAGCGATTTCTGCGGTTCGACCCACCAGCCTTCTTGGGAGATCCGGACGATTTGAAGGCAGAAGAATGGGTAGAGAAGTTGGATAATATCTTCAATGCTCTCCAATACTCATACGAGCAGAAAGTCACACTCGCCGTATTTCGTCTGGAATCGGCTGCTAGAGATCGTGGAGGGCGATTAAAAGGAGATGGGAACAGAGGGTAGTCGAACATGGGGAAATTTCTTGGCCGAGTTCAATGAATGAATGTATATTCCACAGTTGTGAAAGAAGCGCGCCGAGATGAATTCCACAGTTGAGGCAAGGAAACCTGACTATAGCTCAAGATTTAGTCCGAATTTCACCGATTGTCCAAGTATGCTCGGGAACAATCGATCAAGAGGATAAGCTTTACAAGTTCACTCGAGGATTGGCGGAACTTTAAACAATTTGTTGATTGAATCGACAACCTACTCGGCCGCGCAGTAAAGGCGCTCTCCGCATTGAGTCGGGATCGAACCGTATTGGACATGATTCTGCAGAGTAGGCCATCGAATAGTCTTAAGAGGATGTGGGGGACCATCTAAAGCGCTGCTAAGTTTTGAAGGGACCAAGAATAAACAGATAAAGGAAAGAGACTAAGATAAGGAAAGCGGGTCAGTGTGTGCACATTGCGGCAGGGACATACCGCCAACGCATTGTTGGCGTAAACAAGGAAGGTGTTTGCGCTGTTTTGTGGTAGTAATTAGAACCACTGCAAGATTGCCCAACGATGATGACCCAACCAAACAGACGCAGCCACGAAGCGGAAATGGCTGGGTAATCGGGCAAGGATGCCCGCTCGAGCTTTTGCACTAGCCGAACAGAGGCTCCGGGAGGCAATGATGTGGTGGAAGGTACGCTTCTAGTATCTAACCACTACGCTAAAATATTGTTCGACCCTGGATCAACGCATTCATTTGTTGCACCGCATTTTGTACACAAACTGCGTGCATGCATGGAACATATGCCTATATGTCTAGAAGTGTCAACTCCTATGGGTGCAAGTCGGATACCGTGATATTATCTATAATGCATGCGAAGTTAAGATTGCTGAGATAAACTTTCCTGTCGATTTAATCCTATTACCTATATCCGAATACGACGTGATATTAGTGATGAACTGGTTATCTGCACACCATGCACAAATGGACTGCCATAACAAGTCCATTAAGCTATGTGAACCCGGAAAACCCGAAGTGGAAATTCCGGGAAGGGCACGAGTTAAGATTGCCCCAATCATTTCAGCAATGAAAGCGAGGAAGGCGATCACTAGAGGGGCTCAAGGGTACTTGGCATTTGTAATTAACAAACCCAAGGTTGAGACACAAATCAACCAAGTACCTATAGTATCAGAATATACGGATGTATTTCCACAAGAACTCACCACTTGTCCTCTCCGGATAGGAAGTCGAGTTCACCATCGGCGTTGCCGTGGACTCGCCCGATTGCCAGAACACTGTATAGAATGGCTCCTCTTGAGTTACAGGAGTTGAAAACGCAATTACAAAAACTGATGGATGTGGGATTTATCCGACCGAGTATGTCTCCGTGGGGATCACCTGTGTTGTTCGTCAAAAAGAAGGATGGCACATTAAGACTATGTATAGATTATCGTGGTCTTAATAGCGTGACCATCAAAAACAAATATCCCCTCCCGAGGATAGACGAACTATTTGATCAACTTCAAGGAGCGACGGTGTACTCGAAGTTTGACTTACAGCAAGGATATTACCAACTGAAGATCCGCGAGGAAGACATTTCCAAAACTGTATTTCAAACTCGATATGGACACTATGAGTTTGTAGTAATGCCTTTCGGTCTGACGAATGCACCAGCAGCATTTATGGACCTGATGCATCGAGTCTTCCAACCTTATTTGGATCAATTCGTAGTGATATTCATTGATGACATACTCGTATACTCCAAGTCTAGAGAAGAGCACGAACGTCATCTGAAAATCATTTTAGAGACTCTACGAGAGCATAAGTTGTATGCCAAATTAAGCAAGTGCGAATTTTAGCTTAGTGAAGTCGCATTCTTGGGACACATAGTATCCGGCACTGCGATTGCAGTGGATCCTTCGAAGGTACAGACAGTGGTTGAATGGAAACAACCCGAGTCGTAACGAAATCGGGAGTTTCTAGGATTAGCCGGATATTATCGAAGATTTATCCAGGACTTCTCCAAGATAGCGGACCACTCACTCGACTAACCGGAAGCAAGTCAAGTTTGAGTGGAATGACAAGTGCGAGGTGAGTTTCCAAGAGTGAAGAAACGACTTACTACGGCTCAGTCTTAGCCTTCTTCCAAAGGGAACCGAAAACTTTGTCGTCTGGTGATGCATCAAAAGAAGGACTAGGAGCGAGTGCTCATGCAGGAAGGAAAAGTTATCGCTTATGCATCACGAAAGCTCAAGCCGTATGTGGCCAATTATCCAACGCATGACTTGGAATTGGCAGCGATAGTTTTCGCATTAAAGAAATGGAGACACTATCTCTACGGAGCAACATTCACGGTTTTCACGGATCACAAGAGCTTGAAGTATCTATTCTCTCAGAAAGACCTCAATCTGAGGCAACGGAGATGGATGGAGTTGATTGAGGACTATCACTTTGATATTCAATACCATCCCGGGAAAGCTAACGTCGTAGCAGACGCTCTAAGCAGAAAGGCGAGCCTAGCTAGACTTATGATTCGAGAGTGGGAATCATTAGAAGAGCTGAGCAATTGGAATCTGACAAGAACCAATACTCAGATTTCATGTGCTAACATTTCAGTTACACCCAATCTGCTGAAAGAGATCAAAGAAGCACAAGAGAAAGATACACATCTTCAAAAACTGAAGGAGAAGATACTTAAAGGAGAAAGATCAGAATTCTCGGTACCTGAAGATGGAGTTATCAGATTCCAGAATCGAGTGTGTGTACCGAATGACGAGCAGATTAGGAATAAAATCCTAGCAGAGGCACACCGTTCAAAATACACTATACATCCTGGAGGAAACAAGATGTATAAGGATTTGAAAAGGAGTTATTGGTGGGTAAACATGAAGAACCAAGTAGCAGAATTCGTTGCGAGATGTTTGACTTGTCAACGAGTAAAAGTAGAACACCAACGACCATCTGGTTTACTACAACCGTTGAGAATTCCCGAGTGGAAATGGGAACATATAATGATGGACTTCGTGACGGATCTACCAAGGACCAGAGGAGGCCATGATGCTATTTGGGTAGTTGTAGACCGACTCACGAAATCTGCACACTTTTTACCCATCAAAAAACTGATAGCTTGCAGAAATTTGCACAGATTTATATCCGATAAATTATTCGACTGCATGGAGTACCAGTCGACATAGTATCCGACAGAGACCCGAGGTTTGTCTCCATATTTTGGAAGTTCTTGCACGAGGAATTGGGTACCTCGCTAAGTTTCAAAGACAAAGAAGACATCCACAAACCGATGGACGATCGAGCGAACAATTCAAACCCTTGAAGATATCTTTGCGAGCTTGCACATAGGATTTTCAAGGAAGTTGGGATTCGCACTTACCATTAGCCGAGTTCGCCTACAATACAGATTATCGAGGCCACGATTGGGATGGCACCCTACGAGGCATTATATGGGCGAAAATGTAGATCCCCACTACACTGGGAGATTGATGACCAATGGACTCCGAAAGAGAAATGAAAGTCGCCCTCGATTCCAAAGGTCGACTTAGTTCAGGAGGCCATAGAGAAGGTCAAGCTGATCAAGGAGCGGATTCGCACAGCTCAGAGCCGCCAAAAGAGTTACGCGGACAAGAGAAGAAAGGATTTGGAATTTGAAGTCGGAGATGAAGTATTTCTCAGACTCTCACCACGGAAAAGATTGATCAATCCGAAGAAAGGAGGCAAGTTGGGTCCGAGATATGTTGGACCATACAAGATTTTACAGAGGATCGGGAAGTTATTCTACCGACTCGAGTTACCAGCACCATATGCGGGAATGCACGATGTATTCCACGTATCGAGATTGAAGAAATATCAACCAGATCCCGAGCATATCATCACTCGAGATACTCCTCCTCTAATGGAAAATCTATCCTACACCGAGAGGCCGATCCGGATCATTGATCAGCAGATACGACAATTGCGTAAGAGAGAAATCCCGATGGTTAAGGTTGTGTGGCAGAACCACAACCGAGACGAAGACGCAACGTGGGAAATGGAAGAAGATATAAGGAATCAATATCCAGAACTATTCTGAAGAGAATTTGTAGACCAAATTCCTTTAAGGAGGGGAGGATGTGAAGCCCCGATTTTTCCGAGCTTATAATTGATCCTTATTGTCGTTTATACTTTTGATCGACTATTTTACCGCGTCATTTTGACGGGTAATTATTAATAATATATACATTTTGTATTTTATTTTATTTTACTTAATTGCTTGTGATCATGATCTTCATTAATTCTATTTTGCATTTATGATCACTTGATTGATCATTATTACTATTTTGGTATTTATTAGTCAGCTTAGAATTTTAAGAGACTATTTATTTTAGAGACTTTTACCTTATAGAATTAAGATTTTGATTTAGATTAAGTGATCATGAGACTTATAAGTGATCAAGGAAATCACTAATTATTTTGGAGGTTGACATATTTCATCTATTATCATCAAATTTGGGACCCAAAAAAAATATATGGAATTACCATAATGCCATTATAGTGGACGGCCAACATGGATATTTTTGGAGTAAAAATATCATCCAACTCTTGTACACCTACACCTTATATTAGTCATCTTGTGTATAATTATATCATTAATTCAAACATTATACACATCATCTCTTATATTACTTCTTTAATAATATTTTTGCCAACATGTTGGAAGTCTTCCAACATTCCATTCAAACCAAGTCTTGCCCATACCTTTGACCTTCAAATTGACTCCCATGCATGAGGAAAAATGCAAGACACAAAATTTGAACAAAAAATTCCTCTCTCTCCCTCTCACTTGGACGGCCATTAGGCCATTTTGTGCCAAAAAATTCATTTCATTTTTATCACCAACACATTCAAGCCTTGCAAATTTCTCCTCCTTCTCTAAAATCTTCCAACTTCTCTCTACTCTTCTTCTTACTTTCTTCTTCTATACTTAGAAAAAATTTCAACATTTTCCTCCTTATACTCCATAAAAGTCGAACACCCCCCTACAAGGTAAGAAATTTTATCTTCAATCCATTTTTGATATCACATAGTTCACCTCTTCCACCCTCTTAACTTAAGTTTGAATTTGATTTGGAGGTATATTTAGAGGACTTTGAAGATTAGAGCTTGACATCATTTTGAAGAAGGACTTCAAACTTGAAGGAGAACTAGTAGAGGAATTTGGACTACAAGGTAAGAATTGAGTACTAGACCCCTTCTTTCCTATTCTTTCTATTTTTTTCAAATTTTAACACCCCTTTTTCATTTTTGAGAAATAGGGGCTGACCTTAGGTGATTTTGGAGTTGAGCCAAAATTCCAATTTTAAAGCTTCAACTAGTCTCCAAACACTTACTACACAAGGTAAAGTGTAGTCCTTCTCATTTCCTTATTTTCTTCTTTTTCTCCTTAATTTCTCTCTCATTTTTCTAACTTCAAATTTTTGATATTTCTTGACTTAGGGGCTGACTTAAGAAGCCTCATCCATAAATTGTGAAATTATCCTTTTATTTCACAATTTCCAATTTTAAGGTGGGTGGAAAAATATTTTCCAACTATTAGGTATTTTATTAAAATGCATGTAGAAAATTTGATCATGAGCCTTGAGATATATATAGTCTATGTATTGCATGTCAATTTTATGTATCAAGTCATGAAAATTCTCAAGAGTTGCTCAAATTTGCTATTTATTGAATTTTAGGTGCATTCATGTGCAATTTAATGTTTTAATTGATGAATTCTTGTATGTATTGAAC
Organism: Rehmannia glutinosa; assembly: GCA_016081115.2. NCBI lineage: Eukaryota > Viridiplantae > Streptophyta > Magnoliopsida > Lamiales > Orobanchaceae > Rehmannia > Rehmannia glutinosa. Next base: position 33,822,709 of record CM071926.1, read on the forward strand.
ATGCATGTGTATGATCTTTAAAATCTATGTTTTGGATGCCTTATAACCTGGAAAAGTCGAGCATAATTGATTAAATTTCAATTTTGGACTTAAAAATGTAAAAATGGAAAGTTGGTGGACTAAATTGCAAGAAAATGAAAGTTAAAGGACTCCTCTGCAAATTTCAAAAATTGGGACTGTACTCAGGTTCAAAAATGACTTTTGGACATTTTAATAGTTTTAAGAGTTTTAAGATAAATAAAATCAACCTTTAAAAGCCCATGGACTAGATTGTAAAATAATTTTGAAAGTTTAAGGGCTACTTTGCAATTTTTAAAACTGCACCAGACCTAAACTTTAAAATTTGAAATTTTTACTCTGAAGGTACTGGGAATTACATATTTTAAAAGTATTCCAAAAATCCAAGTGTTTAGGGCTGGAAAAGTAATTTTACAAAAATTGAGGGACTTATGTGTAAAATACTTAACTTAAGGACCCAACTGAAATTTTCAGGACTTATGCAGTCCATGCACCTGGAAATACTAACTTAACCATAACTTAAGTATATTTTGGACTCAAGGTTCAAATTTCATAACAATTGGACCCTTAAAGCCTTAAAAGTAATTATTTCAAAATGGGACAAAAATGATATTTTCAAAAGTTAAAGGACCTACACATATTTATTTTAAAAACAGCTTTTGTCCTAATATCCCACTAACTTTAGTGACATTTTCCAACTGGAATCACATTAAAAGCCCTTCCGGTTTGTGAGTTCCGATTATTTTAAACTTAAGGTCCGAATTGGCAATTTTTGCAAATTTGGGGCCAATGTGAGAATTTTATAAAAACTCGACCTCAAAACTTTAAAAAGTTGAATCTCTGAACAATTTAGAGAATTTAGGAACTGACCTTATAATTATTCAAGGTCGGGATATTTATTTATTCAATTTTAACCCCAAAAGTGCTGATTTTTACAAAATGGGGCTAAATTACAATTCTTCTTTTATAAAGGACCTAACTTAAATTATTTTCTCTTTTACTAAAATAGCCCTGTACCCTCTGACTTGAAGATTTAATTAAAGTATTTTACTTTCCCAAAAATCCTTGACTTATCGGATCAATTTGATCGATTAATACCCGATCGCGGAGCGACTTCCTCGCCTTGCGATTTTGAATCTATAACTGGACTTATGTTCCACCTAATCTTTCAAAATATCGAAGGTTGCTTATCCTTTCGATAATCATCTTCATCCAAAAACTCCACCAACGCCAAAATTGCTACTCGCGAATTTTCAAAAATTTTCCTGAACTGCTTCCATTAATCAATAATACTCATTGCTGGTTATTTGATTGTACTTGTATTTACCTTCCTGCCTGAGTCAACTTGGTGTGTCGAGCTCACGATCGGAATGGATATCGTCGGGAATGGAACCAGGCAGCTCCATTTGCTATTCCACTCTTCCGGCCCCATCGCCCTAATCCCGCAATCGAGGGACGGAGTTTGTCCAAGGAAGCGGGTCGTAGTACTTGAGGTATAATCATGATTATGATGATTTGAGCCTTGCAAGCTCCACCGTGGATTTTGTCTTTGCCTATGGAGCGATAAGGTGCGGTCTTGGACCATCCTGCTTTGTTAGTCCAAGTGGCTACGATAATCTAGAGGGGGTGAATAGATTATCTCGGTTTTGATTTTGCCCTCTTTTTGAATAATCAACCAAAGACGAGAATGTAAATGCGGAAATAAAACAACACTCGTCGATTTAAAGAGGTTCAACCCACCTAGGCCTAATCCTCTACCACCCCAAGATATCAGGGATGGATTTCAAAAAGAAAGAAAAGATTTTATTAATTTACCAAAAATTAATACAACACCTGAGGATTACCACAACCCTCCTTCACCACTTTGAGGATTACCACAACCCTCTTACACCACCTTGAGGATTACCACAACCCTCTTACAACACCTCGAGGATTACCACAACCCTCTTACAACACCTTTGAAGATTACCACAACCTTCAAACACCTATCACCTAGATCACCCAAGTGTATTCTTACCACAAGAATACTCACAAGGATGTCTTGTGTTGAATGATGACCAAAATCAAGATTACAACTCAATAATGATTGATACAATATGAGTGCAAGTGTAATCAAGAATTGAAAGCCTAGACCTCAAATTTGTGCAAGTGAAAGTGCTAAGGCTAATACAACAAGATATATGAAAGTGTTTGCTTTGTTTGCTCTTTGCTTGTATATTGTGTTGTATCTTGTTGCTTGAATGAAGCCTCTATTTATAGGAGAGGTCTTGGCTTTGATTTCAGGACATTGGCTCCTCCTCCTTGGGGAGTGATTTGCTGCAAAAAAACCATTTAAAATCATCAATATAGCTGTTAGAAATCAATCCCACAAAATAGGGAAAAGCATGCTAAAACGCATACGGATAGTTTCTTTGTCAAACATGGGGTTCGACCGGTCGCGCAGAGATAAGATTGAAATTGAATTCTGCGAATTTTTACACAGGGGGACCGGTCGAAGGGGGTGCGACCGGTCGCCCTCACCGTATGACTGACCGGTTGCCCTTGAGCGTTTTTGAAGCAGAGAAGTCCGGAACAAAAAATCCAACTTGCGGTGCAAGTCGCCCTCCCGGTCGGCCGGTCGTCGACCACACCGTCGCCCACAGTCGGTCGACCGTCGCCGCCCTTTTTTTTCTTTACGTCCCATTTTCTGTTTCAAAACTCAACTCAGTGCGGGTTGCCCTATAGGGCGCCGGTCGAACTGAAACAAAAGTGTTGTCCAATTTTAAATCGAAAATAAACCCCAAGAAATACTCCGAAAAATAGTAAAAACATTTTAGATCGATCGGAGGTATTTGGACAACATTTAGAGACATTGTTTTGGTATAAAAACTCATTTTAATAAAATCATCAAAATCATGATAAAAACATTTATCTAACAAACTCCCCCTTTTTGATGATTACAAACCAAAACAATTTACAAGAGGACGATTTTGAAAACAAAACAATTTTCCGGTTTTAGAGTAAACTATCCGTTTAATAACATTTTACAAAAAGCTCCCCCTATCAATAAGCATATCAATAAGAAGTATTGTATAAGCTAGAAGCACAAGCTTTAACAAAATAAACAACAACTTCATGAGCTAGAAGCTCCCCCTGTCACAAGTACTTAAAACAAGTCCATAAAACAACCATTGGACTAAGTTTTCTTCACAACTTATGGCCTAAACAAGCCATAGCTTATAGCTTCTATATCGAGTTTTTATTAGCTTCTTTGAGCTAACGAGCAATTTTCCTGTTTCTCCCCCTTTGGAATCATCAAAAAGAATGTGAGGACAATAAAAACATCATACAAATATATCAAAGTGCGCCAAAGAGACGATTTATCAACCATAGAGCAATTTTAGGCTTAAAGACCAAGGAAAATGGGAGAAATGTATCATGAAGAGTTCATACGCTCGTTTTATTTCCCAAAACATGATCTCAAAGAGTATAGAAGACTTTTGGAAGCGAGAGAATCATGTAGAAGTTGAAATTTTCATTGAAACATTTCATCAAACACATTGTGGGCGTGAAAAATAAAAAGAGTTGTATATAGCCCTTGTAAATGATCCAAGCCAAAAAAATTTCATCACCAAATCATACCAATTATCATACAAAACAGCATAACAACTAAGCTCATCATGATCATAAAATAATATCATCAAGTAATGTACAAGAAAGGCCATAAACTCAAGGGTTCAACCCAATTGAGCAAAGTAAGGAAAATTCTTACCATTTGATCGGAAAAGATGAGCAATGATGATGATAAACATGCTATAAGGTCCAAGATATAAATGGGATGCATGAAAATCAATTTTGAGTGACAAAAGTGTGCATTTGGCAAAGGGGACGAAAAATGGCCAAAATGAGTGAAAAAGACTAATGCTGAAGACAGAACGATTTTAAACCAAAAAATGGCTTAGGCGACCGGTCGAGGTTGAGGGCGACGTCGGCGTTGAGGGCGACAGGTTGCCCTCAACCACTTCAGCCTTTTGTTTTGCAATTTTTCCAAAATCCGAATTTTCAACCAAAAATCCGATTTTTCGCCCCTAAGTTTTAGAACGTGCAAAATACAAACGTAAATTTCATTCAATATGCATTATGCCTAACCGAGATCGTATCGACGCAAAAGTCTCGGAAGTTAGCGGTTTGTGAAAATATCCGCTAATTGATCTTGAGATGGTACAAAAGATATCTCAATTTTTCGTTTTGAGACACAATCCTTAGAAAATGATGTCGAATCTCAATATGTTTAGTACGGTTATGATGAACCGGGTTTTGAGCAATATTTATAGCGGATACATTATCACAAAAGATAGGTACGTTTTCAAAAGAGCATTTGTAATCCGCTAAGGTTTGTTTCATCCAAAGAAGTTGAGTACAACAAAATGCGGCGGAAATATATTCGCCGGCCGTTGAAAGAGAAACACATTTTTGCTTCTTTGAAAACCAAGAAACTAGGCAATCGCCTAAAAATTGACATGATCCGGGAAGTACTTTTCCGATCATCAATATTTCCCGCATAGTCCGAATCACTATAACCTTTAAGAGAAAAATTTTCATTCTTTGGATAAAATAAGCCATATTGAATGGTGCCTTTCAAATATCGAAAAATCCTTTTAACGGCACTCATATGAGATTCTTTGGGATTGCTTTGAAAACGAGCACATAGGCATACGGCATGAAGAATGTCCGGTCTACTAGCGGTTAAATAAAGTAAACTACCAATCATACCTCGATACTTGGATTCATCAACCGACTTGCCTTTTTCATCTTTGTCAATTTTGACATTGGTTGCCATAGAGTCGAGGCGGTTCTTCCTTCTTCAATGCCGAACTTCTTCAAAAGTTCTTTTGTATACTTTGATTGCGAAATATAAATACCTTCTTGGCATTGCTTAATTTGAAGTCCAAGGAAGAAGTTTAGCTCCCCATCATACTCATCTCGAATTCACCTTGCATTAACTTGGAGAATTTCTTGCACAAAGATTCATTAGTAGCACCAAAGATAATATCATCAACATAAATTTGCACAAGTAAACAATCTTGCCCTTTTTCAAAAACAAAGAGTGTAGTATCAACTTTACCTCTTGTAAAACCATTTTGCAAAAGAAAAGAGCTAAGTCTATCATACCATGCACGGGTGCTTGTTTTAAACCATACAAAGCCTTTTTAAGTTTATAAACATCATTAGGCCTAGAAAAATTTTCAAACCCGGAGGTTGTTTTACATAGACTTCTTCTTGAATAATACCATTTAAGAAAGCGGATTTAACATCCATTTGGTAAAGTTTGAAATTTTTGAAACAAGAATAGGCAAGTAAAATACGAATAGCTTCTAAACGTGCTTTACGGTGCAAAAGTTTCATCATAGTCAATACCTTCTTCTTGACAATACCCTTGAGCTACTAACCTTGCCTTATTTCGAACAATGTTGCCTTGATCATCAAGTTTGTTCGAAATACCCATTTTGTACCAATAATTGTTTGAGATGGAGGACAAGGTACTAATTCCCATACATCATTTCTTTCAAATTGATTCAACTCCTCTTGCATTTCCAAAAACCAATCTTCATCCTCAATAGCTTCCTTAGCATTTTTAGGCTCTTTTTGAGATATAAGAGCTTTCTCGCAAAATTCCTTGAGTCATTACTTTATCAAGGGGATCACCAATAATAAGATCTTTTGGGTGATCTCCTTAAATTTCAATGCTACGGGAAGATTCAAGTATCACCCTATCTTCTTGAGGAACATTTGAACTTGAAGGTTGATCATATGAAATAGAAGGTTTATCATTATGAGCATCACTTTGATCAATAGGTTCAACAATATCCTCTTCATCACTATCGTCATTGGGTATTCTTTCAACACCCGAGGCTTCATTAAATTTGACATGAATAGATTCTTCAACAACCATGCTAGTCTTGTTGTAAACCCGATATGCTTTGCTCTTGGTTGAATACCCCATAAATATACCTTCTTGGCCTTAGGATCAAGTTTGTCCAATTGATCCTTAGTATTCAAAATAAAGCACTTACATCCAAATATTTTGAAATAACTAATATTTGGAGTTCTTCCTTTCCAAAGCTCATATGGAGTTTTATTCATATTAGGACGAATATAAACTCGGTTAATGACATAGCAAGCGGTACTTACGGCTTCGGCCCAAAAATACTTTGGAAGTGAAAATTCATTGAGCATGGATCGACTCATTTCTTGTAATGTTCGATTTTTCCGTTCGGCTACTCCATTTTGTTGAGGTGTCCTTGGAGCCGAGAAATTATGAGCATATCCTTTGGTTTCACAAAATACTCTAAATTCACCGTCAAATTCTCCACCTCGATCGCGAATAGACTTGATAGTATCTTCTTTTTCATTCTCAATAAGTCTACACAACTTAACAAACTCATTAACGGCATCGTTTTTATTGGTAAGAAAAAGAGCCCAAGTATATCTCGAATAATCATCGACTATAACAAAAGTGTAATGTTTTCCACTTAGACTAGCCGTACCAATATCCCCATACAAATCAAGGTGAAGCAATTGTAGGGGTTTGGTAGTGGAAATTTCATTTTTGGGCTTAAAACTACTCTTAACTAATTTGTTCTTTTGACAAGTGTCACATAAGCCAAGATTTTCAAAATTTAATTTGGGTAGTCCTTTTACATGTTGGTTTTTGTAAATATTTTTCAAATTCTTGTATCCAACATGTCCGAGTCGCCTATGCCATAAACTCGTTAAATCATTATTGGCGACAAGACAAGAAACATTTTGACTAACCAAATCACTAGTACAAATTTTGTAAAGATTGCCTTTTCTATTTGCTTCACAAATAATATTACCATTTTTAAGAATAAGGCATTTTTCTTTATTAAAAGAAACATCATAGTTTGAATCACAAAGTTGGCTAACACTTATCAAATTAAACTTAAGCCCTTCTACTAAAAGAACATTACAAAGAGAGAAAGAAGAGTTACCAATTTCTCCATTTCCAAGAATTTTTCCTTTGCCATTGCCGAACATGACCATACCCTCTTCTTGGAGCTTGATGTTGGTAAAAAGCTCTCTCCTCCCGGTCATATGGCGTGAACATCCGCTGTCCACGAGCCATTTCGAATCCTCCATGGTTGTTATAGCCCCTATTACCTACAAAATCATTTCTTTTAGGTACCCTATAATTTTGGGGTCCATGGGGGTTAGTCTTGAGACCTTTGGGTCTCCAAACATGTCTTGAGCTATTTCTCAATTTGCAATTATTAGCATAATGTCCAACTTTGCCACAATAAAAACAAGTAGGAGTATTATAATTATTGGCACGTACAAAAGTCGGACCTTGGTTATTTTTCTTAAAAACACTTTGAAACGGCTTATAACCAAGTCCCGATTTGGAATGCTCACCTCTTTGTGCATCTAAAATTTTTGTGACTTTATCCGTACTTATGTTGAAACGATGCACGTCATTTTTCAAACATTCAATATTTTTTGTGAGCGATTCCTTTTCGGTTTCAAGAGAATGAATTCTAGTAAGAGTAAGAGCATGAGCTTTGTCTAAAGATTCATAAGAGGTAAATAATTTTTCCTTTTCAACCTTAATCTCCTTATGCTCCTTTTTCAAATTTTTGTATTTAACGATTAAATTTTGAAACTCAATTTGCAATTCATCAAAATCACATTGCAAGTCATCAACTATGGAGGAAGTAGAAGAATTTGAGTGTACCTCATTGTTTTCATCGTCTATAGCCATGAGACCGTGTTCGGTTTCTCCTTCCTCATCGGTTGTTTCGAGTAGTTCATCCCATGTTTTGACTTCCGCATTTAGAGCCTTCTTTTTTGTAAAAGGCTTCCTTTTCTTTTGCTCCTCTTCATCGAGCTTTGGGCAATCGGCAATGAAGTGCCGGGTTTTTCCGCATTTAAAGCAAGCATTATCTCTTGGTTTTCTTGCTTTATTTTTATTCACAAATTTTGCAAATTTTCGAACAAGTGCGGCCGTCTCCTCATCATCATCATCATTATCATAGTATGCATTATTAGAAGAGGAAGCAAGACCTTTTGGAATATTTTGCATACCCGATTGATTGATGGTTGGTTTGGTATTTTTCCTCTCCTCGAGATAGACTTCATAGATGAGGAGGTTCCCGATGAGCTCGTCAAACTTGAGTGTCTCAAGATTTTGTGCTTCCGTGATTGCCGTCACCTTTTCGGACCATGAGCCGGGAAGAGCATTCAATACCTTAGTCACTTTGTCTTCTTCGGAGATGACTTTACCGAGGGCCACAAGAGGATTGACAATGTTGTCAAGCCTTTCCACCATCTTGGAGATGCTTTCACCATCATACATGTTAAAGTTTTCAAAGTCTTTAACAAGCATGGTCTTTCTAGCTTGCTTGACCTTCTTTGTCCCTTCATATATAGTCTCCAATTTTTCCCAAACCTCATGTGCCGACCTTATGCCTCGTATGCGATTGTACTCGGTGGCGGTAAGTGAGCAATGCAAAATATTTAAGGCCTTACCGTTTAGAGAGAAAGCCTTCTTATCATTTTCATCGAACTCCTTGAAAGGTTTAGGAGTCGAGGTGCCATCCTCCATTTTTTTCGTTGGTTGATCAACTCCTTCAATAACCACATTCCATATGTCAAATCCGCACCTTGTAGAAAGCACTCCATACGGTCTTTCCAAAATGCGTAGTTGTTGGCGTCGAACAATGGTGGCTTGTTGGTGGAGGCGCCGGTGGTGAGATAAGCGTCATTCGTAGCCATGGATCTTTCCTCTTTACTCGGAACGAGCTAGCCAAAGAGTTTGGCTTTGATACCACTTGTTAGTCCAGTGGCTACGATAATCTAGAGGGGGAATAGATTATCTCGGTTTTTCAGATTTTGCCCTCTTTTTGAATAATCAACCAAAGACGAGAATGTAAATGCGGAAATAAAACAACACTCGTCGATTTAAAGAGGTTCAACCCACCTAGGGCCTAATCCTCTACCACCCCAAAGATATCCAGGGATGGATTTCAAAAAGAAAGAAAAGATTTTATTAATTTACCAAAAATTAATACAACACCTTGAGGATTACCACAACCCTCCTTCACCACTTTGAGGATTACCACAACCCTCTTACACCACCTTGAGGATTACCACAACCCTCTTACAACACTTGAGGATTACCACAACCCTCTTACAACACCTTTGAAGATTACCACAACCTTCAAACACCTATCACCTAGATCACCCAAGTGTATTCTTACCACAAGAATACTCACAAGGATGTCTTGTGTTGAATGATGACCAAAATCAAGATTACAACTCAATAATGATTGATACAATATGAGTGCAAGTGTAATCAAGAATTGAAAGCCTAGACCTCAAATTTGTGCAAGTGAAAGTGCTAAGGCTAATACAACAAGATATATGAAAGTGTTTGCTTTGTTTGCTCTTTGCTTGTATATTGTGTTGTATCTTGTTGCTTGAATGAAGCCTCTATTTATAGGAGAGGTCTTGGCTTTGATTTCCAGACATTGGCTCCTCCTTGGGGAGTGATTTGCTGCAAAAGAAACCATTTAAAATCATCAATATAGCTGTTAGAAATCAATCCCACAAAATAGGGAAAAGCTGTCTGAAAACGCAACGGATAGTTTGCTGTCAAACATGGGGTTCGACCGGTCGCGCAGAGATAAGATTGAAATTGAATTCTGCGAATTTTTACACAGGGGGACCGGTCGAAGGGTGCGCCGGTCGCCTCACCATGTGACGGTTGCCTTGAGCGTTTTTACGAAACAGAGAAGTCGGAACAAAAAATCCAACTTGCAGTGCAAGGTCGCCCTCCGGTCGACCGGCCGACCACACCGGTCGCCCACCTGGTCGACCGGCCGCCCGCCCTTTTTCTTTACGCGTCCCATTTTCTGTTTCAAAACTCAACTCAGTACGGGTTGCCCTATAGGGCGACTTGGTCGACTGAAACAAAAGTGTTGTCCAATTTTAAATCGAAAATAAACCCCAAGAAATACTCCGAAAAATAGTAAAAACATTTTAGATCGATCGGAGGTATTTGGACAACATTTAGAGACATTGTTTTGGTATAAAAACTCATTTTAATAAAATCATCAAAATCATGATAAAAACATTTATCTAACACCTGCCTGGGGAGTTACAAGGAAGAATGAAGGAATCGCTGTCTGATCCACACGATTCCGGAGTTATCGGACCCGTTTGGTTGGCGCTACAAATCCGTACGCAACCGCTACTTTTTTGCATTGGTTGGCGCTACAAATCCGTACGCAACCATTATTTGCCTTGCATGGGATTGGCGTTACACTTCCGTACGCAATCCTACCTGTCTTGACTGAATCACATAGTGTCTGTGTGACCATAAACTATTTTCTTGAACTGTGTAAGTATATTACTTAAATATATTTATCACGACGCTTGTGGACAGTGTGTGTGAATTCATGCATCATACTCACGCGTTTTCATATAACTGTTTTCTCGCATTAACTGTATATTGCGCCACACTTGCACACGATCACCCCATCCACTGAGATTTCTGTCTCATCCCCACTTATTTTCTAACCTTAGATGAGGATTTCGTTGATGATGTTGAATCGGCCCTGGATTGAGACCTTGTACTCCGCTTGTTGGATTTACTACTTCTTCTTGTTGTTGATTGGACTCTTTTCTTGTGTTGTTGTTGGACTCTTGTATTTCTTTCCTTTCCGGTTTGTAACTGAAGGGCGTAGGAACCTTTGACTTTAAGTTGTTGTATTTGGTTGATTTTCGGGTATGTAATTTGAATTATGGATTGTGGACTGTAAGTTGTATTTGTACTTGTTATTTATTTTCGCTGCTATTTAGACTGTCTCATTGGGTTCTCGTTGATATTTGTCTGGACTGTTGGTTATTGTATTTAAGTTGTGGATCGTCGTCGCGTTCCGTTTGGGGCGTGACATGAAAAACAGCCCGAAATTGAAAACAAATTCGTACTCAGATTTATTTGAAATTCAGTGCCTATTTTTTTCCCGTAAGAAATAATTGAATCCAGTTTATCCCAAGCACAAATCGAATGAAACAATTACATCGCACATAAAACAATTTGTTAAACACATTTTAACAATTTAAAACATGCTTGAAAACATGCATAAACTTTTATAAACGCGAAACTGTGCCTCTGATACCACTGTTGGGTTCGCTATACTGCGGGGCTTAATGCAACGGAAATTAAAAATTAAACATGCATACAGTTATACATTAAATAAAAGCCCCGAATTCTCATAGCGATTTAACGATCGCGCCAATTATACAAGCAGTAAAAATTATAGTTTCAGAATTTTTACCTAAATAGCTTCCTTTTCAAGAAGATTTAGAAGGAATCCAAATTCCTCGCAGCAGGATAAATTCTCGAATCACGATCTCGTAGAGGTCCAAGCGTCTCTCCTCTAAAGATAGTCCACACGATGGATGGAAGCACCCGGATTATAAAATTCGCTAGTAATTTATAACCTGTTTCAATGTTCAATCTCAAATTTGGAGTGAACAACAATCCTTAATTCAACCGGTGAAATTAAGAATTATTGTTGTGTAGTTAAACCAAGAAGGGTTCTTGGTTTTTCCTGCGAAGAAGAAAGAAGAAGAAGAAAAACTTGGGGAGTGAATAAAGGGGTAGACGTTTTTTCTTAGAGAGAAGGCGTCTACAATTTTTTATCTGTTTTATATTTCTTATTCTTCTATTGATTGTTAAAGATACTTATATGATTCATCCAATGTTCATAAAAGTGTCCAGGTTCAAAACCTAAATCAGTATGAGAATATTATAGGATAATCTCAATTGATCCTATGATATCTTGCTATATCCGGATAACCCTTATCCAGATATTCACAAGAAAATCCTCCATCTTTTTCTTTCTTTCAAAGTAGCTAGATGGACCTATCCTTATGGGCTTAATTAAATATTGCGCTGGACATTTAATTAAAAAGGTCCATCAATTAATTTCAATTAATTGATCCAACCCATATTTAATTAATTTGATCAAATCAATTTCATCTAGCCCAAATAAATATTCTAATTATTTATTTGCCTATATTTAACTATTAAATATAGTCTTTCATAAATTAATTGATCTTATCAGTTAAATTATTTTTCACTCCAAAGACTTCCTAATCTAATTAGGCTTAATTTAAATATTCTAATTATTTAATTAATCAATCATTGAATTAAAATCAATCCACAATTAATTAATCCTATCAATTAATTGTATCCAACCTTTTGAACTGTTTTCGATTGAAGAAATGACACCAGCCATTTTTGTGTGTGACCCTTTAGGTTCACTACTATTGCTAGCAGCAGGCTTACAACTTTTGTAACTCGCGAATAATAATAATTCAATTAATTAGTCCAATTAATTAATACGTTTTGAAATTAACTCTTTAATTCCAAAACCCTACAAATCATGAGAACATCTAGCAAATAGCATGATCGTCTAGCAATAGGTGAAATAGCGAGTAAACCTATTTCAATTGCGGTTGCATACACGTACGGTCCTTTCGATATCTAATCTCCCGATTAAATCTTGGGCATGAATTATAAGTCGAAACGCACTTGATTTAATAAATGTGATTCCATTTTAAGTTCTAGTGATTTCTTTATGAATCAATATTCATCATGCCTAGGCCAAGTTCTTTAAATCACAAACTATGAACACACAGGAGATTCGCTTGTCAATAAACAAGTGTCGAATTCCATGTTGGCCACTGATTAACCTCCATATACACTAGTGCAACATCCAAAATGTCCCCTTTATGATTGTCAAGCAATCAGAAGATAAATCAAAATATTACAGGATGTACATAAGGCTATTATCGTGCCTCAAGTCTAAGGACTAATCATGTACTATCACAATGTGGAAATTATTAATTTGACAATAAATATTCTAGTTAAGAATTTCCATTGGGTCATGTTCAGTGTACTTGATCTAACAAGCACCTTCATATATGCATTTGCGTCACAACGCTAATGTTAATGGAATGTAACATCCTTGTTATACAAGAATGCATCATATGCACAAGTCTTGATGGGCTATTCAATGTCCTATCTTGAAAAGCCCATTGACTTGGAACTAATTTAAGATCAAAGCCTTAGAGACATGTTTCATGATCACCATCAAATGTGCGACCATGTCCCATAGCTTAATATGATTTAAGGACTTTATCAAACTCACAATTAATTGTGTTAAATGCAAAACAAATGATAAAGAAATGTCTTTATTAATATGATTCTCAATAAATTTATCTTTACAAGTAGAATAAACTCCAATCTAATTGGAGCGTCGGACACCCTACTCTAACAGAACCGGTCTTTGCATTGCATGTTGGTTCACCCCTCAGGCTACTGCCAGTAAACGGTGGGCGGACTATGCCGAGGAAGACCAACCTAGTGATGATTAGGATCAATCTCCTACTGGGAAATCTCCGCCAGTAGACAATGACGGGTTTGTGATCGTCAATAAAAATCATCTAGTAATGGTAAAAGTACCAGCCCTTCACGCCATCACCAAAACATCTCCACTCGCAATCCACTTGAGGCTCTACAAGAAAAAGATTGCAGCACGGGTTTCATTTCAGAGAAGTGTACTGAAACGATTACAAGTGATCACACCGTGCCAATGACGCAAGATAATCCGCTAGCTATTGTGGTTTATTCCCATGTTGATTCAAGTTTGAATCTAAAAGAGAGTGATGAAACGACTTTGACTTCAGCTCATGATTCAACATCTCCAACATCAATCTATCCTCTTAACTTTTTTTTTCAAGTTGATGCAGACAAATTGTAAGCTTTAAAGACCAAGCTTGGCGACTTCTCAACTACTCCACTTGTCTTTCACTCATGTGATTCCTCATAAACTATGAAGGCTATGACAATTGCGGCTCGAGAATCCTGGGCTGACATTCTACAGGATACATTAGACAATCAAGACGATACTCGAGCATGTGCTAAAAAAACAAATGACAATTGATGATACCCGAGCGAGCCGTGAGAAATTAATCCACGTCATCGATCGACACATATTCGAATAGGTGACCTACGGGTGCGTCAACAATGATGTGCGACAACACGTCACGAATTAGGCTCGCCATTCACCGAGCCCAACGACTCACCGAGCCCAACCGCAACACGGCTACGAGCCCCGAGCCCCGAGCCCAAGTTTGAAATGAAACGCACGCGCGGCAACCGTAAAAATAAACACATGCCCATGCTTGACACTTTATTGGTATCGAGGCGCCACATGTTAGAGAATTATGAAGAGAAGTCGACAAGTGGCAAGTTTTGGCTGACATGCACAACTATAGAGGGACATGTGTCGTTTTTTAGCTATTTTATTAATTAATGAATAGTTAGTGCAAAGATGACTATTGTAAACCCACTTACTCAAAAGGGGTATAAAAAGTCTGAAAAGGAGAAAAGAAAGAGGAGGCAGATAGTAACAAATTATAAAAAAGACCGACCCCAATATTTCAGCAAAACACAAAAAAGGCATAATTAGCCAGAAATAAATATACGTTACGCACGTTTTCATTCCCACGTGTTAAATCTTTTACATATTTCTTCTTGTTGACCAAAACGCACGTCAACAAATTGGCGCTAGAAGGAGGGCCCGTATTGGTCCAGTCCGAGTTCCAGTCAAAAAAGCAAGTGAAACAAAAACCAGGTAAAAATTTGACACTGAACCTTTTGATAAGGGAAGAAAATGAGTCAACTGTCGAGAAATGCCCGTTTGACTGAAGAGCAACATTCGAACAACCAACCTGGCCAAACTACGAATGGCCACAATATGCTCCAAAGCAAGCAGGGGAGTACTACTTTATTCCCTTTCGCTCAGTTAATCGCCAACCCAACCTTTGTACAACAAATGAACCAACTTATATCGCAAACTCTCGCCACCACAAACTCTCAAGCACCTCCTCCACTCCTTGCAAATACTAACCCACTCAACCCACAACTAAATGTTAACATTAATCCTCAAATTCCCGGATTTCCTCGCCACGAAGCCCAAGAAGCGATTCGGGTAATGAACAACATGTCCGTCCCGAGGAAAGGCGGCAAAGAGAAAATGAGGAGGAGCAAAGTCGTATAGCGTAGTCATTTCGAGCAAACACGACATCGTCGTGCCCACTCGATGTTCGCCGGACGACCGGGAGTTGATCCTTTCGCCCGGCTCGTCGATAAGTTCGGCTCAGGTTTACGGATGAGCGGGAACAACTCGTGGTCGATCAGGTCAAGGCCCTAGCTTATGGGCAGAACAGGATGTAGAAATACACCGCCACGTCGCCGTGCGAACGAGGTGGAAGGCGGTCCGGATGGCGAGCAGTCTCGAGACCGCCCCAGTATGGAGCCGGCCACTGTTCCGTCGCCATTTTCTCCTGGAATCTGGCGATCCGTTACCGCCAAAGTTGAAAATCCCCAGTCGGCCTCTATAATGGGGAAACCGACCCGACCACTCATGTTCACAAGTACTTAGCCTGGATGGAACTATACTGTCCAAGCGATGCCATACGGTTACACAACCTGTCGCCCGTCACTTGGTGCAAAGAAAATATATACAACCGAAACGTCGAGAATGGACTTGGATGACCCCAATCATCCAATATTTAGAGAAAGGAGTTCAACTGAAAACAAAGCCGAGGCGAACACTACGAACTCAAGCGGCTCGGTTTACACTAGTAGGCGACATCCTCTACAAACGAGGGTACTCCATCCCACTTCTACGTTTGCCTTTCCGAGGGAGCGATCAGATTATGCACTTCGAGAGGTTCATGAGGGAATATGCGGCAACCACGCTGGGGCCAAACGTTGGCCTATAAATTAATACGGCAAGGATACTCATGGCCATCCTCGAGAAAGGATGCAACCGACCTCGTCAAAAGATGTGAGAGGTGCGAGATTTGCACCACAGTCGGATATCATCCGAGCGACTTACTTCCGTATTTAGCCCATGGCGTTTGCCAAATGGGGAATGGACCTCATCGGACCATTACCCATTGGCAAGGAAGCGTCAAGTATGCCATTGTGGCGGTGGATTATTTCACAAAATGGGCGGCGGAGCCTGGCAAAAATAGATGAAGAGAAGGTTGTGAGCTTTGTATGGAAGTCTATCATCTCAGTAGATTTGGGATACCACATTCGATTGTTCTGCATAATGGGAAGCTTGAGTTCGACAACCGAAGGTTCGAAATTTTGTGAAGGTTTTCGCATAAAAACCATTTCTCAACTCCATACCACCCCACGATCGACGGACAAGTTGAGGCCGTTAATAAAATACTCAAGTATACCCCGAAGGCGAGATTGGAGGAGTCTAAAGGCAATTGGCGGAGGAACTACAGCGTACTATGGTCATACTGAACGACACATCGGCGTACCACTTTGGAGAAACACCTTTTCTTTAGCTTATGGAGCCGAGGCGGTGATTCTGTCGAGATTGGAGCCCCTACCTTGAATTGCAAATTTTGAAGAAGACTATAATGAGGCGCGCTCGAGCCGAACTAGACTGCTTCGAAGAAAAAGGTGCGATCTTGAGATGAAAAATGCGAGTATATAAACAAAGGAGTGAAAGGTATTACAATTCGAAAGTAAAGGAAAAGAAGATTTGGTCGGCGATCTTGTATTGAAAAAGATAACGGGCATTCAACCGAGCCCATTGAAGCTTGACACAGGGGGCCCGTTTCGGATCGGCCACGTCTTATACGGTGGGGCATACCGGTTAGAATATTTGAGTGGAGAAAAATTTATGCACCCATGGAATGTAGCAAACTTGAAGCGGTATTATCAATAAAGTGAAGATTTGGGGTCGATCTATGATCCAAATAGGATTCCAAAGAGTTATCCTTTCATACGGTATTTCGTGAGCTCTCTAAAAGAAAACGAAGTTTTTACTCACCACGGCTAAAGACTCGGTTCATGACCGAGCACAAAATAAAGACTCGATTATGCACCGAGCACAAAATAAAGACTCGATTACGCAAGCACAAAATAAAGACTCGGTTACGCACATAATTAGCACAAAATAAAGACTCGATTAATTTGAGAGCACAAAATAAAGACTCGGTTACGCACAGAGCACAAAATAAAGACTCGGTTACGCACCGAGCACAATATCAAGACTTGGTTATGCACCAAGCAATGAGATCAAGACTTGGTTACGCACCGGGCATAAAGTGGAGACTTGGTTACGCACCGAGCACAAAATCAAGACTCGATTCGCACAAGCACAACATAAAGACTTGGTTATGCACCGAGCGCGAAATAAAGACTTGGTTACGCACAAGCATAAAGCGAAAACTTGGCCATGTACCAAGCACAAAATAAGGATTGATTATGCGCCGAGCGCAATAAAGACTCGGTTCATAAACGAAATTTCAAAAACAAAATCAAGGACAGGTTTATATCCCAGGTACAAGAATCGATTAAGGCGGCAGATCCCCTCATTCGAAGCACCAAAACCGAGGCCCGTCTTGGGAAAATAAGAGGAAAAAAAGAAACAGGCAACAATCTTACAAAAGGAAGGAAAGAGCGAGCCTCCACAAAAAGCTTGAAATACATACGGGGAAAGGAAAATAACAATTCATTTCTACTTCAAAAATAATTACATAGGGAGGCCGGAGCCCATTACATCTCGAGGCACAGAAGCCAAAATACCTACCTAGGAGTACATATAAAAGCATCAAGACTGAGCAGGGGGCGGAGTTTCGACGGCACCGCTAGAAGCGACTTCTTCCACGTCTGGAGGAAGAGAGCCTTGCGCATTAGGAGCCTCTTCAAAATTCGGCCGAAGGGTTTCGAGATCAGCCTCCAGGAGGGCCAAATCTTCCTCAAGCTGAGCAACGTTCGCCCGCCCTTAAGTAAATCAAGAATTTCTTGGAGGCTGGTCGCATGGCCACCAGGTTAACATGAATGCATACTCCTCGGAGTCTTTGTAAGCTTTAATGGCCTCTCTACGAACTTCCTCGGTTGCCGACGGCGATTTCTTGACCTCCCTGCCTCACAGACATCGGCTAGACGCCTCTCCATTTCCTCGGCTCGGCGTGGCGACGCGTTCGATTCGGCGACCTTAACCCGAGCTCTTCTTGACCTTTCGGGCCCGATCTCGCTCCGCCTCGGCCCTCGCAGTAGCCTCTCTCTCAGAATTGGCCCGAGCGGTGGCCTCATCCGCTTGAGTCTTAAAAGATTCTTGTACCCCTTGAAGGGTAGCATAGGCCTGCGAGATCCCCGTGCCGTCTTTCCGGTCGGCATATTTTTTCTCTAGCTCGCGAGTCCCCCAACCGCATGCCATAAGAGCCCAATCATCCGCGGACATGGCCATGGCATCTTGAATCGTTCTTGGCTTGATCTACGGCGAGAATTGCTCAATGCCTTTTGTCCGGCACGAGTGGGACGATCATTGCGGCCCGACCTGCCCGGTAAGACCCTTGATTGCTCCTCTGTCGGCGTGGCACATCGAACGAATTCCACAAACCACCGAGGGCGTAGCCCAACCATTCCCGCAATATTCATCTCTTGCTTGGTTTGGAGGAATGAAGTGACCTTCCTGCCGAGGTCATCAGAAAGTTTGCGGACCTTCCACCCCAAGGGAACATTCGGGATGTTCGGGCGCCGCTCGACCAACCCCCTTTCGATCGATCGAGGCTCCTCCATCACAATTCCTCCTCTTCTCCTTTGAAGAGGAGGCTGCCTCGCCTACGGCACTCCATCGCCAGGGCGTTTACGGCCGGATATCTTCTCTCGAGCCGCCTCCACATCCGCAGTTGATCGGCGACCACCCGAGCTCGCCGTCTTTGTGTTCCTCTGCTGCGAAGACGTGCACGCAAATCAAGCCACGCCCGCATAAAGCGACCACCAATTAGAAGAAAGATCAAAAGAAAACAAAAAGACAATTCAAAAGGAAATGTAAAAATACGAGTGTTTACCTCGAGCAGCGATCGCACTCGGCGCTCAGGAGTGCGTGTCTGCCCATATCTCGCCACGGGACTAGTCACGGGAGGCGGCGCAACTTCGCTCGATTCTCGCATTTGCCCCCGGGAGAATGGGGCCGTCTTTGGGGGACTAGTCACAGGAGGCGGCGCAGCTCGCCCAGTTCTCGCCGGCTGCTCCCCTGGAGAATGGGGCCGTACTTCTTCATTAACGAGAGGATTCTGTTGAGGCCCTCTCTCGACCTCCACATCCCGCACGGCCGCCTCGTCTCGAGCCACCCCTCGGCCGGGGTCGGCGGGTAGAGCAGGCCTCAAAGGCAGTGCGGCCAAGTTGGCCTCGGTGGCCAACCTCTCAATCCGCTTTGTCCATGATTCCCGGGCCCTGGATGTTCTCCGACCCGAATAAAAGTGGGCGACAGAGGCCCCTTTGATGCCCGATTCCCTATAAAGGTGGAAAGAAAAGACAATTACGAAAAGGAAAGCGATGATGAAAAAAAAAAAGAGAAAGGGAAAAAGATAAGACTATCAGTAACCAAAAACAAAATTTGATGGGGAAGAAGAACGGTCTCACTTTCTCTATCTCCCACACGAGCTTTGCCACTCGCCACTCACCGAGAACCATTTATCCTTCCACTCCTTCGAGAGAAGAAGGAGACCTTCCACCAAACCGTCCAGGATACCCGATCGGGTTTGTACGTAATACCATCCGGATGGCTGTCCCCGAGACGATGGAGTCGCTCGCCATACAAAGAGCTCGTTCATCTCCTTAAATTTGGGGCGAGGATATTTTTCGGTGAAACATCACCGGGAGGCCAATGACCTGCCCCAAGAAATAGGGTGCACTGGGTCGGATGCATACCCCACTTGCAAAACCACCGCGTGAGAAAAGCGCGGTGGAAATCTTAAACCATATAGAAGGCTAGGAGCAAATACGGCCGTGCAACCCTCGGTGGGTCTTTGGGAACTTCCGTGCCGTCCGGTACCCCAAAAATTGATACCACTTGGAATATGGTACCTCATCAGGAACTCATCTACCTCCCGAATCATTAACATGCTCGGGATATCGTTTATATCACTCGGCGTCCACCGAGGCTCGACACGGAGAGCGAGGGCCTCCTCCCGGCCGGCCGTCGCCATTACGGTGGCCTATGGGCCCTAGCGGCCTCTCGCCTCGAATCACCGGATGGTTCATCTACTCGCTCTCTACGTTGTCACGCTCCGGCTCCGATGGGTCCATGTCTTCTTCTTCTTGCTGATCATGTCTAGAATCAACGCTTTGCGAGTCTTCGTCGGAACTTGCTTGTGCGGTCGGGTTGATACACCGTTCCCTCTCTAAAGCGGTCATTTGGTGTCGGATTGAAGATAGTATGAGTCCGCCCCAAAGCGTTCGCCGTGGAGAATCCGGAGAAGATATCGAATAACGCTCGGACTACGAGGCGGTGATGGACGTCTTTGGTGAGAAAAAGCGAGAAGGTTCGAGAGGAGGGTCTTCGATTTCAACCTCAACACTATAACTACGACTCCTACTATCCTCAAAAGAAGACATTTATAGGTAAAGGGAGAGTATTTTGAAAAAATACCTAAGTTTGAAGTCTCTGAACTTGGAAAGCCGACTCGAAATTTCTGCTCGGTTCTAGTTGCTTTAGCTCAAAGGTCAATGGTTGCGAAAATGAATGATGAAAGGAAACGCGAGTATTTATAGATAGGGTTCCTCGATAGGCGCGACAATTATTCGAAAAAGACGCGCCTTTTAAAAACTCAAAAACCGTCAAACATGTCAAAAAATGTCGCGTCCCCACGCCCGCTGACAGAACTGACGTACCTTTTCGGTTCCCGCGCAAGATTGGTCCAAACACAAGATGCCACGTGTCTGTCATTATGGCAACCCAATTAATGCGCCGTTTCAAGCATTAATTGCTACGCGACAGGTGCCAGGAAAGAACAAAACCTTGGAGAAATCCGTTTTTCCATTAAATGTTCATCATTAGCATTAAAGTTTAACTCCGATCTCGGAGATTCTTCTCTCGGAATCAAACTTGGGGGCCTTTGATGATACCGAGCAGTTGTGAGAAATTAATCCACGTCATCGATCGACACATATTCGAATAGGTGACCTACGGGTGGCGTCAACAATGATGTGCGACAACACGTCACGAATTAGGCTCTCCCATTCAGCCCAGGAGCCCACGACTCACACCGAGCCCAACCGCAACACGACTCACAGGAGCCCGAGCCCCGAGCCCAAGTTTGAAATGAAGCACGCGCGCGGCAACCGTAAAAATAAACACATGCCCATGCTTGACACTTTATTGGTATCGGGAAGCGCCACATGTCGAGAATTATGAAGAGAAGTCGACAAGTGGCAAGTTTTGGTGACATGCACAACTATAGAGGGACATGTGTCGTTTTTTAGCTATTTTATTAATTAATGAATAGTTAGTGCAAAGATGACTATTGTAAACCCACTTACTCAAAAGGGGTATAAAAGTCCGAAAAGGAGAAAAGAAAGAGGAGGCGGATAGTAACAAATTATAAAAAAAAGACCGACCCCAATATTAAAAAAAACACAAAAAAGGCATAATTAGCGAGAAATAAATATACGTTACAAGCGTTTTCATTCCGACGTGTTAAATCTTTTACATATTTCTTCTTGTTGACCAAAACGCACGTCAACAACAATGTTATTCGAAAATCCTCTAGAAGTAAACGCCCTTCATTTAAATTGTAATTTTAAGTTATTTTTGTTGTTCCTTTTTTCTAAAGTTTAGCATTGTTTTCCCTTTGCTACCTGACCGGCTTGTGATCAGGACATTTTCCTTTCTTTTTATATATTTTCATTTATTTTATAAAAAAAATGCCTCGACTTTGTCATTGGCCAGGGTAGGGTTAATATTCGGTTTACTTGTATTATATTTCAATGTGAATATATATTGGCTTCTTGAAGTAAAATATTTTCTTTGAAAATAAGGGGTAAGCTTTTGAAAAATAGAGTGCAGGTTTCAATATATAATTAAAAGAAAATATGATTTAGGAATTTAAAAAAAATGAATTTTTGTAAAAGTTCAAAAAGTTACATACAAAAACATTTACAAATAAAAATATATTCTACATGAAAAGTCAAAAAAGGGAAAATATTTCTGAAAGTATTTATCCGGGGAAAATTGCGAAATTGGTCCTATATTTATAGGGGTGTTGCAAAATTAGTCATGTAACTTTTAAAGTTGTAATTTTAGTCCTATGACAATTTTACCCCTTAGCAAAAATAACAATTTTAATTATGTAATTTTTAGGATTCAACAATTTTAGTCTTTTATTTTTTAGTTGAAGTAATTGTGGTCCTACTATTAAAAATAACCAATTTTGGCATGTTTGTACGTGTTTTTTTATTTTGATAATTAAGAAATAATACATGTTGAACTTGTATCATGAATTTTGATCTGGATTCATAAATTTAAAATGATTCCATCATTAGGCAATCTATAGTATAAATAATAAATAAATTCTACTTAATTAAATAAAATATAGGTTGTGATATCATTTTAAACCTGATCTCAGGTATATTGATTATTTTGGCTATCAAGGGTATTTTGGGAATAACTGAAAAATTTAAATAGCCCTTAGGACCAAACTTGCATCAATTTGAAATTTATAGGATCAGAACTGCACAAATCTAAAACTTACAGGACCAAAATTGCAAAAGAGGTAAAACATACAGGACTAAAATTGCAATATCAAAAGTTGCAGGACTAATATTGCAACACCTCTATAGATACAGGACTAATTTTGCATTATTCCCTATTTTTCCGTAACTACTCCGAATTCAAAATCAAACAAAGCTTCTATATTTTTTTTCAACTATTGACCGAAATTTAATTTATA
The DNA here is from genome assembly GCA_016081115.2 of Rehmannia glutinosa. Lineage (NCBI taxonomy): Eukaryota > Viridiplantae > Streptophyta > Magnoliopsida > Lamiales > Orobanchaceae > Rehmannia > Rehmannia glutinosa. The sequence continues at coordinate 33,845,569 of CM071926.1, forward strand.
CCTATAGGACTCAATTCCGATTCTACATTTTAGTATAATATTTTCATTTTGTATTTCACTTTGTAGTTTAGTATCAAATATATAAAATATTTTTTAAATATATATTTAATTATATACATTTATCTTATATTTATGAAATAAAATACAAATTTGATGTGACATTATCTCAATTATCAAACTCCAAGTTGGAAGTCTCCTTTTACATTGGCTATTGCATGCAATACATCAAATCTTTAATGTCAGTGGAGTCTCGATCATAATTCTCCGATAATCAAGTCATTTCCATAGAGAATCAGGAAAATAATGGTTGTACGTTAGTAGACCTCACCAGAACATCGGTCAGTTCGTACACATCCCGCGATTCACCTTGGTGGCAGCGATGAGGTGCCGGAGCTGCTGTCCTGAGGCATAATCAGACGTAAGCCTGAAACTGAGTTGTAAAAAAAACAATGGGTTGAAGCTCGCAAAGTTTGCAAATGATAGGACACCTTAAGATGAAATGATATATTGGGTATTCGTATTCTTGCGATGGAGTGTTTCATTTGGTGTGGTGCACTGGATAATTTGAATTATTGACCTATTTGTAGAATTTTGATGGAGGATTTTCTTTAGTATAGTGCAGTAGTGCAGTGTATGCATCATATGGCTCATTTGAGCCCATAATTTTGTGTTAACTAATCCACATATCAGTCTCTTTAATTGATTCAATTGGGCCTTTATAATTGAGCCATATACCATATATACCATAAAAAATAGGGATAATTAATTAAAGAAAACAATTTTGTGTTAACTAATCCACATATCAGTCTCTTTAATTGATTCAATTGGGCCTTTATAATTGAGCCATATACCATATATACCATAAAAAATAGGGATAATTAATTAAAGAAAACCTGAGGTTTGGGCTAATTACAAAACAACCAAGAGATTTTTAGGAAATACAAAACAAATAACTTGATGTTTAATTCCGTCTTACATTTTCTCTTTTTATAAATTTTTTTTTAAAACAAACCCTGATATTTCTAGAAATATTACAGTTACTTAAATTTAAAACACAATCAAATTTGAGGAGTCTTTCTATAATTTTGAAATATTTCTGGAATTTTTTATAATTAGCCCAACCATGTGGTGTCTTTAATAACTATCCCTTAAAATTAATATGCCAAACTATAACAGAATATCTGATGTATAAAATCGGTTTAATTTGTTAAAATATGAGGCCTTAAAATGAATTAAAGAGATAAGATTCTTAAAGTGTTGTAAGTTAATGTTGTAATACTGAAACATACAACACATCGGAAATAAAATAATACGATGATTTCGTGCTTAGATTTCTCAATCTTATTGCACGAGGCCACGCCCAGAGAAGAAACAATCCACTATTAAAAAGCATAGTTTATTATAAATACAAATGGATTTACGAATAACATAAACACTCCCTCTTTATAAATTCACCAACTCTTGTATTCGACTAATCTCTGATTATTTCTTCCAAAAATCTCAACCTTATTGGAATCCCTCCAACTTCAAAGCCTTGAACGGTTGAGTCAATCCACACCGTAGATCTTCATCTTCTTCTCCCGAAGAATGAGAAAAGTAAACAAAATAATTTCTTGAAGAAGAACTTGTAAGCTCAAAGTGTTATTCTGGATAGCTTCTTAAGGGGCTGACTTCTCCTTTTTATACCCTTCAAAACTGAATCCTCTTCCTGATTTCTAGAGGCTTCCTGATTTCTAGAGGACTGTTACAAGCTATAAAAGGAAAAACAACATAACATAATCATTTCATTGTGGGTGAAAAACATGTATACAAGGAAAGTGATTAAAGATGAATAAATGGCAATTAAAATGGCTGAATCAATTTAGATTAAACATCAAAGATTATCAACAACATTCACATAATAGAAAATATGCCTAATATCAAAAGCACAAAATCTAGCATAAAATCCGCCCAGATTATGTGCGACCAGTGTTGCATCACAGAGTTACAACACCAAACATTGCACTATGCACAAAGACCAAATTTGCCAACATGTAAATATTAACAATCTCCCCCTTTGGCACTTTTGGTCAAAACATACATCTCAGGATAATATCATAATAAATATATCTAGTGATGCAATAGTTAAGATCAAAACCTGCATGTTAGCACAGTCAAAAAATCATGCATACATAGTTCAAAATAAACATCCAACAATTGCCAAATAGAACTAGTTTATCATTTTTACAAGAAACAAGATAAACACAAGTATGCATAGACTTAATCAGATCCACTCTCTTCCTTTGACTCCCCCTCAGAGTCAGCATCAACTTCATCCTCATCTTCATACTCATACTCCCCCTCAGAACTAGCATCATCCTCATCCTCATCACTGGACTCCCCCTTAGAGTGTGCCCCTTCATCTGCAATGGCTGCGTCTGCCAAGTCATCAAGAGGAGCATATACTCCCCCTTTTTGAGCAACAGGTGCCAAAGGAGTAGCAGGGGTACGAAGTTGTTGAAGAAAATTCTGAGCTTCCAATTTCTTCGAGGTCCAGAATTTTATTTGATGTTCTGCTTCAGAAATCTCAGCAAGAAGACGACCTTCAAGTGTAGAGTTGGCAGATGTTGGAACACTGGAAGAAGCACCAGCAGCAGCAGCAGCACCAACATCAGTACCAGCAGGAGCAGGGAGCAACAAGTCATTTATCTTGTCACTTTTGAGGATTTTGACATAGATGGTGAAGGGACTAGGAACAACAAAAAGGTCCTTCGAATCCTTCTTTTTAAATCCCTGAGACACAAGAACCTTGTAAATTAAAGAGGGGAAAAGAAGTATACCATAGATATTGGTGTAACCAGCATGAGTCCCAATAATGTCGAATATCAGCTTTCCAATATTGTAGGCATGTTTGGTCCCAATGCAATATAGCATAACTGCTTGATCCATGGTTACTGAAGAGGAATGCTTTGTAGGTGTCCAGTTACAAATGGCAATTTTGTGCAGCAAGGTGTACTTCTTAGTCAAGTCCTTCGCTTTGAATTTTTTTTGTTTAGTAAGCCAGACTTCCACTACGCCCCACTAAGAACCTAGCATTAGCATCCATATCAGAGGGAAGGTTAATATTGGCCACATTATTGTCTTCAATAACATCATTTATATTACACCTTATTCCTTACCCAAATAGAACCATACTTTATAGAATCATGATCAACAAATCTAAAAGGAAGATTGCAATAAAATTCCCTTACAACCTTATCCACATAAGGCCCAATATTCGTAACAGACCCAAACAATTCCATTTCCTTAAGAAGTGACAAAATATAATACTTAAGATGATCCTCAATTCTAATGGGCCACTCACATAAAATTTCCTTTTTAACAATAGTCTCCCAGAGCTTCTTGTTCTCAGCAGTATAAAACGCAGAATACATACCTTTACCAGCATCACGTTCAGAGTCTGAAGGCTCATGCTCTGAAATGTCAGTTTCAGTGTGAGAACCAGATGTTTCAACACTGGTATCAGCACCTTTAGCAGCAGGGTCTGAAGATCCATCATCATCTTTCACCATCTCTGACTTAGTGCTCTCACTTTCTTCATTCGAAGAAGAACCATCTTCAGAGAGTTCATTTCCACTTTCTCGAATAGGAAGATTTGCAAGTGGATCTTCCCTTGGGATTTCATCCTGAGAATCAAAGAAAACCATCTGCCTGATTATACTTTTGGATGGTTTTTTAGATGGTTCACCCCTTCTCTTACCATAGAAACCTCTTTCTCTGCTTCCTTTTGGATAGGTTCTCCTCGTTTCTTTTTGCGATAGTAGGTTTTCTGAAAACTTTGATCTGCAGGTCTAACTCCAGTGAAGGGAGGATACATCCTTGGTGGTTCATTGACATTTCCCATGGCAGAAAACCCTTGTTCTCTTTCTTCAGGGAGAGGACTTTCAACAATACCAGGAACATTATGGTTTGGATTAGCAGGAGGAAAGTTGTTTAAATCAACTCCAATGAGGTGTGTCTGTGATGTCTGCATCGTGTTGATCTTCTTGGGAAGTAACTGGGTTTGCAACACCAGGGTTTCCTCTGTTTCTCCTTGTATTTCGAACAAGTTCTCTCAACTTACGAATGATTTGTTCTCTTGTTCGAACCATCCTTAATAATCTGTGGAAAAAATCGAGCAAAGCCACAAGATTTTTCTGGAAGATTTGGGTAAGATAGAGAACAGAACTATCCTTGCAAAGAAACACAGAACCAATGTTTCAAATCAAACATGGAATGAGAGTATACAGGAAAGAGAATGATTTAACAGCAATAATGAGAGAGATACAGTTGGCAGCTAAAATGATAGTTTCCAAGAAAAACTTCCCAACTGCAAATTTGAAATTCAAATATTTTTGGGAAAGTCCCATAAATCAGGGGGTGCATTTAGTCCAAAACTAGCACTTGATAAATTATAGCTTTTACAAGAGACAAATTTAAGGAAAAAAATCAGTTCCAAAAATAATCCACCAATTTAAAACAATTAAGAAGATATTTTCCATAAGCCCAAAAAATAAGATCCTGAAGCAAGTCTAGAATGATGAGTTTATTTCTGACAAGAATAAAAAGCTACAGGCGTTTTAGTATTGTAACCTAGTATTGTACCACATTTTTTCGAAAAAACCACCGTACAAAGTTAATGGATCAAAATCATTTTTCCAATTTAAAATATTCTTTTGAGTGAAAGGAATCAGCAGGAGATCATTTAGCCAGTCGGTATCTTTCGCTCCAAAATATGGGTAGCTCTATCTCAGAAGATCATAACATAATTCAAGCATGAAAAAGAGCAGAGAATAGTTCACAATTGAATAGCTTTCACACTCAATCAATAGACAGCTTTTCCCATGAAAGGCTTTAAAAAAAATACATCTTTCACATGGGAAAAAATCATTCTATTTGCAATTTGATCCACAATTATTTTTAGTCAAGTGTTAGCTCAAAAGGGTACTAAACTGAAACACAACAATAAAACAGAAATCAACCAATGAAATGATCTTAATAATGCAAAATGACTAATGCAAAAGAAATAAGATCAAAATAGGTTGTAACACATCAAGAAAGGGAAATGATGCATATGGTGTTGCAACACTAAAGCCTACATTACTCACAAAGCACAGACACCCAAGGATTGTTTTAGGGAATTAGACCTTTGAAAGTCCAGAGCTTTGATGAAAATATCAGCAATTTATTTCTCAGTGGTGACAAAATCAATGGTAACAATTTTAATCTCAACCAAGTCTCTAATAAAGTGGTGTCGAATATCGATGTGTTTTGTTTTGGAATGTTACACTGGGTTTAGAAATATTTATGGCACTAGAATTATCATAGTAAGCAGTAAGGGTTTTCACTTCAACCCCTAGTTAGCCAACATTTGTCTCATCCACAACATTTGGGAACAACAACTCCCAAATGCTATATACTCAGACTCAATAGTAGATAATGAAACACAGTTCTGTTTCTTATTATACCAAGAAACCAGATTGTTTCCAAGGTAGACGCACTCTCCTGGAGTGCTTTTCTGTCATCAACATCACCTGCCCAATTAGCATCACTAAAACCAGCCAAGTTAGTGTTAGTATCTAAAGAGTACAAGATACCAAGTTCAATAGTCCTATTTACATAACGAATGATTCTTTTCACAGCTTTCAAATGAGACTCTTTAGGACAAGACTGATATCTAGCACAAACACAAATACTGTAACTAATATCAGGTCTGCTAGCAGTGAGATACAAAAGACTTCCTATCATACTCCTATAAAGAGTAGGATCAATAGAAGTTCAACCCTTATCTTTGGACAATTTATCACTAGTCCCCATGGGAGTTTTCATGTGATTTTTATTGTCCCACCCTTTTGACAAGGTTCTTGGCATATTTATTCTGAGTGATAAAAATTCCTTTGTCAAACTGTTTCACTTGTAAACCAAGAAAGTAGTTCAACTCACCTACCATACTCATTTCAAACTCAGAAGACATATAGCCAACAAATTCATCAAGCTTTTATTTGGAAGTTGACCCAAACACTATGTCATCAACATTAATTTGAGCAATGGTGATACCATTCTCAAATTTTTGTATGGATAGAGTTTTATCAACACCTACCCTTTTTCAACCTTTATCACACAGAAAGGTAGTCAACCTTTCATACCAAGTCCGAGGAGTTTGCTTCAACCTATACAGTGCCTTTTTGAATTTAAACACATGGTTGGGAAATTTGGGATTTTCAAAACCTTCGGGTTGTTCAAGAAACACTTCCTCATTAAGAAAACCATTTAAGAAGGCATTTTTGACATCCATTTGAAACAATTTTATTTTAAGAAGACAAGCAAAAGCAAGAAGGAGTCTTGTGGACTCAAGCCTAGCCACAGGGGCAAAATCTTCATCAAAGTCCACTAATTCCACCTGAGTGTAGCCTTGAGCCACTAGCCTAGCCTTGTTTCTAGTTATATTGCCAAGTTCATCTGTTTTATTTTTGAAAATCCACTTGGTTCCAATAACATTAAAATTCTCAGGTCTAGGAACAAGATCCCAAACATTGTTTCTTTCAAAATGTTCCAATTCCAATTGCATAGCATTAACCCAATACTCATCAACAAGAGCTTCTTTAAAAATTTTGGGTTCAACGAGAGAAGTAAAGCAGATAAATCTTACCATTTCCCTGTAGTTGACCTTTTCCTTACCTCTTATTTTAATGTCATCTGATACTTGCCCAATTATTTGATCAACTGGATGGTTTTTCTTTATTCTACTTGGTGGCTCTTTTCCGATTTGATCAAAAATATCAAACTCGTGGCGCTTCTAACTATGGATCTTCTTGTGCATCATTTTTCGGTGTTGGATCGGATGTTGTAACATCGTCGAACACCTTGCCAGTATTGTTGAACTCGAGAAACTTCAATCGCTCTTTCTTCATCTTTATCTTTGGATATTTCCGCAAAAACTATAGTATCATCTACAACAACATTTATAGATTCAATAGTAGTTCGAGTTCTCATGTTGTAGACCTTGTAAGCTCTGCTATTCAAAGAATATCAAAGAAAAATTCCCACATCACTTTTCAAATCAAACTTACCAAGATGTTGCCTGTTATTTAGAATATAGCACATACATCCAAACACGTGAAAATAACTGACATTGGGATTTTTGCCTTTCCAAATATCATAGGGTGTCATGTTAGTACCAGGACGTAAATGAACTCTATTAATGATATAGCATGTTGTGCTAATAGCTTCATCCCACAGTTTAGGAGTGATTCTCTTGGAATTTATCATAACACGTGTCATCTTTTAAAGAGACCTATTCTTTCTTTCTACAACTCTTTGTTTTGTTGAGGTGTAATGGGTACAAAAATTCATTAAAGATTCCAAGTTTTTCACAGAAATTAGAGAAATTGGAATTTTGAAATTCTCTACCGTAATCACTTATGATCCTTCTAATGTTGCAATCTTTCTCATTTTTCAGTCTAAGAAACAACTTTTTGAAAACAGTGAAAGTGTCAGATTTTTCTCTAATGAAATCTATCCATGTGAATCTGGAAAAATTATCAACACACACAAACACATACTTCTTTCCTCCTATGTTTTATACCTGCATTGGCCCCATAAGATCCATATGCGAAATTCCGAGACAGTGTGATGAACTAAGATGTTGCAACACTTTGTGTGATTTCTTTTTTTGTTTTCCCAGTTGGCAAGGACCACAGACACCAGAATGATCTTTATTAAGTTTAGGAACTCCTAACACAACTCATATTTTAATAAGATTCAACATACCACGAAAGTTCATGTGACCTAACTTTTGGTGCCACAATTCAGTGTCACTCAAGGAGGAATTATTGCACACAAGAGAAGTGTTGCAACACAGGATTTGTTCCTGAATCAGATAACAGTTATCAGAGGATCTACTGCCTTTCAAAATGCATTTGTCAATTTTATCAAATACTGCACACACATTTTTATCAAATTTCACAAGTAAATCATCATCACAAAGCTGACTAATGCTTATTAGATTGGCTTTCAGTCCTTCAATATATAGAACATTTTTTAGAGAAGGGAGACCAGATACATTCAAAGTTTCTTTTCCCAAAATTTTAGCTTTAGCACCGTCACCAAAGGTGACCAAGCCGTTTTCATGTTTTTCAAAATCGGTGAGTTTTTCCAATTCTCCAGTCATATGACGAGAACACCCACTGTCAAAATACCATGATTCAGTCATATTAGGTTTTAAAGATGTGTGCACAGCATAACAAGAAAACTCATTTTTCCTAACCCATATTTTCTTGGGTTTGTTGGATAAATTAATTTTAAAACGAGGAGTATTTCTTTGGTGATGTTTGAACACATGTGACTGCACCTTGCCTTGGCTACAGTGTTTCTGAAGACGATAACACTTAGGTCTTATATGGCTAGGATGATTGTAATAGTGACAAATTGGAACAAATCCATTATTTCTTTTGTCAACCTGGTTGTATGAAGTTCCTTCTTTAACAAAAATAATTTTTGAGTTTTTATCTTTTTTAGCAAAGTTTTCGTTAGAATGAAAACCAAATCCAATACCTGCATGATCTTGTTGGATTTTTCCTTGAGATAGGATTTCATCCAATCCCCCCTTACCAGTGTTTAGTTTCTTGACAGAGACCATTATCTCACTGAGTTCTTTCTTCACCTTGGTTAGTTCTTCCTTCCTTTATGTTGCTAACCTTTCGAACTTTATTACTTCACCTTTGAGTGAGTCCATTTCTGCAACCAGACACACAACCTTCTCCTCTAGGTTCTCATTTGTTTGCGAACAATCAACCATTTCTCGAGCATCTTTTGGTAAACTCTCCTGAGTTCTTCATTTCTTGATTCTTCATCTACTTTAGACTCATCCTCTGAGTTTTCATCATTTGAGTCATTTTCTTCTACAAGAATTACAGAATTTAGGCATGTTCCAAGTGAATGGAAAGATAGAGTTATACCCGATTGGTGTTGTAACACCAGATGTAGCACTGGGATGCATTTTATTACAACCAACCACTTTCTTTATGGCAGTGAAGGCAACATGATTGTTCACATTTTCTTTTCTTCTTCATCATCTGGTTCATCATCACTCCATGATGTGGTAAATGATTTTCCATTCTTTTTAAGAGTATTTGCATATTCGGCTTGAATATGCCCAAAACCTCCACACTCCCTGCATTTTATCCCTTTAGCTTTCTTGATCTCACCATTGTCGTGTTGTTTTTTCTGGAGTCCAGAGTTCTTTCCAGTTCTGGGAAAATTGCTACCTTTATTTGCTTGTTTCAAGTATTTACCAAAGCTCTTGGTAAGCAAGACAAGTGATTCACGAAGATCATTTCCTGTCTTAAGAGTTTGATCCTCTGATGTTTCAGCTTGAAAGGCAATCTCCCTGCTTTTCTCCTTCATGTAACTTGATTCCTTGAGTTTTTCCTTCTTGATCTCTTCAAGATTCATTTCAAAAGTCTGAAGAGACCCTATTAGTTCATCAAACTTTAACTCTGAAAGAATTTTTGATTCTTCAATGGCTGTCGCTTTGTAAGCAAATCTTTCTGGAAGAGATCTTATCACTTTCTTAACAAGTTTAAAATTAGAGTATTTTTTCGCAAAGGCAAAAGATTCGTTAGCAATATCACAAAATTTAGAATTAAAAATCACGTATAATTTTATTTTCACTCACGCAAAGATGCTCAAATTTAGATGTGAGCATTTAGAGTTTAGGTTCTTACACCTTCAGTACCTTCATAAGCAACTTGTAAAATGTCCCATGCTTCTTTTGCAGTTTCACAAGTAGAAATCAATTTAAACTGATTTTCATCAACTACACTGAAAATCGCATTGAGTGCCCTGGAGTTTAAGTTTGCTAACTGATCCTCAGCAGTAGTACATTCGATTTTATTTTTTTGGAACATCCTTATCATCAACATCATGAGTAGGTAGTGTCCAACCAGTTAGGATGGATTTTCAAGCACGTTCATCTACGGATTTGATGAGGACTCTCATTTTTGCTTTCCAGTATGAGAAATTGGTTCCAATGAGAAGAGGTGGTCAAGAAATAGAACTTCCCTCACGATAGTTGTCCATGTCAGCAAAAGATATAAAAATAACAGAATCACACAAATAAAGATTAGTGAAAGGCTCTTGATGCCAATTGTTAAAATCTGAGGCCTTAAAATGAATTAAACAAATCAGATTCTAAAGTGTTGTAAGTTAATATTGTAACACTGAAACATACAACACACTTACACAACGCAAATAAAATAACACGATGATTTTTAACATGCTTAGATTCCTCAATCTTAATGCACGAGACCACGCTTAGAGAAGAAACAATCCACTATTAGAAAAGCACAACTTATTACAAATACAAATGGATTTACGAATAACATAAAGACTCCCTCTTTATAAATTCACCAACTCTTGTATTCGACCAATCTCTGATTGTTTCTTCCAAAATCTCAACCTTATTGGAATCCCTCCAACTTCAAAGCCTTGAATGGTTGAGTCGATCCACACCGTAGATCTTCACTTTTTTCTCCCGAAGAATGACAAAAGTGAACAAAATGATTTCTTGAATAATAACTTGTAAGCTCAAAGTGTTATTCTCGATAGCTTCTTCAAGGGGCTGACTTCTCCTTTTTATAGCCTTCAAAACTGAATCCTCTTCCTGATTTCTAGAGGCTTCCTGATTTCTAGAGGACGGATACAAGCTATAAAAGGAAAAACAACATAACACAATCATTTCCTTGTGGGTGAAAAATATGTACACAAGGAAAGTAATTAAAGATGAATAAATGGCAATTAAAATGGCTGAATCAATTTACATTAAACATCCAAGATTATCACCAACATTCAAATAATAAAAAATATGCCAAATATCAAAAGCACTAAATCAGGCAAAAAATCCGCCCAGATTCTGTGCGACTAATGTTTCATCACAAAGTTACAACACCAAACATTGCACTGTGCACAAAGACCAAATTTGCCAACATATAAACATTAACATAATTTATGAGGCGAACGTATATATAATCGTGTAATTAGTGAATAAACATCTGGAGCTGACATGTGACAGTCATGGCAGCCTCTTTCCTCATCAATCTGTCTCCTAATTCAACTAATATTTCCAAATCCACTTTACTTAGGCTGAAAAACAAAAACCCTCCATTATAAATAAAAGCCTGTAACAACGTACTCTAACTAAATGCACGCGCCTTCAATCAATGCCCAGTTTCCTATTTTGTCCATTCTCTTTGTCATCCATCTCATTGATCTTATTTCCCCTCTTTTCTCTGATTTGCTCTAATTGTTTTTGTTAATGGAGGCAAATTAACGCGCGCCATTCTGTAGTTAAAATAAGCCTGATCAATAACATGGGGATAATTTTGTTCGTCTTTGTGAGTACTCCGGTCAAAGTTTATTTAGAAAATAAACTTTTTAATAAATGATTTTTCGAAAAGTCTCTAATTCCAACTTTTTTAGAAAGGAGTACTGAGTTAAAAATGTCTCTTGACTTTGTTTGGATGATCGAATAATATGGATAACTCATTTAATATAAATTCATGATTTACTTGTTATATATATACGACACCTATCAAAGATGTTTTTCACCATGCTAATTACGTTGACTTGTTTATGCCCAATGGCGTAGCTAGGGCGGGCAACCCAGGCCCCGGGCCCCCCCTTTTTAAATTTTTTTTTTCTGGGTAAAATATTTTTAGAAAAAAAAAATTATTTAATTTTTATATGGTTTTTTTTTTAATTTTTTATCTAGTCTACCTCAATTTCGTATATCGGTCCACCCCCATTTTATTTCTGGCTACGCCATTGTTTATGCCCAACTAAAAACTAATGCTGCTTACGAATTGATTAAACAAAAGATTTTTAAAACTAGACCAATTTCATTTCATATATATAATCTGTCTAACCTCAATTTCAATTTTTATAAATATCCCCTCGAGGTTTATATTACGTACCTAACAAATACTCCCTCTTGAAGCTTCTTGAGGGTACAATTTTGTAAACAAAAAACAAACGTGGGGAATGATAATTGTAATTTTAAAAGATAACTAAGTTTTTTAATTTGTAATTAGGTTAAACTTTGTGGAAGTTTTTTAATCAGCCCATTCATTTTATATTATTTTATAATTGATATATAGTTGATAAAAGATCAGTGATATATCCTAATTCTAAATAATCTTTTTAAAAATTAGGCTGATCAAAACTTAATTGGAAGGATAATGAAATCTCAAAACCACATGCAAGGAGACAAGACCATCATAACATAGCTATAACAAATGAATCAAACAATTGTTTTGCAAGCAAAGAGGTCTAATAATTTAACTTAAATTAGCTCAAGATTTTATTGCATATTGCAGGTAGTACCATAAAGCATAAACCAGGCTCCAAACTGATGCAAAGCAAATGGGTTATTGAAAAAGTAGTGTTGTCGGGTTTGCCTCTTAATGGGCAGGGAAACGTTGCTATCCACACTACTCACAAAATAAAAACAGAAATAATATTGTGTTCAATTAATTCAACAACAAATTGAATTAATTTCAGGACCATTAAGCTCGACTGTGTTTTCAGTTTTGTTTTTTGGTTTTTTGGTTTTTTGTTTTGGGACAGTGGCAGCCGCAGGGGCACTCATGCTGTTCCTCAGATTGCGGCTGCCCGTGCGATAGTTGACTTCATGCAATTTTTTATTTTTACATACACACGCACGCACATTGTTCTATATTTTCATTATTGTAACTTTTTATAGAGATGAAAAACGTACCTATTATTTATATTTTTTTATAAATTATATTCAAAATATATTTAGTTCATATAACATTTAGAAAAATTTATATTCTGTTATATCTCATTAGCTATAATTAAATAATATTGATATACATCAGACCAAAATTACCCAAATACCCTCGCTTATAAGCAAAATAGCTAAAATGGGCTAGGATCTACGTGTTTTGTATCCGGGTCGCGACCCGACCCAAAGTCACAACTCGGGTTGCTCCAAGACCTGAAACCGTTAATTTTGTTGGATCATGCCAGGTGGACCAGGGCGAGCTTGACACGTGGAGCTAGGTCGTATGGCCTCGTACGGCCTATGAAGTCAAAACTTATAAATACTCCATACTTCTTTTTGCTATAGGTATCTAATTTATTGCTAGTCACATCGCTTTTTAGTTTTGTAGCGACCTTACACCAGTACCTGACTTTAGCATCGGAGGGCCTTAGATGGGGGTCCACTCGGCTAACCTGACGTTCACTCTTTTACAGGACCCGAACCGAAGTACATCTATCCCGAACCAAAGTACATCTGATTTATTCACCCAAATCAAATATTAACAAGATATTTGCAATTAAGTTAACAGTTGTAATGTTGTGGATGCATTGAGGGAGCTAGGGCTTACCATATTTGCCCTCGAGGCCCCTTTTTTTATTTTAAAATTAATTTTATTAAGAAATTTTAAAAAATAATTTGTAGTAGAATTTTTATGATATTTTTTTTTTGTTTTTCATCTGGTCCATTCTACTTTTGTGAATTGGGGCCCACCCTAATATCGTGTGATGTCTCCGCCATTGTATAGATGGACTCTATAAGTGTTGTGGGGTAAAAATGTAATTCACTTTTTTCATATTTAAATGCATTATTATTATTATTATTATTATTATTATTATTATTATTATTATTATTATTATTATTATTATTATGCTACAAGAATTAATATTCAAGTTGGCCTATTGATAGAACCTTAATAGGCCCACAGAGCCTTAATAGGCCCGTCTGGCCTTAACAGACCCATATCCCAGGTATAAATAGCCCATTCCTTAGTTAATCTTTCATTAAGTACATTTCAATTGTTAATTGGCTCTTGTGCTCTGGATTATTTTCCTACACTTTGCTGACTTAAGCACCGGAGGGGCTTCTCCGAGACAACCCTAGGGCCCTTCTGATCCTAATAGCTTGTTGCAGACCGGTTCCCCCCTTGGTGTATTTAGCAATTCAGAGTCGGATCCCTCAACCCGGAATCTTTCAACTTGGAGTGAGCTGTAAGTATTTTTGCAGCATCATTTTGGTGCCGTCTGTGGGAAATCGGCCGAAACACGAGAATGCAAACACGATCCCAGGCGACGGATACTAACTCCCGTAATAAGGAAGCTGGAGCACAATAAGCAAAACCCCCTCGGAGGCCAGAGCGTTATTCGCCTCCCCCTCCTCCCACGGGGGAGGAAGTCCGGTTGACTCGAGAAGCCTTACAAGCTTTGTTGGAAGAGACTGCCCGAAAAGCAGCCCAAGACGCATCGAGAGAACAAGCAGCCGCAGCTGGAGCACCCCCGCACCATGCTCCACCAGTGGACAACAATTAACACTCCGGGGGAGTAGTATGCAAGAATAATAACCCCAGACTGGGGGAAGATCCAACAGAGGATGGAGGGGCAACGGCGAGGAATGCCCCGAGGCACCAGCCAGAACCCCTACTGGCGCGCGATCACGGGCAACAACTGTAATATGAAGAAGTCCTTTCAGTGCAAGCGTGCTAGCGGAGCCTCTCCCTTCGGGGATAAAGACTTCCAATCTCCCAGAATACGATAGAATGGGAGACCCACAAGAACACTTGGACAAGTTTTATGCTAATGCTGACTTGTACGATATGACAAACATCTATTGCAAGATTTTCAGGACCACCCTGACGAAAAGAGCTCTCTATTGGTTCAACCAACTCCGAGTTGGAACTATTGATGGGATGGACAAGCTCTCTGACAACTTCATGCATCAATTCTCCATCAACAGGAAATGCCCGAAGACCATTACCCATCTTTTCAAGATCAAGCAGAAGGAGGAAGAGCTCCTGAGAAGCTATATGAAGCGCTTTGTGGAAGGGGTCAATGAAGTAGCCAATGTGCAATATGAAACTTTGTCAGGGATTTTGCAAAGAACCTCCGTCAAGGAAGATTTAAGGAGTCCATAGCAAGAAATCCCCTTGCCTCTCTAGAAGAGTTACTTGACCAGGCCGAGAAGCATATTCGGGTGGAAGAAGACACCAAACCTGATGTAGGCCAAAAGAGAAAGACAAGAGAAGAAGAAAAAGCAAGTCCCAAGAGGGACAACAAGAAGGAGTCGAGCATGCGGGAAGTCAAACGTAAATACACCATGCACCCCTGGTTGAAGTCAAGTACGCTGCCCAAAGATAAGGAATCATAGAGCCTCCAAGAGAGATGTGGGACAACCACGAACGGGCTCAATCCGAAAATATTTCCAGCTGAAGAGGGAGATCGAGAAATTGATCCAAAGAGGCTACCTAAAAGACTTTGTAGATCAACGCAAACTGCGCAAGAATCCCGGACAGCAGGAACAAGACTCACCCCACCACCACCGTCGGGAGAAATGCCTGAGGGAGTGTAAAAACCCAAATATCGATGGAGTAATTAATGTTATTTCGGGAGGACCTGAAGCAGAAGGCGGCAGCCAAGTCTAGAAATAAGAGGAGTTCAAACACCCCCATTCTCCAACCTTAGTTCACCTGGACCTAGGGATGGCAAAGGGGCGGGTTTGGCCAAACCCGAAACTGCGCCCACCCGCCCGCCCCCCCGCTCTAAAACCCACCGGCGAGTTTAGACTGTCAATCTTTTTCATAATTGCAATAATTTATTTTTTTGTATTTATGGCCAAAATTTCAAAAGCAATCAAATGCCAAAAGGTCAAAAAAATGTAATTATGAAACATATTAGAACTATATTTTACTATTAAGATTTAAAAAAAAAAAAACTACTACTATGATCTTGCAATAGTACTCAAATAATACTCAAAATAAATATTTAAAGTACAATATTATAATATTTATTAAAAATAAATAAATTGCAATATTACAAGATATTATAGTAGTATATTAAAATAAATATAACACTCAAAACTAAAAGTAAATAATGGAAAATATCTAAATACATATTAAAAATATAATAAATATTAATGTGGTGGGGCGGGTCCTATTGAACCCGAGGCCTGTCCGGACCTGGGTGAGTTTTGTATTTTTATAGTTGGGACCCATCTAGGGACCCACTTAACTGGGTCTAGACCCGCCCCGATGGGGCGGGTTTGATGTGGGGGCGGGTTTTAACCCGCCCCATTATCATCCCTACCTAGACCCCCTCCTGGAGGCTTCAATATTTCGTTCAGGTTTTCATTATTTAGCATCTTTTAAGATGCCAGACCACTTAGTTTATTATTCCGGCCTGCGAGCCAAGTATTTACATATTTCTCTTTTCCAAGACCATCAAAGTATGAATAAAGTTCTTCTTTTCTATTTAGATATGTGTAACACACTTACATGGATGATAACTAATAACTTATGAACATGGACTCCCCTGAAGCTAATCAGCAAACGTTCGAATCACAGGGTTCCTGGAGATTGCCTATAGTGAGGTAGCTTAACACTATCCAGGACCCCCTCATTAAAACTCATCGTGAGGTAGCTTAATGATATTCAGGGTTCCCGGGGGTTTCCCATAGTGAGGTAACTTAATGCTATCCAGAGACTCCTGTTAAAACCCATAGTGAGGTAGCTTAACGCTATCTAGGGTTCCCGGAGGTTGCCCATAATGAGGTAGCTTAACGCTACCCAGGGCCCCCTCATTAAAACCCATAGTGAGGTAGCTCCACGCTACCCAGGGTTCTGGGGGTTTGCCCATAGTGAGGTAGCTTAACGATATCCAGGCCCCTCATTAATGCCCGTAATGAAGTATCATTATGCTATCCGAGGCTCCTCAGTAAAGGCTCTCAAGGAAGAATCGACACCACCCGAGGCCTTTGGGGAATACCCTTAGAGAAATAACACATTGTAATTCGGGGCCCATCCCAAGTAAATTACTAAAATTCAGCATATAGACAAAGTGCTAAGGAAATAAGATCTAGCAATATCTGAAAGCAACTTGCTCACCCCGAAGGGAAGAGTAATATTCTGAAAGACAAAGAGAGTAAATGTGGATCTAAGTGTTCAAAAGCATGCCTTAAACAAATGGGGCGAATCATACCACGCCTTAAACAAATAGGCGGGAGAAATGCATAACAAAGTCAATGAGTAAAGCTCAAGACCTGATGTCTCCCTCATTTGGAGGGTGTCTTCCCCGGTGGAATCATCTGGGATATCGTGCAAATCTCCAATTTAACTATCCTCCTCATTGGAAACTCCCGGGTCAAGCAACGCAATGATCTCTAGGGAAACCTTCCCACTCTCAAGCAGGACCTTCTGGCTATGGCGGATCCCTCGCATAAAGTAGGAGGAGGACGCATTGAAAATGGAATCACGATAATCGGAGAATGCCTACAATGCCTCAATAGCAGAAGTCCGCTCCGAGGCAATCAACCGAACTCCGCGAGGAGACTTCAGGAACTCTTCCCCCGTGGACATTTTCTCGTCATATTGCGCTTTGAAGCCATCACTTTTCTTCCCAAGGTCCTCTACTTACTTCTTCATATCCCTCTCCTCCGTCTTCTGATGGCGAACCTCCTCTTCCAACAACTTGCCCTTATGACGGGCAGCAACAGTACCATTGATCAGCTACAATAAAACGCAAAAAGCAAAAAATGAACGGGGGAAATAAGTGAACATGCAAGGAGATAAAAGGTAAAAGAGAAAAGAACATACCATAACCGCATCTCCACAAGCAGAAACCTCCAGATCCTCAAAGGATAGAGGCTCCAAACGAGTCTGGTCAACATCAATGATCACACTTTGACTGTGGCCTAGACCCACAGTAGGGTCGAATAGGTCCCAACATGACGGTGTGTCGTCCGAACCAAAAATACCATGACCAAACAAGCCACTGGTGGGAACCAACTCGAGAAGAGCCATCTGAAGGTCACCCGTAGGGCCACTTCCCACCGGGGAGAGCCAGAGGCGGTCTCGTGGAGGCATCCCCCCCGGATCAATCACCAGCCCGGGACCCTGAAAGTCTCTCCCCTCCAGACTTGCATCGAGGAGACGTCTGCTTCTCCTCCCGATGAGCTGGAGCTCGACTCGATCCCTTCTTAGCATGGGAGGGATCCCCCTTATTTCTACGGGTATATGATAGCAACTTGGCGGGGCTAAAGTTGTCCCCCTATCAAGAAAGAAGAATACGAAATCAATGTATGTATGAGGAACATGAAGAGTCTACGAAAAGATAAAAAAACAACCAAATACCCAATGTTCCCCGAACATCAAACCGGTGAATGAATAAGTTTGCCTCCCGACACATCTCCTAAAAATGCTGGCGGGACTTAACAGATCCCGGGGAGGCAAGAGGAGCTGAACTCCAACTCAAAGGGAGGCCCCAATGAGCCCCCTCAACATAGAGAAATTCGGATTTCCAAGTGCCCTGCAAAGAGGGAAACCCCTCCAAAAACGTACAATGAGCCCGGGGAAAAAAAATGAAAGAAAACCTTCTCCGGGCCCTTCCTCGTGAAAAACAATGAATGAAAGCCTTCAACGCTGACGGGAAGCCCAAATTCCTTCATAGCATGCCAATATCCCTCTAGGAAAGCATATGAATTGGGAGTAATCTGACCCACGCAGAGACTAACCGACCTCAATATCTCAACATGAAACGGATCGGGAGAAAGGGTGAAGACATTAATCAAACATGAGAGATACAGAGTGAAGCACCCCTCGGGAGGGTGAGCAAGTCTCTGATCGGGGAAAGGGACAATCAACACAATATCCAAAGATAAATCAAGACGTTTTCCCAAAATCCTAAGGCATCAGGAGTCTACAATGCTCTCCAACACCGTTGGTTCCATAGCGCTCACCTAGAAGAGGTATATGTTTGCGCCTGGCCTTGGGAGGCTCATCACCCTCCGAGCCCGCACTAAGTTCTCCCACAACTTCTTGCCCGCAATTGGAATCAGGAAAAATCTCAACAAATCCCGGAACAGGGATATACTTATCCTTCGGGATAGAATTTACCTCTAAAGGAAGCTCACCCATAGCATTGAAATTACTCAAAGGAATTAGAGGCCCCGGACCTCCGGGAGACCGAGGCCATAAAGCTTGCAAGGTGGCTAGAGACTTCTCGCCATGGCGGAGACCTTCACGCCATTTTTCACTGGTAATGGAGCCCGGTTCGCAACAATTTCCCTAATGGAACAGGAAGACCGCCCAAACGGAGATGAAGGGGGGCGCTCGCCTGCGTGCCACGGGGGGCTATCGACTGGAGCCCCGCGCTCGACTAGGGGGGATGACTTGGGGAGTCTCTTGGCCGGGGAACCCCCATCTTCAGACAAGGAGGGCCGAGCAAGCCCGCTCGCGCGCCCGGGTTGCGCTCGATAGAGGGAGCCGGAGGATTCTCGATCAGAGAGCCCCCGCTCTCAGCCGGGGACATCCCCCGGGGGCTTTCTCTCGGGGTTTCTTCTTTACTTCTCCCTCTTGGTACCTCCCTTAACTTTAATCTCAATTTTTTCTCCATGGAATCCCAAGTACTCCAAGGTTCCTCCAATTCCCAAAAGGTTCAAAAGTTCCTCCCACATCCGAAGTACTTTCCTTATTCCCAAGTGGAATATCTACAACAAGACAAAGAATGAAAAACAAAAGTAAAAATGCTAAGAGAGAGAAAATTTACCTGTTGAAAATATTTTTCAAAATCACCCTTTAATCTTGAAATTGTAAGAATGGAGTATTATTTCCATGAATAAAAAGGAATAATTCGGAAGAAGAATATGCGCATAAGCTTTCTATAAAGTTGGGGGGCTTAACTTGTGGGGTAAAAATGTAATTCTCTTTTTTCATATTTAAATTCATTATTATTATTATTATTGGGCTACATGAATTAATATTCAAGACGAACCATTGATAGAGCCATAATAGGCCCACAAAGCCTTAATAGGCCCGCGCTAGCTTTAACTGACCCATGTCCCAGGTATAAATAGCCCCCTTCTTAGTTAACTTTCATTAAGTACATTTGAATTGCTAATTAGCTCTTGTGCTCTGCATTATTTTCCTACATTTTGCTGACTTAAGTATCAGAGAAGCTTCCCCAGGACAACTCCGGGGCCTTTCTAACCCTGTTTGCGTGTTGCAGGTCGGTTTCCCCCTCTTGATGTATTTAGCAATTCAGAGTCAGATCCCTCAACCCGAAACGTTTCAACTTAGAGTGAGCTGTAAGTATTTTTGCAGTATCAATAAGTATGATGGTTTAAGTTCTGGTTTCATTAAACATGTACTATTTGTTTAATATGTGAGTAATTAATTTTGTTTTGGCTGAAAAATTACAATTAATAATGTTTATCTTGTAAAAATAAAAGAAATTAAGAAATTGAAGGCAATTCCTTAATATGATCAATATATTTTGTCTACTTAAAGCCAATAATCGAATAAGTAAAGTGATTGTACGTAGGATTAAAATAGAGATATGCGGACTGGTGGAGATTTGGTAGGTACTCATACTGAATAACATTAGTGTTGATTCGATTCGAGAGAAATATTGGCTATTATTAGATTTGGGGGGTCGAATATAATTGTTCCGTTTATCTAGGAGAATTTGGTTATACGTCAGAAAGTCCCACCATAACACTGGTCAATCCATAGGTATCTCGCGGTTTATATTAGTTTCAGCGATGAGAGACCGGAACGTTGTCCTCAAGTATAGTCACGCGTATGCAAGGAAGCTGAGTTGTCAAATTAAAAATAGAGATACAATCTCACACCAAATAGAATAGTTTCTGTTAAAAAAAATTTTTGCATGACTAGTCAGTTGTAGGGATGGCAAAATGACCCGCCCCGTTTGGGTCGCCCCGCCCCGTGACCAGTGGCGGGTGGGGCGGGTCTGGGTATCACCTCTGCCCCTTGGGTACCCGCCCCGCCCCGTGCTATTTTTCTTAATTTTTTTAATATATTTAATGTATATTTTATATGTATATTATATAAAATAATATAGTTTTATGTATTTGATATTATATTTAACATATATAATGACAAATTTTATAAATAATATATATTTATAATACAAAATATAATAATAAAAAAAATATTAATAATATAAAATGTAAGATAAAAATATAAAAATATAAAAAAAATAATTCAACACCGGGGCGCCCTGTCCCGCCCCGCCCCGTCCATTGCCATCCCTAGTCAGTGCCATCCCTAGTCAGTCGTGTAATTAAAAGTACTTTTAATTGATTACGATATTTCTGTTGCTATTAGTCAACCAATCATATGTGAAGATGTTAAGGGAAGCGTGCAAGAGTACCTACTTATTTGTCTTCGCTTTATTACACAGTTTGTAGAAGTAATCATGACCTAGGCAATATCATATAGATCTGGTTGTGCAAATCCCAATTTAGGAATTGTAGACCAGTAGCTAGGGTGATATACTCAAAAGGACCACAAAATATAAATTCCAAAAATGAAAACATATTTGTGCAAGGCCTAAAAATTCCTTAATTTTTTTTCCAATTTGAATCGTCCATCCTCTCTCACATGCATAAATTAAGGGCTCAATTGTTTTCCTTTTTAAAAACTTTTTATTATTATTTTAAATTCTGATATATATATATATATATATTCATTTCTTTTTATTCTGATAAATACTTTTAATTCGCTTTTCTCATGCACTTATCAATAATTATTTTCAGATATTTTATTATATTTCACGTACGTTTTTTCAATTCAGAAAACTTTATAAAAGAGTTATATTTTCGTTTATACATATATAATCAATACAAAAACACACCTAATCCAAAATAATTCTACTTCTAAATGATAACCTAAAAAATTATTTTATATCTTGAAAAAAAAAGAATTGAAATAAGTTCGAAATAATATGATTAAATGTCTAATTATGACAAGTAGATTGTTGGGTATGATTTGTCCTATTTTTATGCTCTTCATATAATACTAGTGATTTATCCATGCGATGTACGGTTAGTGTAATGTCAGACAATATAAAATTTATTGTATTTTACGATATTGGGTTTGT
Organism: Rehmannia glutinosa; assembly: GCA_016081115.2. NCBI lineage: Eukaryota > Viridiplantae > Streptophyta > Magnoliopsida > Lamiales > Orobanchaceae > Rehmannia > Rehmannia glutinosa. The sequence continues at coordinate 33,867,535 of CM071926.1, forward strand.
TGGGTCCGACCATATAGATTGGTAGTCTATAAAGTTTATTATATATTAAAATAAAAATAAAAAATGTACAAACATCGTATCGAACAAATTAATAACTACAAATTTCGAAAAACATCTTTATACACCACATTTTGTGTTTGTTTATTTTTTGATTCATCTTCACCACACACTAATATTTTTAGTTCCTTCCGATTGGTGACTCGGGAAACAACACCGCATAGTTGGTCATGACTGAATACTGGATTCTTCAAATACAGACTAACATTGGAGAAATATTGGCCTTGGCTCTTGTTTATGGTCATTGCATAAGAAACGATTAGAGAAAAGCGCTTCACGTTGAAACTTGAATGGAATTCTAAGGTCCGATCGTGTTAGTGTCATTCGCGGTATCAACACCTTTTGACCTGTGTGCGCTCCAGTGAGAATTTTAGCTCAAGACGTGTCAGAGAGCCTCGTAATCACCAATCTAGTCCCGTTACACAATCCAGTCGAGTGGTCCATGTTCCTCAAGAGCATAACTGGAGTCCCAACCTTCAAATGCAACTCATGATTAGGAACGTCCGAACATTTTATACCATTCAAAAGTTCTGGCGTATGCAGATCATGCAAGAAGTCAACATTAGCATTAGATTTACTCGTGCTATCTGAGCTCAAATAAGTCTGCCCCTCCCATGAATTTAAAGATGCCATATATTGATTCATGGACTCAACAACATCAAGAGTCGGTGCGAGTATCGCCCTCTCTTTCAAATAGGTAGGATCATCAATGGCGTCTTTAAACATTGTATACGTATTCTCTACAATTGTTGCAATCAGGTATATCAATAGTGGCACAACCATCATTTGATCCTCCGATTGTTCCATCTCTGATGCTATCCATTCTGAGAATTGGGCCAAATCCGTATAATCATCTGCTTGATTGAGGCTTTGAAGACGCATATTCTTAGTCAATCTCAATTGTGTACAATCTTTCCACAAGTAAGATGAATTTATCGTGGCATTGACTACATCCTGTCGACTTCCCTTAGGTATAACAGGCAATATCTGAAATTTATCTGAACTTTAAAAAGAAGCTTTTTCCCAATGAGGCCGGATAGTTCCTCAGGCAAATCCTGGCCTCCACGCTACAATTTTTCATACAAAATAATACATTAACTATTAAAACAAGTTTTTAAAAACATTATAAAAATTAAATAAATGGTAAAAAATATAACATATGATAAGGTTGATACCTTAAGATGTTCCTTTCTCAAATCTGTGCACGACTTTCCAATTAAATTTTCTCAATCCCTATATCAACAAAGTAAAGTGGCGCTAGCAGTTTCATCAACAACTTGTATAGTTATCATATACCTACTCAATCAAAAATCGAAAAACAATGTTAGACCAATTAAATCCGAAATTGATTATAATCTAAATAAAAATAATGTTAAAAATTACCTCAAAACCCCTGTTCAAACAAATCATCACACTTCACATAAAAGAAATTATCCATTGTTGGATGCATCTTCTTCGTGCAATGAGTACACGCAAGATACCACCAATCTTTGTGGGATCTATGTTAGCGCGCAGTTGGGCACCGTATCCCGGCTTCCGGTTCATCCCACTAGTTCTAATACATCAAAAAAGCATAATATATTGAAATCAGCATTTATTGGCAACAAACGTGAGGTCAAACATTTCTATTTTCGGAACCAATTTTATTGGCAACAAATAATCAACAAACGCGAGGTCAAACATTCCCATTTTAGGAACCAATTTTGATGTCAATCGATAATCAGCAAAAAATAAACGAAAAAACAGGCCACAAAATTTTAATGAGGTCAAACATTCCTTTTTTATTAACCATTCTGTATACAAACCGGAAATCAGCACTAAATCAGCCAAAAAGAGGTCTCGAAATTTTTTAGCAAGTCTCTTTAGGCGGGAAAACAAAATTAGAAACCATTTTTCTGTTATATATATATATATATATATATAGATTGTATCCCATATTTATTGAACAATGCACTTAATTAGTAGAGTTAGTCTCCTGTCAGACGGTCTAATGGATATAATCCATTGAAAATTAAAAACAAAAAGAGAAGAAATAACGGACGGATCAAGGCAAAAACTTCTGCCCAAACACACCAAGTTTTAAATATTTTTTTGCATTTTCCAGGGTTTTACCTTGGGTTTATTTTTAATTGATTTGGGTTTTAGGATTTTTAGTTTTTTTTAGGTTTATTTTTATTTTTTGGGTTTACCATTGAAAATTAAAAACAAAAAGAGAAGAAATAACGGACATCACAGTTTCACACAATCACATTGAGTTGTGCATAATAGAAAAAGAGACACAGCGGCTCCATTTAATGTAAAGCAACCAATCAAAATTCAAACATTTAAGAAAAACACAAGAATATTTTTTCTCTCTAATGTATCCCGTAAATAGCAAAACAAAGAAGAAAAAAACTCAACAGAAAAATGAATTAGCTTTGAGGAGCTGATGAAATTTTCGCTCCTAGGCTTTCTGTAGTAAATAATAATTGTAGTAATAATTAATTTGTTGTCTAGAAAAAAAATGTATAAATTGGTTTTAGGTTTTTACAAGGAAAAAATAAATATTTTATAAGGAAAATTTTAGGAGATGGACTAATACTTTTCGGGAGATCGTTAATACGTTTTAGGGGACAAACTAATACTTTTGAGGGGACTATTAATACTTTTCACTAGAAAAACTAATACTTTTAGAGGGGAATTATTAAAAACCTTTTAGGGAAAAACAAATATTTTTTCAAGGGAATTACTAATACGTTTCGCAGGGATTACTAATACTTTTGACGAAAAAAACTAATACTTTTTATGAGGACTATTAAATATTTTCAAGTGGATTACGTATTAATACGTTTACGAAAAACTACTAATACTTTTCAGTGGAACAAATATTTTTTTCAGTGAAACTGCTAATACTTGTCAGTGGGACTGATAATACTTTTATGGAGAACTACTAATACTTTTCAGTGAAATTCTATTTTTTTTTTGTATTTTTCACTAGGACTTTTAATACTTTTTAATAAGGGTGATAATACTTTTAAGGGAAAATACAAATACTTTTCAATGGAACTAATTAAAAAGATTTTGTTTTTTCAGTGAAACTGCTAATACTTTTCAGTGGGACTGATAATACTTTTATTGGGAACTAGTAATACTTTTCAGTAGAATTACTATTTTTTTAAATATTTTTCACTGGGACTGCTAATATTTTTTAATGTGGATGATAATACTTTTATTGGAAACTACTAATACTTTTCAGTGTAACTAATATTTTTATCAGTGAAAACTACTAATACTTTTCAGTGGGACTAGTAATATTTTTATGGAAACCAAATTGGTTCGGTTTTCGGTTTGAGATTTTTGGAAATTCGATTTTTGGTTCAGTTTCAATTTTCAGTTTCGTTGCGCCGAACCGAATCAAAAACCGAATATTTCTTTTCTTTCCTTTTCTTTTTTTTTTTGAATTGACACTTTGAAACAATTTTTGGTCTTTTAACTCTATTGAGTGAAGAGTGAAGAAAAATCTTCTAAAAAAAAAGAGTGAAGAAAATAGAAGATAGCACAGTGAATCACAAAGACCAAACTCCTACAGTGACTTGCGTCCGCAGACGCGCCTTTTTATGGGATGAGGCATGCAAGTGTACTAATCTCTACATGGCTGATTTTGAATGATTTGAGTTTGGGTTTAGATCCGTCTAACGAGTCAAAATCCATTAGACGGCCTGACATAAGTTTTTGTCTAATTAGTATGATATGAATAACGCATAGGAGCAAATTCAAAAAATAAACAAATCAAACACCGAAGAACCAAGAAAACGTGGAAGAAACATTTTAATGTGGCCCCAAATCCAATGACAAAGCTAAAATTCGAAAATAATGTGGGCCCCAGATTTTCAGCCACAGGGCCCATTGAGAGGAACAAGAAAATATGGATATAAGTATAGCAGTAAAGATCATTAATCTAAAATTTTAATTCCGTGATTATGGGAGTATTTGTTCATATATGATTCTTTCTTTTTTTCGGTTAAGAACTTTTTTAGTCTTAATAACGATTGCGTTTATTGTTTTCAAACAACTATATTATTTACTCACTTATACTTATTCAATCAACAATCACCAATTAAAATGCGTGTCATGACGGGAACACCTTGGCTTTTCGATAGATACGTTCTTCTCCTTCGAGAGGCAACAGAGGACATGATTTCCACTCAACTTCAATTTTCCACTTGCCAGTTCTGGGTTCAATTACACAGATTGCCGTTGGGTTTATTCTCCAAAACATTCGCCGAAAGGGCAGGGAATTACATTGGTAAATTCTTAGAAGTCCAAATTGACTCTACGGGCTCTGTGGTTGGTAAATTCCTCAAAATCAAAGTGGAAATTGATATCACTAAGCCACTGTGTCGTGTTATTCAATTGGATCAGAAATATAATAAGCAACTCGTGGGTCTAAAATTTGAGCGGCTTTCAGATTTCTGCTTCTTTTGCGGCAAGATTGGCCATATTCTGAAAGACTGCGATGACTATCTTTTATCCCCAAAAACGGATGATTCTCTCCTCCAGTTTGGATCTTGGATCCGAGCTTCCACCACCATCAACCCTTTCGCTACAAATCCACAAAATCCTAATAACACTACTTCGGAACCTCCCCCCCGCAACGGCCCTTCTACTGATAACCCAAAAAATCCCACTTCATCTCCCCCCCAGTCCCCACGGCAATTTACCCCACTCCGCCCACAATCCCCTCAAATTGATTTTTTGCGTTTCAAAATCCATCATCCGCAATTATCCTCCACCCCCTCGTGTCATCCCATCAAAACCGCTTCTCTCGCTTCTTCAAGCAAAATAAAGTCAACTTCCGCCCCTACTCATACTCATGCACTCTCCCTATCTCATAAGCTTAATTCTCAAACACACTCCTATCGGCCTTCTCTAGCCGAGAATCATTCTACCCAACCTAAACCATCTCTAACTCCACCTCAACACCATGCAACCAATAATCAAATAAACATGCCTAACCCAAATATAATCCCCCAGTTCATTCACCATAACTCTCAATCCCCAATCCGCTTTATATTAAATAGCCCCTTCCTTGTCACCGTCCCAATGCACCTTGATACCCCGACCGTAAAGCTTACCCAAAAATATCTCAAAATAAAAAATTGTATCCAAAGAACCCCCCATACCCACCTATCCCCCCAAATTCAGGAGCTAAACGGAAATTACACCTCTTATCGATCGATACTTCAACAATCCAAGCTATCCGGAGGAATTTATTGGGAAAAAAGCTAGATCATTTGGGAATTCAAATGTTTGAATATACGGGTGACGTTGAGACTAATCTTTTTGATAATGAAATGGCGGGCGCACGACCAGTCCGCCAATCACCATGAATATCTCATCTGGAGGCGTCGAGGCTTGGGAACCTCGAACAGTTCAAGAGCTTCGCGAAATTATTCGCACAAAGTCCCCAAATGTGGTCTTCCTCTGTGAAACAAAGTGTAGTACTCGTGAGATTGATAATCTTAAAATGAAACTTGGCTTCTTCGGTTTTTCTGTTGCTGCCACGGGCCGTTCGGGCGGACTTGCTCTCCTATGGCGTCAAAATATTATTGTTTCCCTCCGCAGTTTTAGTGATCATTTTATTGACGTTGATGTCTCATTTGGTGCCACCAATTTTAGACTAACTGGAGTCTATGGACAACCAGAAGTTGCTCTTAGCCGTAATTTTTGGACGCATTTTAAAAATTTGGGTTCTCTTTCAAATGATTCGTGGATATCTTTGTGGTGATTTTAATGAGGTTCTTATGCACAATAAATTCTCTAGCCGCCGCACCCGTGCAACATGGCAGATATCCTTATTTCGGGATGCTCTTGATTTTTGTAACCTCTTAGATATGGGATTCACAAGTCCAAAATTTACTTGGCAAAGATTATCGGATTTCCCCTAAACTCAACGTGCTCGTTTAGACCGCTACATCTGCAACCCACCCCTCCGCCACATTTTTCCTTACCATCGAGTCACAAACGTCCAAACATATACCCTCGACCATACCACGTCCTTACTTCTCTTTCTCCATCTCACTCCCAACACCAACAAAACCAAAAATCTCGTCTGAGGCGTTTTGAGGCTTATTGGATCAAATCTGCGGAATGCGAAAAAATTATTAGCCAGAGATAGGTTGAACCTGGGGGCGATGTTGTTGATAAATTGAATAATTGTTTCTGGGATTGATCAATTGGAATAGACTCACTTTTGGTGACCTCACCGAAAAAGGTTAAAGGATTAAAAAAGAAATATCGCAATTGGAATCGGGATTGATCACACCCCTGATTAAACAACGCCTTAACACCCTCCATTCGAAGCTCGATTTACTCCTTGAGTTCCATGACCTTAAGTGGAAACAACGTGCTAAACAACATCGTATAAAAACGGCAACCGAACACAACTTTTTCCATAGTCATGCCTCAAAGCGCCGCGAAATAAATCATATTTCAACGCTAAAAGATCACCTCGACCAGCCACATTCGATCCGGCCACCATTGAGCGTATTATCAGGAGCTATTTTGAAGATATTTTCACATCTTCCTCTCCTTCTACGAATGATATCCAGCAAGCACTCGATAGGGTTCCAACAAAGCTTACGGGGGATATGATTGATCGCTTGATGTCTCCGTTTACAACCACTAAGGTCGTAAAAGCAGTCAAAAGCATGCACCCCTACAAATATCCCGGTCCCGATGGTATGAGCCCTATCTGTTTTCAAAAATATTGGTCTATTGTTGGTGATGATATCTGTAAATCTGTTCTCCACATTTGAAACCATAGGCAGCCTCCTAATGGTTTAAATTTTACGCATATTGTTCTCATTCCTAAAGTGAAGAATCCAGATTATGTTTCTTAGTTTCGTCCTATAAGTTTATGTAATGTTATTTATAGGATTGCTTCAAAAACCATCACTAACCGTATTAGACCCACCCTCACGCACATCATCTCCGAGGCGCAGTCTTCTTTTATCCCTGGTAGGCAAATTACTGATAACATCTTGGTAGCTTATGAAATCCATCACTCTATGAAAGCTAAAACTCGTAGTAAAAAGGGCTTATGTCTATCAAATTAGATATGAGTAAAGCTTTTGATGAGTCGAGTGGCCTTTCGTTTTTGGTGTGCTTAAATCATTGGGTTTTCCAGATATATTTGTGGATTTGATTCGCTTATGCCTTACGTCCTCGAGTTTTTCTTTTCTCTTAAACGGTTCCCAATTTGGTGATGTCAAACCACATAGGGGAATCCGTCAAGGAGATCCACTCTCACCATATATCTTCATTATTTGTGCGGAAGTGTTTTCGATCATTTTGCAGGATCTTCAGGCGGCGGGGAAAATTCATGGTATCCAAATTAACAAACATGCCCCGAGTGTTTCACATTTATTTTTCGCAGATGACACTCTTCTCTTTGGAAATGCGACGCTAGAGGAAGCAAACTATCTTAAGTATGTGATCACGCTCTTGGAAGGCTTCAGGACAATAGGTGAACTTTGAAAACTGCGGAATACTATTCAGCCTAATACGACGCTATCTTTGGCCCAAAACATTTCCCAAATTCTTGGCATTCCTATTGTGAACTCGCATGGAAAATATCTTGGCTTACCGGTCATTGGACGGAATAAAAATGATGTTTTTGCCTCTATTCAAGATAGAGTATGGAAAAGAATTCAAGGTTGGAAGGAGAAAACTTTATCTCAAGCCGGTCGAGATATTCTTATAAAAATGTTGTAATCGATTCCGACATACGCCATGTCATGTTTCAAATCACCGGATAATATTCTCCACAAAAATACAAGCTATGGCAGCCCAACTACCTATGGAGCAGTTAAATCGAGGGGCATAAGATGCATTGGTTGTCATGGAAAAAGATAGCTAAGGATAAATCTGCGGGTGGTCTCGATTTCACCGACATCTTCAAGCCTTTAATCTAGCTCTTCTTGCGAAAAACAGGCATGGAAAATCATCTCTCGCCCTTCCTCACTATTGGCTCGTATTTTTCGAGCAAAGTATTTTCCATCCAGGAATTTCTTTACGGCGATCCGGGTTCTAGACCATCTTGGAGTTGGCGAAGTATACTAGATAGTCGTGATCTTGTGATTTTGGGCGCTAGGAAAGCGATTGAGTGGTGCTAGTACAAAAATTTGGGCGATCCTTGGCTACCCCGTAGCTCCAATTTTTTTGTACAAAGCCCGAACAATAATTTTGATAGAACCTCATCAGTGTCTGTACTCTTCGACTCCACAAATTTGTCCTGGAAGAATCACCTTGTTAGAGCTCTCTTTAATCTAGAAGAAGTATCCTTAATTCTCTCTATACCAATCGGTACATTTGTGATTTAAATGATCTCCGGTGTTGGCACCACTGAGAAACGGAAATTCACGGTAAAGTCGTGCGTACCATATTGCAATTTCTTCAAATATTGGTCATTCACTTGGAACTTCTAATGCATCTAGCTCTGTGGTTAACCCCCTTTGGAAAAATATATGGAAACTTGGAGTTCCCCTGCGTTTAAAATTTTTCGCCTGGCGATGTGCGTCCGCGGCCATCCCTACCCCTGATTTTCTTGCTGACCATCATGTCCCCGCCGGTGAAGATACATGTCCATTTTGCTCTTCATCAAATACCTCTGTTGTGCATGTTTTCTTTGATTGCTCTTTTGCTGCTGCTACTTGGAGATTGGCTGGGCTGTTGAAGCTTATTAAAAGTTTTTCTCAACAATCTTTCCCCTTGTGGTTTGGAGAAATCATCCTTAATGCACCCAATGAAGTGAAGAACATATTTTTGTTATATGCAATTTGATATGGTATCACAGAAATAAGAAAAAATTTGAGAATATCCATTCTGAGCCTTATCAATTGGTGGTAGCCGCAAATGTCATTCTTCAGGATTTTCATCGTATCGAAGGCGTCAGCCCGAGGTCATCTCGCCGTCCCTCTCAACTCCGTTTCCATCCCCTCCTCCAGGCCAATGTCGTACGTGCGTTGTTTCGATGGCGCTGTTTGCTCTTATGAAAATTGCGTAGGCATTGGAGTGGCATTAATTGATGCTTCGGGCAATTTTGAAATGGGTGTATCTAAGAAATTCTGTGGTTTTTCCGATCCTGAGGTGGCCGAATTTATGGCATTAAGAGAAGCTTTAAAATTTGCTCAACAATTTCATCTTGAGAACATAACCATTTTTGGTGATGCTGCTAATATTGTTTTGGCTGTCAATGGAGAAGCTACCAGTCTGTCAAACTGCATAGCTATTCTGCAAGATATCACTCGTCTCAAGTCGGTTGTTGTTCCTCGCGGTATTTTTTGGTTTCGTAGAACTTCTAATTTTTTTGCTCATTTGCAATGTTTGCAAAAACTATATCTTTTGATGAACTATTCTAGAGCCATCCTCCAGAACCCCTTTGTCAATCGTTGTTGGACGAATTCCAATGTCTCTAATTAATATAATTATTTCCTTCTCAAAAAAAATCAACAATCACCAATTTCATTAATAAGAGAAGAGCAAGTCTTATGTAAGACCGTCTCACGGATTTAAGTACATGAGACGGAATATCACATCAATTTTTATTATTACTATTGCATTTCACATCCTACCATAATTTCAAGTTTTGTAAAATAAATTTTGTATTACATTTTTTAGTAAAAAAAAAGTCAAACTAAATGACAAATAATCAATTTAATTGTCCTATAAATCTTTTCAAAAAACAAATTGTCCTGTAAATATTTATGGAAGTTTGGTACAATGACTATTTAATAAATAATAAATTCTCGTATGTGAACTTGTTCAATATTTATAGAAGTTCGGTACAATAAATGACCGAAAATTGACGTGGAAATGGCTCAACGGATAACCTCATAACCATATATAGATAGGTGGAAGTCAGCACTAAGATAGATGTTCCATACAATTAGTTGTATGTATCTGCCATCAACGGTCCCTATTTAAGATGGATGGCAATGCTTCAGATGGATACTGTCAATCTAAGGTTTTTTCTTTCTTTTTCTCATCTTCTTTTTTTTTTTTTTAATAAATTGGAAGTAGTGGTTGGAGGGGAGGGGATAAATTTCAAAGAAATTGAAAGATACAGGGTTAGAATCCTGGTCAACACTCTTATAAAGGGTGAGCAATACCACTTCAGCTACAAGCTGGTGATTCTTTTTTTTTTTTGTATTTATGTATTCATTTGTAGCTACAATTGAAAGCATTTACCTTTTATGATTAAATAAACGCTTTTACGCATGATTCATATGATGGAATGGAGTTAAGTAGAAATTAAATTAATTTATGAATGAAATAACAAACGGAATAGAGTGTTATAATTATTCTCTTTCTTATGTTTGGTATCAATAAGAAATGAGAATGGAATGAAACCGTCATTCCTGATTTGACTCCAATCCTACGTACGATTGGTAAATTAAAATAAATGATGAAAATATAACATAACTTTTTTAATGACTAAATTATGCTTTAGTATATTTTTTTGATAAAACAATGGGTTTGACGATATTTATTAGCTTTATTACTTGTTATTTTTTGTGTTTGGTTTTCTTTCAAAATCGGTAGAATAACGGGACATAATTTGAAGTCGAAGCTTGTATTGGGTACTATATCTGCAAGACAAAATCGCCCCTTACAAAGTGCTAACGGTTCAGACAATCATCTTTAAGATACAAACATACAACGATTTTCCTGTTCGACCTAGCAACACTTTCAAAAGTCGAACTTACAGTGAACAATCAAATGTTTCAGTCTTTCAGAACTTTCAATTACAGAAGAAATGATATAAGATAATATGATGAATGTTATAGTATGGTATAAAAAAAATGAACATCATGGGGGTCTTATTTATAGAATTTCGGGTGCCCTTTCAGACTGGGTGCAACCCTTATTTCAGATCAATTAGGACTGACAAATATTGCCTTCTGATTAACAGCCGCAATCTGATTGTTCAGCTCGCATCATAGCGAAGGTACACATCCCTTGGCACGCACCCTGCACAGTTGTGTCCAGTCCTTGTGCCCCATCAATGAACAGACGCGTCCAATCAGCTTCCCATGCTTGCTATTAACGCCATCTAGAAGACTCCGCCAAGTCATTGCCACCTGAGCTGCCCTACCACGTCACCGAGCCACTGGACCGAACTATAGTTCGATTTTTAAAGACTTTAACGCTCATCGCAACGATGAGTAATTGCAATGTGTCCCTCTAAAGCGCCTAATGCGACTAAAGGCGACGTGCGCGAGCTCGGATGGTGCTTTGCACCGTCCTCGGTGCTCTTTGAGCTATTTTAAAGCTAGTCAAAATTGACTTGGTCCACTAGGGTGTACCGTTAGGAGCTCCACATAATTACTCCTTATTATTAGTGAAATTCTATATAAACAAGTCAAGCATGTGAAATGCTTTCCATGTGGGATGTGACTCTCCATATTACCACTATTTCATATTTCTATGTATAAAAGACATTTAAGTGGTTTGTTTTATGCATTAATTTTCATTCACCCAACTTTAGTTTTGAGAAATTCAAATTGCTAAATTTATCTACCCGCAGTGTAGATTAATGATTATATTATTTATATTCCATAACTGATCAATGATCTCACTTAAATAATTGGTCAAAATTTGGTTCAAACCCCATTTTTCTAAAACCAATTTCCAATACTACTTTCATTTAATTTCATGAAATCGATAAATTGTGAACCAAAACAGATGAAGAGAAGTCATCTTGTTGTGGCTAGGAAGAAGACAAGACGAACACAAACTGGGAAGATGATGATGTGAAGAACACAAAAGAAGAAAAGCCAATATAATAAGTCAGGTTTATAAGCTTATGAGGATAGTTTTGTAGGCAAACCTTAGGTTGCTTACAACGAGGAGCTTGATTTTGAGGAGGGAAAGCGTGGTTGACAAACAACCACTTCGAGTTTAGATTTATTGAGGTTCTATGGAAAATTCCAAAAAAGTGGTCCGAATGTATAAGGTAGTCTTAAGGAAGGGGGAAGAAAGGCCTTAATCGCTATCCAAAGAATCGTCGCCAAATGGGTGTCTTTAGGTGAATCAAGTCGGATAAGCCATGAATTGAATCAAGAAGGATCGAGAGGTCGGTAGAACACATCAAATATGTGTTTCACCACAAAGTCTTGAATGAATGAAATGAGTAGAGATTTTCGTTCCTTGCTAATTACCAAGAACGTTACCACTAGTGGCGAAGAAAAATAAATTCCTCAATATCCAAATTTCATCGAGGCTTAGTCTAACTCTCAACAATCGGTAATGAAATCAATGAGTCTAATTACTCCTTTTATAATGAAGTAAAGGAAAATAAATTGGCATGCTCTTCTCTATTTTCTCTATTTAACTACTGGAAAGCACTTATGGTGACATGAATTCACCACTACTTATGACTTTTCCAATGGGGCAAACGAAGGTTAACCCGTTCTGTTTAATAGCCCAAAAATAGCCATGTGCCTTTGCGCACAACCCCGCTCCTAGGTCTATCCAACCGAGCCATCAATCATTCTGTACATCTCGTCCCTCTCTCGGATGGATTACTTGGATTCTAGGTACAACAGAGATCTCGATCAATTGCCGGAGCACTCAATTTTTCCATTATCACTCCCAAAAAACCAAACTCTATCTTATGTAAAGTTGCTAGAGTATGAGGCTCTGCGTAATAGAACGCCATGCTGTGAAAGGAGACTAGATTGTTCCAGAAGTGACAACTCGAGACCATACCATAGATAATCATTATGTTCGCTAAGCTATTTTGTCTCTTGGCGACTCTGAACAAATGCTTGAATAAGTTTCTGTCTTTAGAACGCGAATAGCTGAGTTTCTTTTGTTTGAGTCTGTGAAACTCCGTGAAGCAAGGACGCTTTTATCTTCTAGCGAGCATAAATGAGGATATTTTTGTAAATGAAAAATATAAGCTTACAAAATATTACTATTCTCACTTTTATCCAAATATATATGTGGGACCCTCTATTACCAACTTTATCTACTTAAAATATTACCTTTTTTTAATTACATCTATCTAATGGGACCCACCAACTACAATCTACAAAATATAATATTATATATTCAATTAAAATATTCAACCACTATCAACTTTTCATATAATTATATACATAAAATATTACTTCAAAATTACTCAACCAAACATAATCTCATTTCCAAACCTACATAAAACTCATTTTCATTGTCTCATCCAAACATAATTCCAGTTTTCACACGAAAACCAATAAATTCTCAAAATTCAATTTCCAACACTAAAAACTAGAAATGGCCCATGGAAACATGACCATACAAGACCATAGGGGGTGGGATGGAATGACTAAACTAATCCTACAGCTGTGGGTATACTTATTCCCCAAAAATGACCATTCACTATCTCAAATTATACCAATTATGTGAATGAAAATGGTCTTGAGAATTCCCATTAATTAATTTCATTCCCACATCATATACAGGCATTGTCCATAAATTACCAAACTCAATTGATTTTGTGGTTATTCGAATGTAATCGAATTTTTGTAAAACTTAGTACATAGCAATGCAATGAGAAGTTTACTTTGAAGAAAACTATGTGATAAAATGCGGGGTGTAAATTTGATTTTGTTTTACTTTTAGAAGGTGAAGATTATTTATACATATAGTGAAAGAATTAAAGCAAGGATAAATAGAAAAAGTTTTGCAGAGTAAGGATGTGATTGCAGATGTGGTCACATTCAAAATCACATGCAGCGGAATTTTAAAAACAAGAAACGACACACGAATTAAAAATTATCTACAAGCCAACAAGCTTGTAGACATGCCAATATGGCAAAACTTTCCATTAGTACAAATCGTTTGATCCCGTATACAAAAATACTAAAATCAACTAGTAGAAACACAGTGAAGTGAGCAATTTGTTGCTCAGCAAACGCCAGTTGTACCTGTAAAAAGGCAACAGAAACAGGAACAGAGGGGATGTTAGAGAAAATGGGAGCCGAAATGTTGCCAACATCCGGAACCACATTCGAGACCACATCTGGACCAGACGCAACATTTGGAGAAGCAGCAGAGATAGGAGTTTCAGGAGCAGGTGGAGCATTTCCTGGATAGACAAGGGGCAGATTAACAATTCGATTTTGAGAACTGAGCAAGGGTCGAGAAACATGAAAGGCCCCAGGCTGGTTTGTGAAGTGATCACCCTCCATTGGTTCAAATCCTTGAGAAACCAGGATTTTATAGATGAGACTGGGGAACGACATGGACCAGGATTTGGACTCACTTGTAGCAAAGAATGTTACCTCCTCAAAAACCAATTTGCCAAAATTAAAGGGCAGCCCTTTCCCAATTTGATACAAAACCCTGGCATGTGTCCATGTGACAATGGAATTATTTTTGGAAGGAGACCAGTTCGCACAATAGATCTTGTGCAAAAACCCATAAAAGGACGTAAGCCGGGAGAATATGAGCTTCTTGGGATGGGCAGGCCAATCTTTTTCATGGCCACCAGTTAGAAATCTAGCCATTTCATTGTAATCAGAGGGCACCTCACTCTCTTCAAAATCAGGCATATCAAAGAATCGATTGATGACTGAGGGACTGAATTCGTATATCCTATTGCGAACAAAAACCTTTCCAAACTTAGGTGAATGTTGAACAACAATTCTGGTAGACATGTTGGCATAAAACTCACAGACCACAGTGTCAATATAAGGAGAGCATTGTCAA